>JANIHY010000006.1:64302119-64318248 GCA_027479065.1 Erythroxylum brevipes | reverse complement strand
ATAAAATAAAATAAAATAATTAATTAATACTAATATTTTTATATAATTAATAATAAAATAATAAATCTATTGCAGCAACAATTTTAATATAAAGGGTATAAAAGTCATTTATTATACATTACATTCCATTCCGTCCATCTTCCAAACAATATTTCACTACATTACATTATGAACCTTTCCATCCTTTCCAAACAACTTTTTACTATATTATATTCCATTCTATTATAAATTATTCAATTCCCTTCCATTCTATTACATTCCGTTCCATTAATTAACATCTAACCACACAAGACCTAAAATAGTTGATGAAGGGAAGAAAGTTTTTATAAGCTTAAATTTAACTTAAAAATCATATCAATTTTTAGATTAAAATTTGATTTTAAATTGATTTAAATTAAAATTTGAATTTATAATATAATTTTTTTTATCAAAGTTTGAATCTTATTTAAAATTTAATGGAAATTAATTTTGTTCGATGACTTCAAATTAGCTTGGATCGAGTTGATCCCAAATCTTTTTGCCAACTCTAATTAAATTGCAAAAGCAATTACAAGATATATGTCAAGAATAATACAAACAAAATTACGAAAATTACCATAAGAGCCAAGCACAAACCATTAACCATGTTATAAGAGTATATTCGTAAGCATCCTAGTATCCTTGATATTCCCATGTTGGGTTTGGCACTTGAATCAATTTCTTCGTTCACACTCAATGTAGTTTCCAGGAAACAGACATAGTGATGTTGGCAATCAGTAAAACCGTGTTAAGAATCGGAGATGCATGGACAAACCGCTATCGCTGCAATTTCTAGGTACTTTGCATGTTGAATATAATCATAATTAACTATTTTCTTTCCCCGTTCCAACAAGAACGATACAAGTCTCCACTTTCTAATTTATAATGACTACCCAACTCGTATCCTTTACGTTGGTGGTGGTTGGAAAGTTTTCTGTGTGTTTCCATGAAAAAGAAAAGAAGAAAAATGCATTTGTAGATTTGGAAGACTGTTGATATTGCAAACTATCTTATTCTGCAAACATTCTGAAACAGAAAATAGAACAAAAAACTATAAAAAGTAAAATAATTCATGGCACATCGTACACATCATGCAACGATATTCTTGACAAGTGTGACAAGCTCTTTGTACACATTGTTGATAACTGAGGACACACTAGTGTAGGCTGCTCTAATGTACTTGAACAACATTGTGTGTGAAGCCAAACAGATGAAGGAGACAATAGCTGCTATCCAGAGCACCATCACAAGGTCCTGAGGTGAATTGGCAATTATTCCGCAAATAAAAGCTCCAACGGACGATAACATTAGTATGTGCAGCCACGGTTTGAAAGGAAGGTATTGAATGAGAATAGTGATTACGGCCAGTGATGTGAAAAAGGAAACTGAATTGAACAGAAAGAACAGATGATTGATCATTACGTCATTTGTCTCTTCACTTTTGGATTGTTTAGTTTGAATAAAACCTTCTGGGGGTCTTAAAGCCAATTGAAAATTTATTGTAGCTAGCAAAGTCGCCGTCACAAGTACTGCATCAAACGTGCTCGTCAGAGACCTCAACTTGATAGCCTGTAATGGTAATGGATGGTGCTTTTGTTCTGTTATGTCTCTCCCTCTTCGATTCAGAATTGTGTTTGTGTATCCATCTTCAGGAAGGACATCTGAAATATCCAGAGCAGTGAATCCACCATTATTCTTGGCATTGACCTCCACAAGGCCATGATAATTAGGACTCTCTTCCACCAGCAGCGTTAAAGTCTGTAACTTGGTGTTATAAAATTAGAGGGCACTTGACATCGTGCATGATTGCGGTCAAAATGCAAGATGAGAAAAGAAAATGGAAGCTAAGGAAGCATGGAATTCATATAAGATCAAAATGAAATAAAGAAATGCAGAATCCTTTTAAATACTTGAATTTGGTTTCCGGAGGTGGCAAGGTGCAGAGTTGTGTTGCCACCGAAGTCCTGACTGTTAATTATGGCTCTGACAGCTTCAAGATTGCCATGCATAGCTGCCAAGTGAAGAGCAGTATCGCCTCTTGGTGTTTTCTCCATAGCCGAGACAGGCAATTTCTTCAGCAGTTCTCTAATGTCTCCAAATCTGCCTTCCTCAGCCACAGCGAGCAAAGAAATGGACATGTTCGAAGTCTGAGTGCTTCCTTAAGACATAAAAGATCAAGATTGGCAACAAATAAAGAAACGCAGAAAATACTTGATTTCGGTTCTATATCTTCAAAAGAGTTTTCTTCTATAACTTCAAACAAGTTTTCTTAAGCTGAAACTCGTGTGAATCTACTGCTGCCTTCACAAGAACTGCTCACTAGGACACAGTAAAGTCTTTCCACAGTTTTCTCAAAACTTAAGCTTTCTTAACTGGTTAGAGAATTCTTATAGTTATGAATAATATGAATAACTGCATAAGACCTTAACATTTATATATAACATTTATATCAAGCTTTTCCATTATAGGTCTGATATGGATCCGGTCCACATTGATTAGGATTTATTTTCTATATAAAATTCGACCCATTCATTTAGATTATTTATTAGGTCATCTTATTATCTTTATTCAGATCAAATTACATAACTTAACTGATAAGTTACTGAAAAATAAAAAAATGCAAGTAGATGTTGTCCAACTTTATAGAAAATGTCAAAAATATCCAACAGAGCATATATGGTAATCTTCAAGTTCATGGTTATTATCATTTTCTAGATTCTTTAGACCATTAATTGTATGCGTCTCCAGGTACTCATTTTGCCTCAGCAACAAGGTCTCTATGATAATCACATCACCAAAAAAAAAAAAGAAGCTATATCAAATATATTTTGGGTTTTTCTGGCTCAAGAAACTGGTAAGAAATTTCCTGAAGATGAATTTGAAACAGAGTTTAGTTGACTAGACCTCATCAACTGAGTTGGAACTTGGAAGAGAGTGGAGCCAAGAGTCAAGTCTCCACCAAATTAAAGAAGAGAAAAGGAAGGCAAGGCCAACTTCCTACCGACTCCACGTGGAAAAGCATAAAACCTAGATTGAGATTTCCAAGTATCAACCTTTTATTCAAGTTCGAAACTTCCATCAAATTTCACTTTTTTTATATAAAAAAAATTAAGTTTATTAAAAAAATATAAGTTTAAAATGAGACATGAGTATCCCTTAATCCAATTTTGTTTAATATTGGAATACAAGCGTAAATCTAGTTTAATTTAATTTAATTAGGAAATATAACACTATAATTATTTTTAATATTTTTTGATTAAATCATAATAATATATTTAATTAAGGGATAACAAATTTACAACTATTTAACTTTTTAAAATTTTTAATTTATTATCAAACTTTCTAAACTTTTGATTAACCAAAAATAGTTATCCCTTAATTATTATTACACATTGTCTTATATGTCATGAACACGGACGTCGATACGACATAGAAAATCTCAAAATAGTGATAGACATCAAACAAAACTTGCTTACCTTTTTGCGTTTTCCGGCTCAAGAAACTAGTAAGAAATTTCCTGGAGATAAATTTCAAACAGAGTAATTGACTAGAACTGGAATGGGGTAATGGGTACGCAAGACTTGGGAAACATCAGTTTAGTTTATTTTTATTACATGAATCGTGATAAGAGGACGGAAAGCGACCTCTTAGCAATTTCAGGGGGACAAGAACCTAGCAATTTCAGGGAACAAGAACCTGACCCCTGAAATTCTCAAGAGAAGTGGACTATAACATTATAAAATACTTTTTTTAATAATTTAAAATAATTGAAATCTCCTGGACACTTCATGCCGTAGAAATCATTGACCATATTATTTCGTGTCTTATCAAAGAAGGGGAAAAGCAAGGCAAGAGCAGCTTCCTAGCAACTCTCCACCGTGGAAAAGCATCAATCCTGCATTTGAATGGAGACTTCCGTGACTGACGTTATCGTTCCTCCCAGGACTGGCCTATGACCTTGTCGGAGATGTCTAAAAGATAGAGCTTAGAATGATAATTTCGAGTTAAAATTTTCTGTCCAATTTTATAGTGTCTTATTTTGTTTAATAAATCTCAGTCATTTATTTATGTAAGTCCCACGTGAATCCTGTATAAATAAATACGAGTCCTGCATAAATAAATGATTGAAATTCATGAAACAGAATAAGATACCATAATATTAAACAGAAAATCATGTCCTAATAATCTAGGTCTGGTTCAAGGCCTTGCTCAAACAGTACGACCCCCTATTTAACACGAATCATTTTGATCTATAAATTTAAAAAAATTAAGATCAAAACGATGTCTTAAATAAAAATTACTAAAATAAAGCTATTTTTAAGTAGTTCGAATAGGATTGGACGAAGAATAATTTATGAAGAAGATACAATCCTTGGAGCAGTCTAGGAGCACCTAGAACTAGAATATCCATGGCCATAACCAGAGCTAAGGAAGAAAACTGTATTAGGCCATCCAAACGGATCAACCATTGGATCCAAAACCTAGAGTAAGTTATCTCGGAATAGATCCACAGGTTCATGCTTGAAGTTACAAGAGAAACACCGCAAAACCTCTTTTAACTTCTGGTTTAACACGCAATGGAACAAAATTCTGTTATATACATGAAAGCTTCTGATTACAAAAACACAAGACTATCTCAACTCAGATGTATCATCATGAACAATGGTAATTGTCCTCATATCCTGTAAGCTCACCTCAAGAAACCTCCCAAAATTTTGGCCGACTGATAAACTCCAACTCTTCTATTCTATAAGCTCAAGTTACACAATTTACATTCGACTCAAGAGTATGATTATCGTTTCACATGGGACCAAATTGGGGCAATTTCCCCAACCCCTTGTAATCTGCCCACATGTTCAAACCCTGAACGAGGAGAAACAAATGTTGTCCGACAATCTTCGACTAGGCTACAAACCGGGCTCTTAACAGAGATAACTTAAATGGAAGTATCAGAAATGGAAACTACATCAGATATTGCCTAAGAGATTCACCACTCATGGATTCCATTTCCTTCAGAATATCCTGAGCAAGGGATTTGACAGATAACTCTGCATCCTCCAGTAATTCACCAAGGAATGGGATGGTCTCCGGTAGTAGTACCAAATATTCTTCTTTTAGACTATCTAGAAGGTACTTAACAATTCTTAATCCTAAAATTCGAGATCGCATCTTCTCACTTCGTGTTTGCAACAATACCTGCAATATTCCACAAAATGCGTGCAAAAGTGCCAGCAGTGTTGTGATTATTATTTTTATTGCATTATTTAACAATTCAATTTACTTGTTATCATCATTGTACAAAAATTCTCATTCTTACCTCGTGGTTCAGGGGCTTCCACAGGAGGTCAGTTCCTGCAGTCACAGCCATTTGACCAATGCACACAACTAACAATTCATCAACTTCCTGGACAGATGGAATCTCTGGATGGTCTTCCAGGGACGTCGGAGTTTCTATGTTAAGTTGTAACACGATGGGTTTCAGAAGAACCTGCAATGATAATATAATAAAATTAAGAAATTAATCAACTACAGATATTTGGCATAGAATTCATATGAGAAGTAAGAATTCATACATTAACACGATAGACAATAACAAACCAACTTTCTTACTTCCAGCAGATATATGCCATGTACTTGTGTAAACAAATTTAGTAAGGTTAAACCACTAGCTACCCAAGACAAAGAAACTTGCACTCATCATCCCAAAATAAATTAATAATTCTCTAAATTGGTGTAAATTCTTGCATCTAGCATTCAGGTTCAGGGAAAATGGAAGGGAATAGAAAGTAGTAAAAGGGGGAATTGGTCAATTTTGCAAGCCCATTCATTTGATATATTTCTACAACCTTAAATCTGTAATTAGCGCATAACACCAATGAGAACAAAATGTTCAAAAAACTCTGGAAAAATACGGATTATTTGGAAGTAATAATTCTTTGGATAATTTTTGCCAGGCTATACAGATTGATTTTAAGGTGTGGACAAACTTTTATTTGTTAAATGATTCGATGCTGAAAAGTAAACACAATATATCAGCTAGACTATAAATGACAATTCACAAACCTGGAAAGTTGAGGAGTCAAGGAACTTCAGGTTTCCAGTGTCGTGCAAAAAACACTTATGTAAGGCTGATATAATTAATGCCCTTAGATGCCAGCTTTTTAGAGATACAATGCTGTTTCCCTCTATATTACCACTTCCTGCTTCCTGAATCTTGGCTTTCTTCTTCTTCCGAACCAAACCAGTAATACTGGCACCTCCAGTATCAGTAAGATGCTTGACACAAGCCTCAAGTAAGTATTTGAAGTAAGGTACAAATAATGACCTGGGCAGGAGAATGATATTGTAAGAATATATTTTTCTTTGTAGTATAATATTGGAAGAATACTCAAAATGCCATTAAATGTTCTCCTAGTAACAAATATATATTTTGTTACTATTTAGAACCACATGAGAAAAGAAATATCTTGATACTATTTAGAACCACATGAGCAAAGCAATAATTTGATACTCCAACAGGCTGAGATAGTAGCCTAATACCTGCACTCCTTCCACAAGACCACATTTGCCCAACAAATCCCCTTACACCCCTCTCCCCTAGGAAACACGACAAACTAAGTAGAAAAAAAAATGACTATTTGGATTTGAAGAACTGGAATACAATAGAAGACTTCAGGAAATATAAAATGGTGATTCTCTTGGTAGAAAATTACATTGAAAAAAGATAAAGAAATAGGTAGGAAAGTATGGAGTATAGATGCTGGTTTACCGATGGTTCTCAGCAAGTTTATTCACCAGAGCATAGAAAGATATCATTCTATCAACAGGTCCACCCCCGCTGTTCACTGTTTCTTCCAGGTTAGACTCTGCCCATTCTATACTTCTAATAAAGAGAGGCTTGAACATGGTTTCTGTAAGTTTCATTGTCAGAGATGTAATTGCGATAAGGATGCCTTTTTCAACAGCATCAATATTTTGAATAGAAACAGGGTTTTGATGCCGGAGATCAAGAGCGCGCAAGCAGAGATCAAATATTTTTCCATGGTAACCACCAATAGCAGATCGGTCCATTTTACCAATTAAGCCTGCCAACATCTCAAAGGCAATCACCACGCATGAATCCCCAGACTCCACAGCACTGGGATATATTTTAAGCATAGGCGGCAGAGCAAGTCGAGCCTATACAGAAGAAATAAGGATATTTACTGCAGAACCAATCAGAAACTAGGAAAAAAGACAAATTAGGTTCTATAGACTCACAGGGATTTTCTCAGTAAGGAGCCTCCGTATTACATCAGCGTGAAGTTTTAGCTTTAGTTTAGATGCTGATGTATACTCAGGGGTAAGCAGCATAAGGCTTATGATATCTCCAAGATATGGATTCAGAAAACCACCAAGCTGGTCTACCACTGCCTCAAGAGTCACAAGAACTGACGGCATAAGAGATTCTTTAGAAGTTAATGAAGCAGTGGTGTCATTGTTACGATCATATTTCATTTCATGAGTTGAGAATGAATAATTTTTAGACTTTTCTATCACATTCTCCATTATTAGAGGCAGCTCAGCTAATGCTCTTGGTCCAAGGACATTAACGAGGGCACCAGTTGTTCGAAGGCAAGCAGATGATACAGCTAAGTTCTTTGAACTAATTGCTCTTACAATAGGGGGAAGACACATGCTGAAGATGGAATGGTTAGAAGAAAAGCTGTGACTCAAGGCTTCAATTGCAGAAACTGCTGACAACTTCAGGGAACTATCAGAGTCATATGTTGTAGATTCAACTAGCTGAACAATTCCCAAGCACATTCTATTGAAAGACTCAATTGAATTATCATCCATATGAATCCAATCAGCTCTTGCTTTAGAATTTAATCCTCTTCTTCTCCTGCTCTTTGGTTTGATCAAATCATGGTCCCTCAACGTCTCACTGACAAGCCGAAGAGCCTGATGACACAGAGTAGTCAAAAAATGAATTGATACAAGTTAGAGAATATATCAAACAATTAGCCAAGGAAATAGCTAGGCCTCTATTCCAATACATACTCAAAAAAGACATCAACATAATGCACACCAATGGAATTAAGTTGACATTTTTTAAATTAAACATGAAAAATTAATGAATATTACCGACAAAAAAAGTATTAATTCCATCAGAAATTCCCAAGAATATCTAACAACATACCTTTTTCTGCATGTTTAAATCAACGTGGCCAAGTAAATTACTAATGGCCCTGAAGTAGGCCGAGGGGATCATAACTGTTGCAAGAGTCCTCAAGACAGTATGCATACGTTCGTTCAATTTTTTCCTCAATTCAACAGCAATACTGATTTGCTTTCCTTTCGTTACCATTAGTTGCGAAAGAATAACAACATTCTCCAGTAGATCTTGCAGAGTACTCTGCCAAAATAGCAACCATAAACATAAGTGCACTTGCCATGTTCACTGCAGTAAAAAACAAACAATCTGCAACCAAAAAACTGGATCACAGGCATTAAATATTCAAACAAAAAACTGTATGATGCAATAAACTGTTGACATTATCCTTACTATGAGAAATAAATGGTTATTAGTACTTATTAAGGGAAAAAAGATATGTACTTCAATGGCCTTTTATAATATGCCTCCAGAATGATAGCAGGGTTTTAAGTATACCATCTCTTATCTGACAGTTACAACAAGTCATCTACCAGAATCTAGCCCTCACCCACTAATTCTGTTAAATCACCACTGCATAAAATTCCAAAACTAACAGGCAGGGGGGACAAAGGGCAAGATAACAGTCATCATTTATAGTAGCGCAATATATTCTTGAAAACATAAAAACAATTTTCAGAGATAATTTAATACATTTATCTGACAGGAAATAGAGAAAAAAGAGTTCAGAAAATTTTTGGCACCTGTATATTATCCAGATCTTCACTTGATTCAAGACTGAACGTAAACTGTGGATCCTGTAATTTGTTTAAGACAAATTCCATCGCAAATAACAACAGTAGAAACATTTCTTTGTGTGGATTTCCATTTCCCACAAGTTGAAGCAGCATAACAAGGGAAGGAAGCCATATCTTATATGAATACTGGTCATAAATCTGAACTGCAAAGGCATATTCCCATTCTCTTTGTAAAGAAGATGCAAGATCATCTGGATCATGCATGTCAACAAGCCAAGATTGCCCTTTCCTTGAAATTGATGACTGGAAAAGAATAACGAGCAATGAAGCCAAGCTACTTCGCTCTCCCAGAATCCTGCACAGGACATATCAACTTAAGCAGAAGCTCAAAGAAGTAATGGAACTAAAACTTTGTTCAGGGATACTACCTCAGCAGGTATACCATAATTGACAACCGTCTGTGATCAGTAACCTCAGGCAATACATTCACAAAAATCTGTAAACATAAGCAGAAATACAACATTAGTTTGAAAGCAACTAGCCCAGCATAATACTCGACTAATGCGCAGAACTAAAACTGATAAGAGAACCTGTAGCAATTTGCCAGTATTTCCTGTCTTGGACAACCAACAAGGAACAACAGCAGATATAAGATCTTCAAAGACACGCTGGGAGTGGCTGTCAATCTATACATTTGCAGGATACACAGCCAAACATTAAATAATTTCCTTACAATTTCTATCTCTTTTACAGTCAAGGCTTGTTTTCAAGATGGGACAATTCAAAGGAAGGAGTGATAAAGAAGCTAACACTTTTTCTTTCTGAAAATGACATTAATATTTCTATTTACAAATTCCACTAACAATTATTTGGTAAAAAAATAAGCACAAAATAAAGACAGATGCAAGCAGTTTACACTGCCAGATACGAATTTACAATAGTATAACTTGTAAGAGATCACTAGATGTATCAACAAACCTGTGTCACAGTTGATTCTCCAATCATAGTGAGTATATCCCATATATGCTCCAATATTTTATCTGGAATGACTTTCATAATGGATGTCAAAAGTGTATATACATGGTTGCGTGTGACCCCATCTTTCACAGAATGGGCACCCTTGACTAACATTTCAACATCAATTTTGTTTGCAATATCATCCTGCAAGGAGAAGAGGTACTTGAAGCAAACAAGTATATAAACAAGTTGTCGGTATAGCATGTAACCATTTCCTGTAAATTCGAAAATTTGTGACGTAGGACAAACCTTCAGAGGATTGGCATTTACAAGTGAAGCTACAATATCTTCCAGTACTAACAAAAGGGTCTGTTGAGTGTAGAACGCAGTGCTAGAAATGGTCTGGAAAGTGTCAGATGAAGCATGGGACCAATTTCTGCCTTGGGATGATCCTAACTCACCTGAGATGATTTTCCCGAGAAGCTCAAATAAAGGCCCTACAAGAAATTCCCTACAACATCAAAATGAATCGAGCAAGTTAGAGAATGCAAGTATGGAACAGTAGGGGCATATAGAGGTATAATGCAATGTCAAGAATTTGAGTATTTGGTGAAAACAGACCTGTTAGTTATATCTTTCTTCAAAATCAATATGTCAAGTAAGGAATTCAGAAACGTCAGTGCTTTTTCTCCTTTGACAACCGCAACACGATCAGCGTTAGATACGTGTAGTTTTGATTTCTTCTTCTTCCCATGTGCCGAACCATTAGATTGAATTTCACATTCCAATATGAAGCCAAGTGTCCGCACAACCGTAGGATAAGTAATCTGCATCAGCAAGACTTCCGCTAGTCAAAGAACTGAAAGAATATAATACAAACTCAAGCATACTACAGAGGAACTTATTGATGCAAAGGGAATCCATTCTCCATCAAACAACTGTTGCACTTTTAACATTTTCAGAAAAATTTTCCACAATTTATTACAAGCAACATACACAAGGATTGCAATGTAACAATCATCTCAAATTTAAACCGTCCTCCATATCACCTAGAACACTTCAGCCATCACCAGCCCTACCAGCGCAAGATGCAGATGACATTTCAGTTCATTCCATGATCCTCTCAGTATGTAAACCTTCAAGCAAAAATTCACAAGACCACCTTGCATCTGATGCAAGACTATACTTGATTGTGTCTCAAAGTCCCATATGGTTATAAGGAACAGATAAAGGCTGAGTTTATGTTTGTTTCAATACTAGAACATATTCTACATGAAAAGTCAATAGATGCACAAACACAGGCAAAATGGCAACAGAGGTAGAGCATGGTGGTTCAAGCATTAATCAGCATGGGCATGATATTGACATTGCCAAGACACATCTAAAGTGATACCAAGCATGACAGCACCCAAAAAAAAAAGAGCCAAGGCCACACAGAATTAGCTCCCAAAATGAATCAATATTGACAAATCAATGCAGAAAAGAACAACCAGACAAACAAAAAGAAAAGAGAAACATTTAAGAACAATGGAACAAACTTTTAATCGCAACAAGGCATCTTTGGTTGCATTCTGGACGTCAGCACTAGCACTTTTAAACAAAAACACAAGCTCGCGAAACAGAAGATCCTGTTCAAAGAGAAATTACACAATTCAGTTCACACTTCCACTGGTGGAGAATCTGTAGGCAAACACTATGCCTCTTAAAATTATTGATAACAACCAAAGTAAAAAGGAAAATATCTAATTAGTTCCTGTTAAGGAGATTGTCTCAGCAGAAATATGTAAAGCATTTTGTAAGCATTCCACAAGCTAATATCCTAATTAGCTAACGAGCACAAGTACGTATAAGTAACCTGTTCTTCAGATTCCAATCCACTGTATACTTGATCTGTCAGCCTCTGCAAAACAGTCAGGCAAGGATCCACGACAGCAGATTCTTCTGAACAGTGCCCGCCCAACTAAAAGATTATACATCCCCAAGCAAATGTCATACCATCAAAGGCCAAAGATACATAATAAACAATCATGAAGAAAATTTGTTAAACAATGCTCACCCGTAAAGCCCTTAACAAAAATTCTCTGCAAGCATGTCTCTCAACTGATGAAGGGGTAGCACAGATCTAATACACCAGATGAGGCAAACAAAGTAGGTACAAAATGAGAGAAGTTCTGAAAATGTGAAGCTTAAGGGGCATTGAAACTTTCAATAATTTACCTCCAGAAGAAGGCATAATATCTTGATTTCGGTTTTTGACAACTTCTGAGACGATTTATACTCATAGTGATATTCTCTGCATCTTTTCAGGAGTTGAGACAATAATGACTCAATATCTCTAACACGCATGATCATACCACCCAATCCTTTGAGTAAAGATATGATCTTTTGCTGCCAAAGATATCGACCTCAATTCTATTAAACGATCTCTATAAACAATGAAGAATCCTTTACACAAACACAGGAATTGGAAAAATGAGAGCAAATAGAAAAAGAGGACATACCTTGGCAAATGCAGATTGTTGCAGAGCATAGCCCAAAATAAATTCAAGAATACTCTCTTTTGTAGATGGATCAAATCTAGAATTGCAATAAAGATCAGGGTTTCATAAACAATAGAAAAGGACTGTACTATGAAGTAAGCAACTAGGATAACAAATAATCAATAACACCCCGCTTAAACTTTCCCTCACTAATCCAACAACAAAACAGAAGTAGATGAATGAAAGAAAAGGGTTATTCCATTGAGCAGATACCTCTTTTCAACATTTTGTGGTACTAGAAGGCTACCACAGGGTGAGCCAAGCAACGATGTCAAAAATGAAGGTAAAAATTTTGTATCCGACACTATAAGCCTTTTTACTTGAACAATGAGGCCCAGAAGCTCATCAAGGAAATGAATCCAACTTGCATTGTTCCCTGTCATCATTCCCATTCAGAATATAGCCACAGCAAAGCTGACAACATGGGAATAAACAAGCAAAATGTTTGGACATTAAAGTTCAAAGGTTATACCATTTTTCTTGCTAATATCATGTACATGTTGGGATAGTGCATGTAACCCTTCAATGCAGCCCATGGCAGCGACCCTTATATCCTGAAAATACCACATAGCAAATTAAAAAAAAAACCCACATAGATAAAGCAGGGTTAGTTCCATCAGACTTCCCACTGGTCTGAACTTTTTGTTGCTAGAGTCTCTAATTTTTAAAAACTATCATACAGCTCCCTAGGTGGTTTTTGTTTCAATCATACCCCCTAACATCATTATCCATTAGATTTCTAACAGAAAATGGGCAAACAACGTCGTATGGCTTGATTAGGTGTTATGTGACACAACTGTCATGTTTGTGCCACGTATCACACGATGTCTGTGGTTTGGGAGTCATAACATCCAAATGAGTTTGACCCACATATAGATGAAATCGTGATTTTGTCCATTCTTTGTTAGGTTTTCTAACATAGAATGAAGTTAGCAGATACAGGTGAAATAAAAACCAAACCTTGGGAGGTATATGATAGTTTTTAAAAATCAAAAGCTGAAGTAAAAAAGGTGTAAACTATAGGGGGGGCAATATAATTAACCCTATAAAGTAATGCACGTTAATGAAACAGCTGTTGGTCAGGTCAAATTTTTCATCATAACTTGAGCAGTTTAGTTATACAAAGCTAAGAAAGGTTTATGTAATAAAGTAACCAAAAAGTTTGACACAAAACCTGGCTTTGATGAGCGAGAGGAACAAGCAGTGAAGGGAAGTTGGCCAGAAGTTGAAACAGTAGCCTGTTATCAGGCTCAACATAAAGGAATGCAAAACAATGTAGACTCTCAACTTGAACAGCAAGATGAATATCTACAAGATAAAATCCCAATTAAAAAGTATATAACTGTATCACTGAAAAGAGAGTTCAACAAACTCCTTGAAGAATATACCCAAACTAGAGCTAAAAGCAATCAAAAAGATATCTTGTCAACATAACAATGGAAGAACCACCACCATGCAAGTGTGGACTAAAGTAAAGTAAAAAATGACATCCCACTCGATGCCACACCTTTGAACAGAAAATCAGCACAAGTATGCCAGCAATTATATGATCTTAACTGTTGCTAGAAAATCAGCACAAGTATGCCAGCAATTATATGATATTAAATGTTGACAAGCACCTTCATCCAAGAAAAAACCATTCAGAAAATCAATGGGTGAGATTTTGCATCTGGTAACAAGATAGCACTGGTGCTCCTTGAAAACATGCTTCAACCTAGAGGAAGCAAAAAAAAGAAACACGTCTCTAAGTTTAACCAACTTCCCATCATCACCCTGGAGCAGAAAACAAATCAAAGTCAACAAAATGATTGGAAAAAGAAACAATAAAAACGGGCAAAACATCAAAATTCACCAACCAAAATGATATCCGTGGGTGCCACAGAAATAAATGCCTCCAGTAACTTCCAAAAGAGGCAAATGAGAACATGTGCATTTAATGTTTTGGAGTCTGTATCCAGCATCTGATCTAGGAATTTTCCACAATCCCATTGTAGTATTTCTTTCTTGAACTGTTAAGAAATAGGATAAGGGTAAATTATAAAGCCAAAACCAAGATAAACCCAAATACAAAACAAGTTACATCAACCAACCTCACTGAAAGAAATATCATCAGCAGACTCCAAAACTTCCCACTCAGCCTTCAGAAAAGAAATGCAAGCTTCAAAAAGTGCCAAAAACCGTCCACTTTCTATCAATAAGACGACAATAATATTGTCAGCCTTTTAATACCCCACAAATAATAACATAGCAGCATAATTTATGCAGAATCAACAACTACAGAAGCAAATTTCAATCTATATTTACAAGACAACAAAATGTGAGTACCAAATGACTGGAACTATAAAGTTATAGGATAACTAGTATTTTAACTGAAACTCCCTACAAAGTATTTTACAGTAAAGTATTTTTCAATCTGTGGTACAAAAGTCCTCTCATCTAAATGAAGAGACCATCAGAATCTACTAAAAAAGATGGGAACACATCACTGTTCATCTGTATTAACCAAATACAATGCTTCCTGAAACTAAATCATAAATTCCGTCATTCTCTAAATCTGGAATCAGTAAACTTTATACAGGTAGGCGAATTGCTAAGTTCCTTATGTCTTTAGGATCCAAATGTGGCAAATTATAAGCAATAAGGACAACAGAAACTTCACAAAACAAGCACTGTTTAAGTCTCAACTCGGCATGCTTACACAAAGTAGTGAATACAAAGTTTGCTCCACCTAGCTCAACCCTCTTTATGTTTTGTGGAATCAGTCAAGAATAGAAAAACCACACTCAAACAGAACAATTGCACTTATCAGCTATCTGCTTCAAACACTAGAAATATCTGTTATACTGTCCAGAACCCAACTAGGGAAAAGCACACAAGTAATCAGCCTCAAGTCAACATGAAATGATTACTAGAACTAAAAAAAACTCAATTCACATGCAAGCTTAAACACCTTCAACCATCATACCAAGTCGACTTTGAGTTCTAGAGACCTAATATCAAGAAATGATGTTCAGAGATTCGACTTGCAAAATGGAGAATGTGGCCTAAGAAAGAAGCAATGGAAGATCAGAGAAACATACCATTCCTTGAAGCCATAAAAGCCTGCATCAAGATCAAGAAGACCACTATTTTTGAAAAGCCAAAATTGTTGCAGCTCTGGATAAGCCAAGGCATGTATTTATTAGGGTGCACTAGTACTGTTTCTGCATAACTGTTAATGATCTTCACATTAACTGAAGATACTCCCGTTGTAATCTCTGCATTGTTTAAACATACAAAAACATAATGTAAGTTGGTTGATGAGGAACAAATATCAGGTAGGCAAGAAAAAATGTTTTCAGAAGAGAAACTAAATGCCCAAGCACAAAAAATTGCAAGGATTAAAAACTACTCACTATTTAGCAGAACTTTCTTCAACAAAATAAGCAATCTAGCTGACTAGACATGCAACATTGGTATCTAATCAGTGTATAACTTCTCTTAGCGAGCCATTTCAAGCTTAAGAACAACCATTTAGAGTTTTAAAGCTTTAAAAACAGCTGTTCTATTTACTCTTATATTACACAGTACTTCACAGTCTTAAGTAAAAATATATGAGCAAAAAGTGACAACTTTGTATAATCAATTCCCCATGGATTTAACTACCTATCCTATTAAGTTGAATAGAGACAAGCCCTATACTTTTTGGTGCACTAAATGATAGACTGTCCTTGTACCAGGCC
>JANIHY010000006.1:64271364-64297477 GCA_027479065.1 Erythroxylum brevipes | reverse complement strand
AATTGTTAAATTTAAGTATTTGTTTTAAATTATTCGACTGATCAATATTAATTAAATTAATAAAAATATTATTTTATTAACAATATTTTATTATTATATATAAAATAAATAATGTTATTTATTTTAAGAAATGATATATTTAAATCCCAAACCCGCATTTCGGCCTTTTCGGGTCACCTGTGAGCTATAAGAGGCCTGGACCAAGGCCGGTTCATTGCTTTTTCCCGGTCCGACCGAAAACCAAACCACTCTTGATCCTTCGCTGGACCACTAGAGAGAGAGGAAAAGCAGGGGAGAGTATTGAATCTACCATTGTCAAGGGCAGTCAAATGAATAAAGTTGTCACCTTTCTCGCATCTCATTTCAAATTTTGAGGAATTTGACCTCTGTCTCGCTCTATTCTCTTTCTTTATATCCCTATTTTGGGTTTCCGATCCCTGGAGAGATTCACTTCTCGATGCTCAGTTATGGCGTTTTGACTCGTCGATATCACACACTTTACAATGCCGGTCTGAAGACGTGAGACGTTGTCATTTCGAGATATGGAGTTCACCGAGACCTATAAGCAAACCGGTCCCTGCTGTTTCTCTCCAAATTCGCGGTATATCGCCGTCGCCGTCGATTACCGTCTTGTGATTCGCGACACTTTGTCGTTCAAGGTACTTCTTTTCCTAAGGTTTGAATTTGGTTTCAAAGTTTGTTTCTTACTGCTCAACGCCGTGTTTGGGTGCCTAGAGAATGGGGGAATGTTGAAGAAGAAACATGCGTTACTATGCTTTATGTTTTTGGTTAGCTAGAAGTGAGTTGACATTAGGCCCAGAGTTGGGAATATGTTGAACTTCTAGTAGAATTATAGGTTTTTTGGTTACTTTATGGTAGTGGAGAGTTGTATTATCGATTCCTATAGATTAAGATCCTTTTAAATTAGGAGGTTCCTCTGTATTCATGCCAAAATGGGGTGGTGTAGTGATCAAACAGTCCTTTTTGCTTCTTAGCAGTCAGCATTTCGTGAATAGCTCATGGCATTATGTTTGATAATATTGGAGCTTCAATGTAATGTTTACTAAACTGCTATTGTTCAGCTGAGTTTTGAAAGATTGTGTTTATGCGAAATCTCTTGTAATCTGCAAATGCAGGTTGTGCAGTTGTTTTCTTGCTTGGATAAGATAAGTTATATTGAATGGGCGCTTGATTCTGAGTACATTCTTTGTGGTCTGTATAAAAGGCCGATGATACAGGCATGGTCACTGAACCAACCTGAATGGACATGCAAAATAGATGAAGGTCCAGCTGGTATTTCATATGCTCGCTGGAGTCCGGACAGCCGTCATATACTTACAACATCAGATTTCCAGTTACGATTGACAGTTTGGTCACTTGTTAACACGGCATGTGTTCACGTGCAGTGGCCCAAACATGCTTCTAAAGGGGTTGCTTTCACTAAAGATGGAAAGTTTGCTGCAATTTGTACAAGGCGTGACTGCAAGGACTACATAAATCTATTGTCATGCCACAATTGGGAGATAATGGGAACATTTGGTGTTGACTCATTGGACTTGGCTGATATTGAATGGTCTCCTGATGATAGTGCCATAGTGGCATGGGATTCTTCTCTAGAATATAAGGTGGTAAACTTCATTTGCTGTGGTGCCTCAACCTTGCGTTGTATCTGATATTCCAATTCAAGAGGGAATTAAATTTTATTAGTACACTTAGCCATATTGTTAGGCATTCATTGCAAGCATTTTTGGGATTGATCACCTACATAGCCTAAACCACAAATAATCTATTTATATGAACACTATATTGAGCCTGCCACCAAACACATCAATTACGCAATTTTTTGTTGCACGATTTATCAGTTCATTTATACAGCTCAGTATCACATAAATTTAGCTACTTAAGTCAACACTCGTTCTCAACTGAGAGGTGAAATGGCTACTTATTTTTCTAATTTGATACAGGTTCTAATTTACTCTCCAGATGGGAGGTGCTTATTCAAGTATCAAGCATATGAAAGTGGACTTGGTGTAAAAAGTGTTTCATGGTCCCCTTGTGGCCAATATCTAGCAGTTGGTAGTTATGATCAAATGTTGCGGGTTCTGCACCACTTGACTTGGAAGACATTTGCTGAATTTATGCACCTTTCTGCTGTTCGAGGTTCCTGTTATGCTGCTGTCTTTAAGGTATTGATCTTTTCCTGTTGCCCTTTCATTACTGTAGTGCCCTTTTATGATTTATTTCTGTTCTTGTTCTCTAAACTTTTCAGGAGGTGGATGAACCCTTAAACATTGATATGTCTGAGTTGTGTTTGAATGACGAATTTCTCCAAGGGAACTCTGGTAAGCATGATAGTTAAATAAATTATTGATCTTGACATAGCATAATTCCATAACTCGAGGACATCACTTTTCTGTTGATCACTTTTTAATGACCATAAACCTCTGCATTCATTTATATTTATTTTTACCGCTTCCATTAGATGCTTCAGATGGACACTTCAGAGTTAGATACGAGGTTATGGAACTGCCTATAGCATTGCCTTCACAAAAGCCTCCTGCTGATAAACCGAACCCTAAACAAGGGATTGGTAAGCACATTTTTCTTGTGTCGTAAAGCTGAGTTCTGTCACCTTAATTAAGTCTCAATAGATCTCTAGTTGCTTTCCCCATCCTTATTCTTTTTTTTATTATCATTTTCACTGGTCTTTTTATCTTAATTCCAGGCCTTATGTCATGGAGTAGTGACAGCCGGTACATATGTACCCGAAATGATAGTATGCCTACTGCACTGTGGATATGGGACATAAATCATCTTGAGCTTGCTGCCATCCTGGTCCAGAAGGATCCAATAAGAGCAGCAGCTTGGGATCCAACATGTTCGCGTCTTGTTATTTGCACTGGCAGCACACACTTGTATATGTGGACCCCTTCGGGTGCCTACTGCGTAAGTAACCCATTAGCGCAGTTTACCATAACTGATTTGAAATGGAACCCAGACGGAAGCTGTCTTCTTCTCAAAGATAAGGACTCGTTCTGTTGTGCTGGTGTGCCACCATTGCCGGAATCTAGTGAGTATAGCTCCGACGATTGAGGCTCATTACCTGTTGTAGTTTAGATAGCTTCCAACTTGTATTTTAAAGTGTATGTACAAATTGGTATCCATGATCTCTTAAGAAAGTACTCTCTCTATGTGATTTCTTGATCTGTGAGATCTCCATCCATTGCAGTTGATACTTTCAGGAAGAATTTTTCTATGTTGTGATATTATCTCAACTATTGGATTCTTTCACTATCAACCATCCATTGTTCTGAGGATTCGATGTGGTTTGCTAGAAGATTTGACTGCTACTGCACTTAATTCTGATCAACAAAATGGTAATTAGCTTACTTCAAAGAATCCTCAAGTTTTCAATGAAATCATATGATTCTGAACACAAACTTGACGTGGACACACTATTATAAAGCTTTAATTCGGCTTCTAGATATCATTATTTGCATCTTGACTCAATTCGCACAGAATTGAAAGGTTGCAATGTGTCTTTCTATTGCAGATGTCAACTCTTTCTCGATTCTTTACAGCAACAAGAAAGCCTCTGTATTCGGCTGATCTACATGGGACGGTCAATGAGAAAAGGACACAAGCAACCTCAAATACCACTACAAATTACGTGTTTCACATAAATTATTTAACGAGATAAATGATAAATTCGATTCAAACGAGGTTTATAAATTATAATCTCTTTCACTGACCTGAGACATTAATAAGGAACACATTTTGCTTCTCTAGAAGATCATGTCAAACATTGTATGAGACAAACAGCGTCATTTCTGAAGTTAGGGATCAAACTGTTTCTCTCATCTTTATCTGTAAAGGCCTAATCTTTATCAGAACAAAGAAAAACCAATGTATCATATGATACCTTTTGTCTTCCATGGACTGAGAAGGCATAACTGAGTTCTGAATTCTTATATACCTTAGCAGCAGTATGGCGTGTTTCAAGAACAAATTTACACCAAACGACACCTTATGATCGAACAGAATTCCGTTTTACTCATTGACTCCACAACCGGTTCCAGATTAAAAGCCTGCACTGCATCTTTCGGCTAATTTTGTCAGAACAACAAGAACAAAAACCAAAAACTATAATGTCCAAAGTGTAAAGATCACTTCGAATCTAGTTGTTATATTGCTTCCGGCTAAACTTGTATTTAGAATCAAACGTACTGGTCGGAAACAACAATAGGACATGACAACATTCCAGAAACTTACTTTCCAATGTATCCATAGTTTGGCCTTTTCCTTTCTGGTTTGTTCCACAGCCGAAGGGCTAATATTGATCTTATTGAAGCAGGAGATTGACAAACATGATTTTAAGCTGACTCATTCACGAATTTGCTTATAGTATTTTTTTTTTTTTTATACAAGGGAAACGAAAACGAGAGAAAATTAGGGCAGATATCTGCGATACAAAACACCGTGAGAATCACGGGACATAGGGGCGAGGACGAGCGAAGGCGCCTCTTGAAGGGGGTGGACTCCAGGGATAGCATAAGCAGCAAGAGCAGCAAGACTGTCCGCACTCTGATTGTCTTCCCAAGGTACATGTTGGAGCTTCAAGTCCCAATCTCGACGTAACAGCTCCCAAATACCTGTCAGCAAGAAAAAAAAAAGTCAGTCAACTGGAACCTAGAGGAAGAGAGGATATTGATTACCTCCAAAGAATCCACTTTGAGAATCACTCACCGGAAACCCCAATTACATGCCAAAGTAAGCCCTGAGTGGACTCTCCATAGTTCCGCCTCAAGTGGGGAGCCCCGGCCAATAAGGTGTAGGAAGCCCCCACACCTGTGGCCTCGCCAATCCCTGAGCAGCCCTTCAGCCGTTGCAAAGTTAAACCCACTTTTAACGGCTCCATTAGTATTGAGTTTGACCCAACCTTTTATGGGTTTAGTCCAGCCCACCAATTAGCCCACCGCTAACCCCTGAGACCCATGGATACATTCTGCTATGATACTAGCGCAGACTATCCCGTTGGCATAAGCCAAGACTGACCGATAACTATCGGTAGGCCAGGTGAAGTCCGCTTCGAAGATAGATTTGCTTATAGTATTATTAACCCGTTTTATTGTTTTTTTATGCAATTACATCCGTATCATCAGCTAATTATCATAATCCTTCATAATTGTGGAGGGTTGATGTTAATCTTGTCAGATAGTAACGTCCATGGAATCCACTTGCCGCGTGAGCCATACCTTGCTACTGTCAGATATTGCAATGGTTAAGAGACCGAAAAAAAAGAAAAAGCCATTCGTAACGACTCCATTGTTAAGAACTAATCGAAAACTATGGCATCTTTCTGCTTCAAAACATGTTCCATACTCGAACCTCAAAATAATGTAACTTCTGAAACACCAATAGAGCCTCTTTAGCTTGTCAGAGTAAATCGGTGAAAACATCCCCACAAGCTTCTAGTTTACTGTTACCAATAATCATACTGTAGATAATTGAATATAGACTTTTCCTTAGTTTTCTTCAAATCGTTGACCACAAATTTTCACCGAAAGAAATTGAAAAGCTGAAAGGGACAAAGAACAAGCACAAAGTGGAGAGTAAAGAACACTGAACTTAAAAACAAGGTTAATAAAAAGGTGGTGAAAAACGGAGAAGGAGGTATTTGTATTGCAGGCCTAAGAAAATATCACAGTCCTCACATTTCCTCTCCTTCATTTACACATCCCTCTATATAAAAAGGGAAGTAAACGGAGATGGGTAGATGTGATTTGTAGTTAAACTTAAGGCTTACTCTCTCTTGTCTTCACCCTTTAACCGCCACTGTGTACCTGCAAAAAGGCTTCTTCTTTTGTTTCTTATTCACATTTAGAGTTTCGAAGGAACTTTTTCAGGCTTTTCAACAACAACCCAATTCAGTTTTTATGCAGGTATAGCCCATTACAAGTTCATGTTCAGATTTAGCTCTAATCTTGGGGAAATTTTGGCTTTATTTCATTGTTCTCTCTATCCCTCTCTCGCTTTTTCTCTCTCGAAGCTTTAATACCGAAGCTTGATAGAGTTAATCGGGGATCGTTTTATTGGATAATGACATAATGTTAATCTTCAACGCTAGAAATGTAAGTGGAGTCTTTAATGTTTCAAAGGTAAGAGCTTGCTTGATTGGATAGAAAGAAGTGTTAGCTCTCTTTCGTTAAGTTTAAAGATTGTTTATTAGTGTCGAGATAGTGTCTTTTGATTCATTTGGTGTTCACGAAAACCTTGAAGAGTAGCCTGTTTTTGGTTTGAAGTGTCTGCAAATATTGAACATTGTTGTGATTGATCAGTCAAACGTATCTTAAGATTGAAGGGTTATTTACTGAAAGTTCTCGTGCTGTTCAGATTGGAGCTTGTTTTATTGAATTATGACTCGAAAAGTAAGGAGAAAGCTGTCACACTCTAAGGAAACAGATGCGCCAATTGTGGACAGAAGTTCAGTGATTGCAGATGGTGCTCGTCTACAGTTGGACTCTGTTCATGATATTAATTGGAAAACTTTGCCTGATGACACAGTTATACAGATCTTTTCATATCTCAATTATAGAGACCGAGCTAGCTTGTCATCAACTTGTCAAACATTTAGGTTATTAGGTTCCTCCCCTTGCTTGTGGGATACACTGGACCTCAGATTCCACCAGTTGGATGCTGCAGCTATAAAATTGCTTTCTTCTCGATCCAAAAACACCTGGAAGCTTCAGTTTCGAGGGCCAGAGACAGCAGATGCAATAATTAGACTTGAAGCCAGGGGAGTCCATGAAATCAGTTGTGATTTTTGTCAGGACATCACAGATTCTACACTTGCAGTCATAGCAGCTCGACATGAGATGCTTGAGAGTCTTCAATTTGGACCAGATGCATGTGAAAGGATTAGCAGTGATGCCATTAAAGCTATAGCACTCTGCTGCCCCCGGTTGAAGAAGCTTCAGATGTGTGGTGTTTGTGAAATTAATGCAGATGCCATTAATGCATTGGCTACGAATTGTCAGCAGCTAATGGAGATTGCATTCTTGGAATCAGATGCAGTTGACGAATTGGCATTAGGGAATCTAGCTTCTGTACGATATCTATCGATTGCTGGGACAAGAAATCTGAAATGGGGTTTAGCATCACAAGTTTGGAGTAAATTGCCCAATTTGGAGGGATTAGATGTGTCTAGAACTGATATAAGTTTGAGTTCGGTTATGAGATTTTTGGCATTGTCACAAAACTTAAAATTCTTGTTTGCCTTGAACTGCCCAGAATTTGAAGCTGAAGTGAATGTTGGAATTACATATCATCATAATGGTAAAGTATTGATCACAGTCTTTAGTGACATTCTCAAGGCATTATCCTCATCATTCACCAAGACTGTTGAAAGTGAGCGCAATGTGTTTGCTTCTTGGAGGAAATTAAAGGACGTTAATAGAATCTTGGGTCAAACTATCACTTGGATAGAATGGATTCTCTCGCATTTGCTTTTGCGCATTGCAGAGAACAATTCAAAAGAGTTTGATGCTTTCTGGATCAAGCAAGGGGCATCAATTTTAGTTCACTTGTTGCAGAGTCCGAAACAGGATGTTCAAGAAAGAGCAGCCACAGCAATTGCAACTTTTGTTGTCATTGACGACGAAAATGCCACCGTTGATTCTCAAAAGGCTGAGATTATTATGTGCAATGGTGGAATACAGCTTCTTTTAGATCTTGCAAGATCATGTCATGAGGGACTTCAGTGTGAAGCAGCTAAGGTAATTATAATTCACAGAATACATGCCTGCGATTCTAGAATTTAGAAGATTGTTAATTATATAATTTTGACAATTCTATGAAGCTTGGGTAGATAAACTGGAATTACTACGGAAATTTGTGGCAAGTAAAGTTCAGTTTAAACGTTCTTAACTATCCATATGAATTCTTGTTTAGATTGTGATATTCATCCCATTGATCTGCTTAGCTAGAGAGGTGAAAGTTTCTCATAGTTATGCTATACCATTATGATGTGCAGGCCATAGCCAATTTGTCCGTTGATTCAAAAATTGCTAAATTTGTTGCTGAAAATGGAGGAATTAGCATTCTTGCTAATTTAGCAAAGTCAATGAACAAATTGGTTGCTGAAGAGGCTGCCGGCGGTCTATGGAATCTTTCTGTTGGAGAGGAGCATAAGGTTGAAAAAATTGGAAGTTTTTATGACTTCTTTGGAAAAGATTGCAGATGAATTAATTATTGTTCTGTCCAGGGCTCCATCGCTGAAGCTGGTGGCATAAAAGCTTTGGTCAACCTGATTTTCAAGTGGCCCTCCTCCAGTTGCGGGGTTCTTGTATATATCTCATTTATATGCTATGTTTGAATTGTTTTCAATTGCATAGTTTCATACAGTTTTATGAAATTTTCGTAGCATTAAACAGTATAAGTTGTTATTGGATGTATATATGCTTTTTTTTCAGGAACGTGCAGCAGGGGCACTGGCAAATTTGGCTGCTGATGACAAATGTAGCATTGAGGTGGCAGCAGTGAGGGGCATTCAGGCTCTGGTTATGCTTACCACAAGCTGCAAGTTTGAAGGAGTGCTGGAACAGGTGATCCTACTTCCAGATTTCAGCGCATTCCACTGACTCGGTTTTTCAATAGTGGTTTGTCAACAATTAGACTAAACGTTACTTCTCTTCCAACCAGGCTGCCCGAGCACTATCTAATTTGGCTGCTCACGGGGATACCCATAATGCTTCTGTTGGACAGGAGCCTGGTGCACTTGAAGCGTTGGTCCAACTCACTTATTCTCATCATGAAGGTGTAAGGTAATGTAACTTTTGTGAAGGGTTTACTTTTGTATATATAAATTTCTTGCATAGACAAGTGACTTCTGCTGCCAAAGTTGAATTGTATTGATTGTAAGTATCTCAAGTTCAGTGTCATCTTGAAGTTCAAACTTTATGTTGGGCTTGAAGTAAATTTTGTAATCAAATACCATTTTGTGATTAAGCTTAACTTTGTAAGCTCCTCGTCTTCAACAAAAGGATAGATTTAATGTTGTACCTCATAAGCAGGCAAGAAGCTGCTGGTGCTTTGTGGAATTTATCATTTGAGGATAAAAATCGAGAAGCAATCACAGCAGCTGGTGGTGTTGTGGCCTTGGTATAACATTGCTCAGATTTTCTCTTGATTAATTGTTTGGTTCTAGTTTGTCTTAAATTTAGTCTCACTTGTCTTTGTGATATATCAGATCTAGTTTACAAGATGAAAATTTGTGGAGTTCTAGCTCCTATTGATTGCATTATACAACTCCCTGAAATGGGGGTTACATCTGTCTTGTTTTTGTTTTTCAAAGAACTCATTTGCTGTTTTCCTGTTTCATCTTGGGTTGTATAATAGTTGCCACAAGAACTCAGCAATTAAGATTGAAAATGGTGTATAGCCCGGTCTTAGTGAAATCTCAATGTGTTATTGTGGTTACCCCGGATTGGACCAAAAATATGATCCAGCATTCTTTCATATGAAAATAAAAGAGTAGGGGTTGTAGTTGAAATGTGTGACTATTTGTTATAGCATTGCATTGATGACCTTGTATCAGGTTCCAAGTTATCGGCTTATCCTTTGATTGTGGCTGTTCGATTTATTATTTGATTATGGTTGCCAGGTTTCTCTGGCAAAATCTTGTTCAAATTCCTCCCAGGTTCTTCAAGAAAGGGCTGCAGGTTCTCTCTGGGGATTGTCAGTATCAGAATCAAATAGGTACTTACAAATTACGTTTCAGATATGTTGAAAGGTGCTCTGTGTTTGTAATTTACATGCTAGATTTGGGCAATTTACTTCTGGCTTTGATACTGACTTTCTTCGAGATTGTTGTTCTTACTCCATTTATTCTCAAATTTTTATAGTAGGCTCAATCTTGCTCTGGGGGTTCGGTTTTGAAATATCAAGCCCTTTCCTACAAGTTTGAATTCATTATTCTTCTGCTATTATGAATATATATTAAAGCCGGTCATATCAACATTTCAAATAACAGAATCACCGTTCTAACAGTATCTTTTTTCTTTATAAACATTACTAGAAGTAATTTACAGTTTAATATGTGCAAATTTCTTGTTAGACCACAGTTTCCTGTTTCCATCCATTACACTGATTTTTATATTTATGTCCTGTTCATGTAGTGTTGCAATTGGTGAAGAAGGTGGCATAGCTCCCCTCATTGCATTAGCATGCTCTGATGTTATAGTAAGTATCAGTTTCTGGGTAGCATGGATAAATTGCACCAATTACAGCAATTTAAGAGATTTTTTCCTTTGTATTGACAAAGGATAGGCATCAATCAAACTTAGGGTTTTGACCATGTGCATTGTCATTACGTGTCCCAATTACTCGGCAAACTCCAAACTTTTCTTTATTTACCAAGAACTTGTAGTCTCATGACCCCCTTGATCTGTGTTTATCCTGGTAGTAATGTGACTGCTTTTTATATTTAGCTTGTCTTTTTAAACGTGACTTTTTCCCCAAATCACTTGTTGTATAGCAGATTATTTTTGTAAAATGAAACTTCTGGTCCTGTGCGGAACTAGAATATAACAGGGCAAGAAAGTTATTTGTAAGAAGATCATGAAAATGAGAACTGAAATATATGGACTTATCATGCCACTGCAATAAACATAATCTTCAACATCCTCAAATTTCAGGATGTCCATGAGACGGCTGCAGGGGCCCTTTGGAATCTGGCTTTTAATCCTGGTAATGCAGTTCGCATACTGGACGATGGAGGAGTTCCAGCCCTTGTTCATCTGTGCTCTTCATCACAGTCAAGAATGGCACGTTTTATGGCCGCATTGGCATTGGCATACGTGTTTGATGGAAGGTATAGGTACAAAATATTTACCTATAATCACAATCAATGAAAAGTTCTCAAATTAGCAGTTAGTCAATAGTACATCAAGAGTGGACTAGAATGGAACCCTTGCAATATCCAGTGCAAAAAAACGTTGACTGCATTAAGATGCCAGCATTGTCATCTTTTTTTTTTCTTTTTGCGGTTTGTGATATTTGATTCCTTTTGTTCAGAATGGAAGAAACAGCATCAGCTTGGCATTCATCGGTAGATGCATTAAAGATTGAAAATTTAGATGGGGTTAAGAAGATAGGCCTAAAGCGCATTGAAGAATTCGTTCTTTCATTTTCTGATCCATCAACCTTTGCTAACGTTGTTGTGTCGTCAGCATCCACAGCTCATGCACAAGTCGCAGAAGTATCATACATATCAGAGGCAGGATATCTAAGATGCAGGTAAGTGTCTTTTACCAATCAACTTCACTTTTTCTATACGATTTTTTGAACTCTCAAATCTGGTAAGTCAGTATTAGTATCCCAGCTAAGGAACATAATCTAGTAAATGAGACTGCATTTTTCGTTCTGACACTCGTACATTCCTACAATTTTCCCCTTAAAACTTGTGCCAGTTATCTTTGAGCTTTTTGAATGGCATGGTGTGCATGCGTGGCTGTATCTTGTGGTTGTCAATACTTTCAGATTTTAAACCAACAATGATGTGCCTATTCGGGAATTGTTGGTAAAAAATAGGCATAGTTGATGTCTTGAACGCTTGTTACTTGATTGGTTGTGTGGAAGTTTTGTTTTCCTAAGGATAGTTCTTCTCCAGTTCTATGATAACTAGGTTCTTCTCTACCAACTTCATTTAGCACAGCCATTGTAACTATTCATGTTTCTTCTAATCCCAGCTTAGCAGAGATTGGAAGATTCGTCGCCATGCTACGTAGTCCTTACCCTGTCCTCAGAGCCTGTTCGGCTTTCGCCCTTCTTCAGGTCAACCACCCTCTTTCCCTTTGGAAATCAAAGTTGTTGTTTTTCTGCAAAGCAGGCATCATATCAACGATACTGTTCTCTTCTTTCTATTACAGTTTACAATGCCGGGAGGACGTCATTCCATACAGCACTCAAACATGCTGCAAAGTGCAGGAGCACCAAGAGTATTACGTGCCACCGCCGCAGCAGCAGCGGCAACAGCTACTATTGAAGCCAAAGTTTTTGCAAAACTCGTCTTGAGAAACCTTGAACACCACCATATGGTAGCTTTGGATTGAAACGTCCTGAACTTTCATAGACTTCTCATAGTTCTGTGCTAGCTTTCCCCATCTGCAAGCAGGTTTAATCCAGTTAGGGAAGACCTCTGCAACTGCTAGAAATGCGGTAAATTCAGGATGTTGTGTAAATCCTGTCTTCTTCTTCTGCTTCTGCTTCTGCTTCTGCTTCTTCTTCTTCTTCTTCTTCCTAGCTTCCCAGTCTTTAGCTCTTTAACTTAAGGTCGCTGGTTTCAAGATGAATCTTAGTATTGGTTCCTTTATTGTATTTGCTACTACTTCCTGTATATATTGGACAGGCAGTCTGTACATAACTGAAAGTTTTGCAAAGTTCTGGTTCAGGGCTTGCATTTTTTCGGCCTTGTTACTTCTTAAGATTATCAATAGAGATAGCAATAAATTGGTTTCAATTGAAACTAATTTGCTAAGTCCAATTTTAAACTTAACGGAACTTTTAAAAACGAGTCTAAATTCAAATTTTATTCGGGTTTTAAACATATTTAAAAAGTCTGAAATGATTAAAGATTTTTCTTTCCTTGAAAATTAATACTTAATTTAATATATATATCAACGTACTCAGTGTACAAGACTCTTCGTTCTTCGTTTTGTGAGGGTCTGAGGAGGGTTATCGACTTACACAACCTTCCTCTTGTATTTTTTACAAAGAAGTTATTTTTGTGATTCAAACCAATGACCTTCTGGTCATAAATGAGCAATTTTTACTAGTCGTTCTAACGCTATCTCTTAACATATGTATATTTAATCGGACAATCTTATGTAAAAAATTTAATTTTAAACTTTGTTTTTAAGTTATTAAACTTTTTTATTTTATTTATTAAGGTATAAACAATGATACATTGGAAAAACAAAAGTTGAATGTGTTGAATGTTTTTTTCCTAAAGTTGAATGATTGTGTATATTATCATTCCTGTCGCTTTATCCATTGTTGGTTTGGACACATTCCATAAGTTGGAAACAGAGCAAAGGTACATAGGAATGATTCAGTACGAATTTTTGATTATTATGGAAGTACACGTATGAGGATAAGATCATGCGTAAAGGACATCAAGTTAATTGATTAATAATTTGAAAATGATTAAACATTACCCGACAACTTGTGACCTATAGTTGTGGAGCCAGAATTTAGTAAGTCAATTTGATTGGTTGAAATCCAAAATAACATAATTTTGTCCTAATGTTTCAAGTTGGGTGACCCAATTTTAAATATCTGTGATTTAATTAATTTCGACTTAATTGAATTGAATTAATTTATTGTGCCACTTTTAATATTCGAAAAAGCAACTAAAAATTTGATTGGTCGAAATGTAAAATAAAATTGTTTTATTTGAATCGTTCAAGTGAGGAAAACGTAATTTCAAAATTTAAAATCAATTTAAATTTTCATTAATCAAGTAAAGTTATTCATTTGTGATCATAAGGTCACATGTTCAAATAACAGAAATATTCTTTTTGTAAAAAAAAGATTATGGACAACATAACCCTTCCTAAACTTCTCACAAAAAGAGGAGCCTTGTATATTTGATACATTAACTATTAATTCTAGTCAAATTGAATCGAGCCAAGTCATTTTGTTAAATTTATTAAACAAAATTATTTAATCAAAATAAGACAATTAAATCTCAATTTAAATTAAGAACAAAATCATATGATTTGATATAAATTATTTTAGACCTTGCTATAAAACTTAAATTCCATCCACTATAATTGGACCGAGATAAGAGAACTTGGCACGTGATACTTATACAGGATGATTAGCCTTATAACCATAGAGTTGACTAATTATTTTAATCACTTGATAACTTTCCTAATCCAGTTTGCACTATAAAATAAGTAAGAATGACCCCACTTTAAAAGAGGGACATTCTAATACTTCATATACAAAAAAAGTTAAAATTTATTTTTATTTCATGAAATTAAAAGTTACTTTCTAAATAATTTATAATTAATTTTTGAAAATCAAGATAATTTTAAATTTTGATGACACATAATATTATCATTATCGCACCCAGTTCAAAATTTTGCACTGAAGAGGGATCTTGAGAGGTCGATAGTACGTAACCTTATCCTTATATAGTAAAGAGACTTTTTCTGATAAACCCACATGTAAATGAGATAATAAAAAAATGATGCAAGTTATAGAAAAAAATAGGTAAAACAATGTCAATACATAGAAATCATAATAATAAAAATAACAAAAGATATAGATACATATAAAATAATGAAAACAAGACTAATAGTAAAATTTACTATGCAATATAATTTACAATTAATTTATGAAATTAAGAGAATTTTAAAAAAGAATATTAAAATTATATATAAAATGATACACAATGTTTAAATTAATATCACAATTTTTTTTACAAATAAAAGAATGTAACTTATCTCACCGATTGCGTTCAACTGCCTACCCAACTGACAACGGCCGACCACGTGTTAATAACCAGCAGGCTTGCCCTTTCATCTTCACTTTAAGCTTAATTAGACTATGTTTAAAGCAATAAATATTTTTTAATTTAATATGAAAAAAAGGAAAATTACAACCTGTTGACGACGTGGAAGCAATTTGTCGGAAACGGCCATAATTAAAGAATAAAATTACAATTTGCTGACGTGGAAGCAATTTATTGGAAACCGCCCATAATTAAAAAAGCCCTTTAGAGAAAACTATAACTCATATTCTAGTTTCGTTCGTGATCAGCTATCTTGTGCAGGCGTCCTTTTTATTTTTTCTTCCTAACCAACGCAGCGCTTTTTCCCTCATTTTCTCTCTGAATTTTCCCGGACTTTTGGCAACGCAGCCAAACACCCTACCACGCTTGGTTTTTTCTCTTTTATTTCTCGAAATCCTCACCGATTCGTGTCGTCAAATGCTCGTTATCTGCACTGAGGATTGTGAAGTGAGAATCGGTACGAGTATGGAGAAGGGAATTGTGGGGAACGGAGCCGTGCGGAACGGGGTTGTTTTGCAGAACGGGGTTTGCTCTTCGGAATCGGTCAGCGGAAGCCGCGACGTGTGGAGTTGTACGGACGCCGAGGCTTCCTCTGCTGATCATCTCGTTATCATGGTCCACGGTATTCTTGGAAGGTCAGTTTGTTTTTTTTTTTTTGTGTTTTGTTGAGGTTCTCACTGAATTGTGAGTGTTGATTGTTGATTTTTGTTAGGGTTTCGATTGGGTTTTTTGTTCTGTCTTATTGATCTTTTATTTCCGTTCTTTTTAATATATGAGTTCTGCGTGTGTAATTTGTGTTTAGTAATTAATGGCACTGTGGATATTGAACTGGAATACTAATTTTTCGTGATGTTTATGTTCTTTTTTACCTGGTCCAAAATATGAATTACGGTACTTGCAATCTGTGAAGTAAAAGAACTGTTACTTCTTTTATTTTCGTTATTGTCTATTTAGTGGTAGATCATGTCAAATTAGGTTCTTTTTTAGTCTGATTGGTTTGGTTATGTTGGGTATGCATTTCTTGCTCAGTGCCAAAGATTGGAAATTCGCTGCGGAGCAGTTTGCTAGAAGGCTTCCCGATAAAGTGTTCGTTCATTGTAAGGAGGACCTTCTGTTTTCAAATTCAGTAAAATTCTGTATCCATTCATCTGCTTTTGATGCTTATTTGGTTGAGCTTGAAGGGAATTTACTTTCTGTTGATGGTTATTTGTGATGTGAATTGAGATTGGGCTTCATTGATCGTAGGTAGTGAACGAAATATGTCTAAGTTGACTCTAGATGGTGTGGATGTGATGGGTGATCGATTAGCCAAAGAGGTAAATGTTATACTTTTATCACAAGATGTATAGTTAGTTTATACTTTTCCTGACAGCTGTTTTCAAGTCAGGATAGTTTAATAAATTTGCTCTTGTTCTTGTTCTTGTTATGGATTGACCATTCCATAATTACAGGTCCTTGAGGTAATCCAGAGAAAGCCAAATTTACAAAAAATTTCCTTTGTTGCACATTCAGTTGGAGGATTAGTGGCAAGATATGTCATTGGAAAATTGTATAGACCACCCAAGACAGAAAATTTGGAGGATTCTATGGCTGCAGGTGAGGACTTAAGGGGTACAATTGGTGGGTTAGAGGCTATGAACTTCATAACCGTTGCAACACCACACCTTGGTTCAAGGGGTAATAAGCAGGTATCCTTTTTTCACAATTAAAATTAGCTTTTAGATCTTTCAACATAAATGGTGCACTTGATTATGATGTATATTTGTGAGTAGAGGTAACCACATTGGGAACTATTGGAAAACAGAAGATGAAATATGCAGAAAAAGAAACTTAAAATGTTTCTTTTGGATAGGGACAGAAAGACAAATTGTGAAGTACAAAAGCTGATGGTAATATACCATTCTAACGTGTGCCTATGTATTAAAATGTTCCTGGTTTCTTGATATTTTACATTTTACTTCTCTTAGGCCATAACTAATATTGCAATAGTGTTATTTTCTTTGTCCCTCATTTGAGGAGGGTAGAGGTGATGACAAACACATCATAGCGTTATTTCTTCTATCCCTCATAAGGAAGGCGGATGGTAATCTTCAGATTCGTGTGTTCCATGTGAGATTGGTAAAAGGCAGCATTCCCTGCAGATTGCCTCAAGGCGCTTTATAAATCAGACATAAGAGCATGTGTGAAAGCTGATTTTTTCACTTCATCACAAATGTTTCTTTCTACGCCCTTCTTAATAACTTAGATTGTGCAAGTATTCTTGATTCTTTTCCAATTTCCATATGAAATGGCTATATATTTATCTTTAGTATGTGTGCTTCTATATGTTTCTCATTTGCTAGGACTAGGTTTTACTAGATTATATTTCCTTACTAATTGTGTGCAAACTATCTATGTTTTCCAGGTACCATGCTAGGATTAGGTTTTACTAGATTAGATTTCCTTACTAATTGTGTGCAAACTATGTATGTTTTCCAGCTACCATGCTAGGATTAGGTTTTACTAGATTAGATTTCCTTACTAATTGTGTGCAAACTATCTATGTTTTCCAGGTACCATTTCTTTTTGGCGTACCTGCTTTTGAGAAAGCTGCTAGTCTTGTCATTCACTGGATATTTAGGAGAACAGGTCGACACCTTTTTCTAACAGACAATGATGAGGGCAAACCTCCACTGCTTAAACGCATGATAAAAGATTCTGGTGATTTTTATTTTATGTATGGCTCTGACTTCCAATATGTAAAATTCTTTGTACCGAGTTAATTGAACTGTAATTCAATATTTAAGCTGCGTACTAACAGTAGAACCTAACACATTTATGCAGGTCGGCATTGCGGACATTCAAACGTCGTGTGGTTTATTCAAATGTGGGATATGATCGTATCCTTTTTGCTTGTTTGAGGTGCTCATGATTAATGTCTAGCTCTTACAATGTTTTCCAGTTTATTATTTTGTATCCTTCATAGAAAACATGTAGACATTGTGGGCTGGAGAACGTCATCAATTAGGCGTAACAGCGATCTTCCTAAGGTATATCTCCTTGCAGTTTAATATTTGGGTGCAAGTTACTGGATCAGTGCTTAATAAACTCAAGATTTGCTTTCTTTATGTAGTGGGAAGATTATCTCAATGAAAAATATCCACATGTTGTTTATGAAGAGCACTGTAAGGCCAGTGGCACTGAGCTGCACGATTTGACAGATGATAGTAGCTCTGACAAGCTGGAAGGTATTACTTCTGATATTAGATCAGAACATTCAAATGCTATGATCACGTTGTGTAATTGTCTTCATCCCCTGCCAATTTCTCCGTTATGGAGGACACATTTTTTTGTTAATTCTTATTTCTTTTTACTGCTTTCCAATTGTTTCTGGTTCTGAAACTTCTTCCATGGGACCCTGTTTCCGCAGAGGAATTAGTTACAGGCCTCTCGACTGTTTCGTGGGAGAAGGTAGATGTTAGCTTTCATACCTGCAGGCAGAGGTTTGCTGCTCATAGTGTTATTCAGGTCTCTCCTCTCTCCTCTCTCTCTCACACACACAAAACAAGCGTCCTTACGGTGTTGTAGGCATAAAATTTGTTTGTTAGTCTTTGAACAAGCATGATGAAATTCTGAATATTTTGCAGGTCAAAGATCATGTACTGCATAGAGAAGGTGCAGATGTCATAGAACATATGATTGATCATTTTCACCTTTAGAAGCCATACAAGTCATCTCGCTGGAATCAAGGTTATGGTCGATCTATGAATAGGGGTGCCTTTAAGCTATCTACCAAATTGATCATCAAGTCTTACATGGAGTCAATAATATGGCAATTCATCGACATTCCTTTGCTATCTGACACAAAAATGGTGACCCAATCACCAAGTAATAGATTTTTTGGCTATTCTTTGAATGTAATGTACGTGGACACAAAAGTTAAATGAATACGAAAGATGCCAATTGGCATCCATCTATGAATTGTTCTTTATCCTGCAAGTATTTGACATTTCAGATCGAAGATGAGATAGTAAATAGTAATTAGAATATTATGAGTTCATGATATGCCTCTGAAGTTACAGATAATTGACGAAAGGGAAGTGGACTGTTGCTCATCGACACATCTATTAAGAGAGTAACAGATACGTCGATTGACTTGTTAATTATAAGATCATTTTAATATTGGAGTCACTTATTTTGATACAATATCTATCAGGTATTACATAATCTTTGTAGAGGATTTTTCGGAGACTCCTCGTATAATTTTAGTTTAGTTTCCCTTAAAAAAAGAAAAAGTCAACGTATAGTTGACGAAAATCTCTGACCTTTGCAAAACAGAACTTGTACTTCGGTTTATTCTTTGTTCCTTTTATCTTCTAGAAGGTTTCTGGAACAGCTTAGGTACCTGAAACAGACGGGGCACACTCTAAGATTGTAGATGTATGTTTTAAAAACTCGATTCCAAACACACAAACAAACTCAACCTTTATATATATTTTAGCAATTCCTCCATCCACTACTCAAAGCTCGTCACCAATGGATTGCTTTGATCCCTGCCAGATCACTTAGATCGACTGATTCTCTAAAAAAGCTTCTTCTGATCATCATCAACATCTCTTTCTCTCTGCAATCAAGCTCAGCTCAGCTGATTTTTGTGATATATATATATATATATTTTCCTCATAGTTAGTCGCTTTAAATTTCCCACAAATTCATGGAACTTTCACTCTCTTCACCACACTCAGCTTCACTTCCCTTCTTCTACTCCCACAAATCCATTCTGTTACCAACCATCCTCAACTCCAATCCAAAATCCATTGATTTCACATCCAAGACTTTGTTCCGGCGCCATAACTACCCACTCAAAACTCAGTCTTCTTCAAGTCACACGCTTCTCGACGACGACGACGACGGTTTCTTCCTCGAAGACGTCCCTCACTTGACCGATTATCTTCCCGACTTACCCGTACTCTACGTTCCTATATATATATATCTATGTCTTTGCGTTTTCTTAACTTCCTCTCTTTTTAGAAATGTGATTGAATCGCAGAAAACGTTTACTGTTTATGGTTTCCCTTTCACAGGCGTACCCGAATCCATTGAAAAATAGTCAAGCTTATGCTGTTGTCAAGTACGTACTTTTGTTGAAAAGAGTATACATTTTTTCGAATTTCTTGTAATTTACTAGTGATCATATGTTTGAAATTTTTGTTTTTATAGGGAAACGTTTGTCAGACCCGAAGTTGCGGTCGCCCAAAACGTAAGTACAGAAGAGCTTGCTTCTTATGGCATGTGTTGGATAGTCTTGTGTTGTTAAACTCGTCCTTGTCTGGAATTTGTTAAATAGTCCTATATTCTTAAACTTGTCTCTCGTCATTGCTATTCAGATTGTTGTTCAAAGAGATAGTCCCAGAGGAGTGCATTTTAGACGTGCAGGGCCTAGAGAGAAGGTGGGTTTCTTTATGTCCTTATTGATGTGCTTTCTTTGTTTCTTTTTATCTTTACTTGTACAAGCAAACTTGTTCTATTTTTGAAGTCACGAGAGCTGATGAAAAAAAAAAAATTTGGCGGTGTAGGTCTATTTCAAGCCCGAGGAAGTGCGTGCTTGTGTAGTCACTTGTGGGGGGCTATGCCCTGGGATAAACACGGTCATTCGGGAGATAGTGTGTGGATTGAATTATATGTATGGTGTAGATGATATACTTGGGATTGAGGTCATTTCCTTCAGCTACAATGTTTCTTTTCTGTTATTCAGATATGTTTCTGGCCTTTGATTTAACTGTTAAAGTTTTCCCAGGGAGGTTATAAAGGATTCTATTCTAGAAACACTTTGAATCTGACACCCAAAGTTGTGAATGATATTCATAAACGTGGTGGTACTTTTATTCGTACATCACGGGGAGGTCATGATACCCACAAGATAGTTGATAACATTCAGGACCGAGGAATTAATCAGGTGAATATTTATTTTGCCTGTATGGTGTTTGGATTGCTGAAGTTTTCCCTTAAAAGTATTCAGAAAGATGTTTGTCCCAGATAAAGAAAATTAATCACACTGATATTATGAAAATAGTTAACTAATATTCTTTTGTTCTAGGTGTATATTATTGGAGGTGATGGCACCCAGAAGGGAGCAGCTCGAATTCATGAGGTGAGAAGAGAGTGTTGCATGATCAATGTTGTATTATGCTTTTATTTATTCAATCTAATTTTGTTTACTTTTTGAAGGAAGTTGAGAGACGTCGCCTTCCAGTGGCTGTTGCTGGAATACCGAAGACAATTGATAATGATATAGCTGTAAGCTTTGCCATTGTGCTGTACTGTTCTATATAATGCCAACTATGTTGTAGTGTCATCCCCAAATTTATCGGGCCTGTATACAAGTAAAGGCTTGGTTGAGTTTTTTCACATTTTAGAACGTTAGCATCTATTAAAATGCATTCTCTTTTGGATATATTCGGGGAGAGTGGTAAGCAAAATCACTTTGCAATCACCTAAGATTCTACGGAATATTTAACGCAGAAACGACCTATATGGTAAGTTGGCTGGTCTGCCAAGGTGCCACCAAATGCTATGGTGCAGTGTCATATATGAAACATCACTTGTATTCACCCAGAAAGCTCTAGGTTCACATTCCTGAAATGTATTTGTTATCTGGGACAACAGCTGAGTTGAATGAAGTTTGAATGAATCCTGAAAGAAGCTGTGCATTTTTCTTGTCCTCTTTAGGTGATAGACAAATCTTTTGGGTTTGATACTGCTGTTGAAGAATCTCAAAGAGCTATCAATGCTGCGCATGTGGAGGCTGAAAGTGTGGAAAATGGAGTTGGAATTGTTAAACTTATGGGCAGATACAGTGGTGAGTTTCTGAATAATGAATAACAATTGTCATTCTGAATTGCCTTTTTATAATTGTTACTTACACGCCTGCTACGTTGCTTTCCAAATGTATATTTGCAGGTTTCATTGCTATGTATGCAACTTTGGCAAGTCGAGATGTGGTGAGATCCTATTGTGTTGCAATAGCCATCTGTTTATGACCTTAAAGATTTTTGTTTATGTTTTATCCATGTCAAACTTCTCACATGTACAATCAGATAATTAATTCTATGATTGGCTAGGAGAGCGGAGGAGATGAAGGAAAGGAAATAGCTTAAATTTAATTTTGACTTAACAACATACTCCATTTTTTTTGTATGTCTATGTGTATAAATATATCTTCCATTTGATGCTGCCCATTCTTGTATATATACATTTGATGCTGTTCCTTCTTTTATATATGTCTTCTTATCAAATGATGCACAATATCATCTGATAATAAAAGGAGGTCTTATTCTCGAAACGTGCATTCGGCAAGTTTAGATGCAGTTGAAGATTGTGCATATAATGATGTACTCTTTTAATGTTTCCTCTGATTATGGTTGTAAATTGTATGAGTCGAGCTGTAACACCAATGTGATCAGTCCCTTCAATTTTCTTCTCCCGTGTCTTCCATATCAGATAAAGACATAGAATAGACATCACATCATAATACTTTTTCACGGCGTGATTTGAGTGCCTGGTATTGTTAATGGCTTCTCTTTATTCTGACAGGATTGCTGCCTGATTCCAGAATCTCAATTCTTTCTGGAGGGTTCCGGTGGGCTTTTTGAATATATTGAAGAACGGATTAAAGAAAATGGGCATATGGTTATTGTAATTGCAGAAGGGGCAGGGCAAGAATATGTTTCTCAGAGCATGGGTGCAGTTGATGAAAGAGATAGAGATGCTTCAGGGAATAGGCTACTTCTTGATGTAGGCCTGTGGTTGTCTCAGAAAATCAAGGTGGATCACAAGATATTCAATTTGGTCACAAGATATAACATTATGTATACAGCTAATACTTACTCTATTTTGTCTTACATTTTATATCTCATGTCGCAGGACCACTTCACGAATATTCACAAGACAATAAATATGAAGTATATAGGTATGTCTGAAATAATGTTGTAGCTATACTAACTTACATTTTTACTTGGAGGATACATCACAACGTTGTAGAAAACAGAAGTGATGAATAAATTGCAGTTCTAAGAGATATGTCTGAAAAGCTTGTATGCTTCATTTCCACCAGCGTTCACCCTTTTATTCCCTTGTACCGATGTGACACAGGAGGATTTTTGCTGTCTAATTGTGCAGTCTTATGATAAGATTATAAAAGGCTGAAGGTCCATAATTGGTGCCGCTAATGTAGTTCAATTGTCTGCCAAGGAAATGGTTGTGATATATTCCCTCTTTTATGGTAAAATTTTCCATTTGCAGATCCAACTTACATGATACGAGCTATTCCTAGTAATGCATCAGACAACATCTATTGCACCCTTCTTGCACATAGTGCTGTTCACGGGGCTATGGCCGGGTATACAGGCTTCACAGTTGGACAAGTGAATAGCAGACATGCATATATACCGATTGCTGTAAGCATCCTCCTCCCAAGTTTCTGATCAGGATGACATGTATTGTAGGAGTCCAAGTTACATGCTCACTTAGCTTTGTCTTAATGGTTTGTTTCACGGTTAAAGATTATGATTATTTGACGTGCAATAAGCATCAATGGAGTTGGTTTTTGATATATATTTTGCTTGTTTGTGTGAAAACCTGTAGCGGGTGACTGAGACAAACACGGTGAAGTTGACAGACAGGATGTGGGCAAGAGTTCTTGCCTCAACAAATCAGCCTACTTTCACAGAGGTCATTGGATCATTTCAAGGCATAAGCAGTGGATGACACAAGTTGGCTTAGATTTCTGGACTCAAATCCTCCCTCTCCCATCTTCCAATTCCAGGATTCTGAGAACCACAAATTCAAGAATTTGGCTGCCAAATTTTTTAGATTTGTTACTCACTGATGCGTCGTGTGAATAGCTTCTTATTATTCACGACACAACAGTGAAAGTATTGTTCAGCGACACTGTTGTCTTAATGCATACTATTCATCGGTTTCAGCTTCTTCAGCCGACAAAACAGCAAAATCAACTCAACCAGAAACGGTGTACAATGTGTTTCTTTAACAGTGATTACAACTAGAGAAGTTAAAATTTTTTTATATAAAATAACGTTGTTTTCTAGATAATCTTGTTTTAATTTTTTTATAAAAATTAAATTTGAATAGGTTAGCTCCGGATTGTCTTCGGGTAGCCAAGCTTAGTTCAATACATACACAAGAGCAATGAATGTAGCATTAAGGTGATGAGCCAAAAGCTGTCCAGTATGAATAGGCAGAACAGAAAAAGAGATGGAACGATGAATAACCTCATTGCCACTGCAGGCCCTGAAAACAAAGAAACAGAAGTAGCAGCAGTAGCAAACAGGGGCTGGCTACTGCATCTTTTTTTTATTATTATTACATTAGGTATTCTGGCTTAGTCAGACTAATCCTAAACTCCTACGACCCTATTCTAAAAGTCTAGAGGATGTAAATCTGGAACCCTAAGATCCCTCAGGTTCCTACGTAATCTGTACATTTCTGCGCACAAGGAATCTTCACACACTCTAGATTGTTCAGCTGATGATTGATCACTGGCTTCCCTCTGCTCAGCATCAGGTTCCCATTAGCCCCCAGGTTCCCTAGCAGCTCCAACTCCCACACTGTCGCTGGAAGTGAGACAGCTGTAATTGATCTGATCAAGGAACTTTACCTAGGGGGCTAGAGGATCGTTAATAGGAAACATCCTATTTTCCCTCTTTTGGCGTGACTCGAACTCAAGACCTCCTTAAAAAGGAGAGCCTTAAGTGAGGAATCTGAACCAATTAGTTAACCCCTCGTTGTCGGCTACTGCATCTGATAGTGTGAGCAGGAGGAGCGAGGAGGGTTATTCCTTTTTTTTCGGTTGCCCACGGGGTATTTGAAAAGGGTTTTAATTATGATAAAGCATCTTTAAGTTATCTTTATTCAGATTAATTTCTGTTTGAACCAGGTAGGCTATTTGTGGGAGATAAAGCTTACTCCAAGTTTTAAATAGTTTGAACTCGTGACCTCAATTATTTAAGAAGAACCTTTACCAATTCACCTGCACAGGAGGAAGGTTATTTCGACTCTACCGGCGATTGAAAAAAAAAAGAAAGACGAAATTCCAAATTTGGGGATTTGGGGTAACTACATACCGGAGAATGAATCAAGCTAATGCACTGAAATCAAGTAGTAAGAAATTGAAGTACAGGGATGAAAGTAAAGAATCGGAATCTTAAAGCAAACAAGAAAAGAGCTGGATAGCATAAGGGAAGCTCCATGAATTAACAGAAAGGGGTGGGTCACGGGTCGGGTTGAGAGAATTCAAATCGGATCGAATCGGTTCAGGTCTGTTCGGGTGATTAGTTGGGTCATAATTCGGGTGGACTCTCACCGGCGAGCGTGAGAAGACGCTAGATTTGAATCATAGCGAGAGGAAAGGGATGGACGAGAGGAAAGTTGTGTTAACTATATGATAAGCACGATCCATTTGTCACTGAACGAAGTTCTAGATCGGGAAACTTTCAACCCTTTTTGCTTGGAAGCTTGCAAGTGGAGTAACCTAACGGAGTCCTGAACAAGTACGTCAAAGGCCAAGAATATGAATTATCCCATGTGTTTGAACTGTTTATAGGACGACCCTCTTTTGAGATGTGAAAGGGACAGAAGGCATAAACAAAGCAAGTTGCTTGGACATGTCTATTTCCTTACAACCTGTGTTCCTACAAACCTACTTCCTATCCTGCAGGTTGGTCTTTGGTCTTGGTTTTGGTTCATTGTACTTGCACTGCTGCGGATCCTAATGTGATATGGAAAACAGTAACACTTGCAACTTGATTGGTTGTAGGACCCCATCTGTCCTCAAAAGTCATAACTTGAAATGGAGTGTACTTGTTCCGTTCGTACCAAGCTTTTTGCTTTTGATGGTTTCCTTTCTAATTCTCCCTCCCTGTCCACCACGAGAAGAACCTCAGCCACTACCTTCAAATTCAATCTTATTGGATGGGGCAAGCCCCTCTTGAATGTGTCAAGCTAAACACGGATGTAACGTGCAAACGGCACCCGTTCTCTGCCACAGTAGGTGGCATCATACGGGACAGTGGAGACAATTAGCTTGGAGGCTTTAGCCAGAATCTTGGCGCGTGCTCGCTAGTAATTGCGAAATTATAGGGAGTGTATACAAGGCTTACACTCGCCTAAAACTTAAGTTTTTGTCAGATTGAACTCGAAGTGGACTTGATTGTGATGATCAATCTCCTATCGTTTGCGGCTAACCATTATAGGGTTCTCAATCCCTTAGTTCAGATTATTCATGTACTGTTCACTCGAAACTGGACGATTATCCATCACCACATTTATCGAGAGAACAACAGATGCGCAAACTGGTTTGTGAACTATGTCACATATTTTGATTTAGGAATCATCACTTTTATAAATCCACCTATTGGGTGTCACCCTTCCTCTCCCTCGACTTGTGATTTAAACTATTTTCGGTTCTCCCCATTAATTAAAAAAAATCTTATAATATAGTATTGGATAATGCCACTTAGTAATTTAAATTTTAAATAT
>JANIHY010000006.1:63745578-63755746 GCA_027479065.1 Erythroxylum brevipes | reverse complement strand
GAGCCTCTTACTTTTTTGGTTCTTTCAGTTCTCAATAAACCGTTACAGCACTCTATTGGGCTTCTCTTCATTTCGCTGCCTCGAGTTGGGCTTAGACATCTTAATATTGGATAGAAAATTCTCGATGGAAAAACAACGAACAAACTCTTTTCGTAGCTAATACTTTTGTCCTTTTGAAGGACAACAATTGCCTCCATCGTAGTGTTCTCAACTTAAAATTGAGGACACCTCCAAGAAGTTTGGAGTCAAAACGTGATCCATGAAGAGTACCAAGGTTTTTAATGGTAGTTTTACCAATAATCCTTGCAAGAGCAAACACCACCCTCAAAGTGATGAAATCGATTTGTATCCCTCACAATAATCTTCCTACCATAAATGCTTGAAATAAACTTCAAAGCTGAGTGACAATCATGGCAAACACGAAGGTTCTTCGTCACTCGGATGGTCATTCCAGGATCGATCATCATAATCCCAAAAGCCACAGCCAGCTTCTCACTATGATACTTTAAGATGTGCTCTTTGTCTTCTTCTTCCACATCATGAAGAGCACATGACAAGTTTGGTACATGCCCAGCCATCCTCAGCTCCACTGCTAAGCTCTCTGACTTTCTGTACACCTCTTGCCAGTATGGATTTTCTCGATCCCCTGTATGGAATCCGTAAAATTCTTTGCCATAATTAATAACACTAAAAGCAGCAGGTTTCTTCAATCCCTTGTTCTTCAAGACTTGTCTCAGCATCCCAACTTCTTGCCATTTCTTAGATGCTGCATATATATTTGACATCAGAATATAGTATCCGGTAACGTTTGGCTGAAGGTGGAACAGATTGCTCGCGGCGATTTCCCCCAATTCTGTGTTACCATGGATTTTGCAAGCTAAAAGCAATGCGCCCCACACTGCATCACTTGGAGGTGATGGCATTTCTTTGATAATATCAAACGCTTCTTCCAGAAACCCAGCTCGACCAAGCATATCCACCATGCAGGCGTAATGTTTATCCTCTAGTGTAACAGACCATTTTTTCATGTTTGCAAAACACGTCTTACCTTCATCAATAAGGCCAGCATGGCTACAAGCAGATAGAATAGATGTGAAGGTAATGTGGTTTGGTTCAACTCCTTCCTCTTGCATTCTTGAGAAGAGCTCCAGCGCCTGTCTTCCATGTCCATGCATGCCATAGCCTGAAATGAGTACATTCCAAGAACTAACATCTCTTTCACTCTGTTTACTGTTGAACATATCAACAGCAGTTTCCAAGTCTCCACACTTCGCGTACATGTCCATTAATGCATTCCAAAGATTCACGTCTATCTCCATTTTGCTATGAGTTACGAAGTCATGGAATTTCTTACCAAGACAATGGGAACCCAAATAAGCACAAACTCCAACCATGATCAACGCCGTAACTTCATTAAATTCTACCTCAGAATCATGCATACTCTCAAAAAGCATGAGAGCTTCACTTGCTTGCCCATTCTGAGCATAGCCACTAAGCATAGTATTCAATGAGATAACGTTTCTCTCATCCATCTTATCAAAAACCAAACAAGCTTTATCCATATTCCCACATTTGGCATGCATGGCAATAATAGAGTTGCCAACACAAATATTCTCAATTAGCGAGTGGCGGATGGAATAAGCATGAACAGCTCCAGCTTTCTTGGCATCTCCTAACTGACTAATAGCAGAGGCAACACTCACTATAGTAACTAAATCCGCCAAAAGGCCATCTTTTTGCATCTTTTGGAACAAGATGAGGGCCTCCTCGGGCTTCTCAGCCTGTTCATAGGCAGTTACCATTGCTGTCCAGCAAACCAAATCTTTCATCGCCATTTCATCGAATATCTTGCGGGCATCACCAAATTGGCCACATTTCGCATACATATCCACCAAGGCGGCTTCAACGTATAAACCCAAATCAAACCCACATTTGAAAGCATCTCCGTGAGCCGCTTTCCCCTGAAGAATCAGCACTTTTGAAGCGCAGGCTTTAAGTACAAAAGGGTAAGTATAGTTGTTGGGTGAAATGCCAGTTCTTCGCATACGAGAGTACAAACCCAACGTTTCCATACAATGGCCGCCATTAGCATAAGCCCGAATCATCGTGTTCCAAATAAAAGAACAGGGTTTATAACCATTTTCATTAATACCATCAAACAAACATCTGGCACTGCAAGGATCTCCGACTTCAGCATATTTGATGATAATTCGAGCACCCAAGTGAAGGCTTTTAAGGAGGAGATTGGTAGTAATGAGAGGTGAATGTATCTGTTTGAGAGAAGCCAATCCATTGCAGGACTTTAAAAGATGATCGTAAAAGCTCTCCGTTGAATCAGGAATGTAGCTGAAGGTTGAACAGGCCCTCAATGAGTATGAAGTTACAGGGTTTAAGAAGGGTTTATGATAGATAGCTAAAGAGATGTTATAATACAACGAATAGAAGCGGTGCATTCCAGTCTAAGCCAACCCAATATCTGAAACAGTATTTTTCATGTAAAATCTGCCTCAAGAAACTGTTCATTGAGAGTCTAGATCAGAGTACGCGAAGGAAACAAGGTAAAGACAAATTAAAAACACATTGAAACTGATCTTCAATAATGAATTTACTTACACAATTGGTAAGAAACACAAATCACTGGCAAAGTAAGCCAGATAAATACAATGAAATGGTACAATTCTAATGGCAATGGAATGACCATCTACAGTCCTTATTTGTCTTGTGGAAATCACCTGTAAACTTACTACATCTTAATGTGTGACCTAAATAAGCCAAGAATGCTACTGTATTTCTACAATGGATAAAGATTATTAGATTTACATTATTTCTCCAACAGTTTGTTGGAAGTGTCTGAATTTTACTAAGTTCTGTCATGTATCAACTGCTCTGAGATGAATCAACTTGGATCCATAATTCCTCAGCATAGGCTTTCTCCTCTTCCTTTTCTAGCATGAAATGATTAATTGTATCGCCAATTTCCTCATCTTCCTCGGGCACTTCATCCATTGTTTCTTCTACAGAAGCTAGTTCTGCAAGTTTCTCTTGGTCTTGCTCCTTAAGTTCAGTTAACGCCTCTCTCATAGCCTGAGCAGTTGCTGGCCTATCGATTGGTCCATACTTAGGAGCTGGCACAACAAATGGTAAGACAATATCATCCAGGCTGGAATTATATTTACTGGCACAGTCCTTTGTCTCTGCCGGAGGGAAAACAAAAACAATCCCGATTTCATAGTTACATATGTGGAGCCTGGAACCCAAAGAAAAGCTGGTCTTTTCATGCAGATTTGATTTTAGATCAGTTGGGCAGGAGATTGGTCGTCCCCATGCAGCGGTACTAAAGTTATGTGACCCACAATAAAGCCAACCGAAAGAAGATGCATCTTTCTTAGACTGGAAACGTCTCCGTGCTACCTGCTTTACACTTTTTTCCTCAGTTCATCGGTGTGCTTGATAAGAAAGCAAAAATAGTGATAGCTCAGGGGTTTTAAGACAAACAAGATACCATAGTCATAATTAGCATGAGAAATAGTGTAGGGCAATTCCAATATTATTGCAGAAATTAAGTTCTCTACCTTTGTGTGCATTGGCTGCCCTACTCTATCACAGGGATGAGGGATTGCATCGTGAAGTATGTCCATAGTTCTCAACCTTTGCCATGTTTTCTGTATTGCAGAAGAAATATAAAAAAATCAACAGATAGATAAGTACTTGTGAAATGAAACAAAAAATGTTGAATAAAAAGATGGAAGGTTTGAGAAAAAACTTAAGAACTTCACTATATAAAAGTGAAATTAATAGAAGGGTAAAGGTCTCTCTCCAAGCCACATGCTCCATCAAACTTCTTGACTTCTAGGAAAATTTTGAAGTAAAATAAAAAGGTGGAACTGCCGTTCTTTTCTTTATTAATCCAGGACCTAAGCAAAAACAGTTATCAATGCATTTTTCTTGTTTAAAACTGGCATTGATATTGATTCTATGCATGTCATTAGCATTTTCCAGCATATTCGAGACTGCAATTCATGCATGACTAATTTAGTTATGACACACAATTGGGAATTTGGGTCTGCTTTCCATGTTGACTATCTGCCTATATCTCTTATTTGACTGTTTTCTCGTTTAGTAGAGTTCTAAATGGCTGAGGTGGCAAGGTTGTTAGGATGTCAGAGGTATATTTGGTGGGCAGAAAGTAGGAAGGGAATATAGAGAAAGTATTAAGAGAAAGAGTGAGTGAAGGAGAGTGACAACTCTCAAATGCTGCCTCTGGCTGTTTTTTCTTCTTTTATTTACATTTAAATGAAAGAACTGCAATTCTAACAGCTATTTTTCTCTACCCTGCTATGTCGCTTCTCTGTTTCTTTCTTAAATCTTATCTTTTGTTTTCTAACTTCAATCTTCTGTTTCCTGGACGAGCATACCAATTATAATATTGGCCTTAAACCCATTTAATAATACTAACTGCTAATGGAAGAAATAGCACATACAGAATAAAAAGACCTGCTGTGTGGTAAGTTTAGCTGTTGATTAAAGTTGCGTATTACCTCCGAGAAGCAAAGGATGCGCCTTGAGGGCAAGACACCATTGGATGCATTCTTCACCCTCTCAATTGTAGGAAAAAGGACTTGAATGGATGGATTTTTCAATTCCTCAGTAGCATTCCAACAGCCCCACTGTCAAGAACAGTAACAAATCCATGAATCCACTACAAAACACAGTCTCAACATGTAATCAGTGTTCACAGCAAAACCACTATCGCTACCTCTGGATCAGATTCTTCAGAGTCAAGGAAATGCATAGATCTCTTCCCCGTTGCTGCTGCAAATGTAGCCAGGAATTGAGCATTGATGGAACCAATTGACGATGAGCCTTCAGCAGAAAAAAAAAAATCAAACATAAAAGAATCTGATTCTTCAAATTTCATGAGCCAAACAAACTTTCCGTTCAAGGCACTAACCATAAATAAAATCTGATTGTTCTACTTCAGGCCATTTATACTGCCATAGCACCTAGCATCAACAGAAAACATTGTGTAAGACTGAAGAGCTCCAGGAATATACATTATAAAAAGCCTCTAATTAGCTATTCAGACTAACTGTCAGAATATTTTACCTATGCTCATCAGATCAAAGCAATTAACATTATCTCAAAATCAAAAGAAATCGAGGTGAGAGATTTAACAAGTTTGAGTCTCTTCACCTAAACCTCATGAGAAGGTGCTTTACAAGAAAAGATAATCAAGATAACAATAAAATATGGAACCAAGACATTATTGCAGCTAGCGCTACCATATGAAACACCGGATGGCCAGAAAGAGAATAACTTTCCCTGTAATTAAGCATGGGAATAGTCATTTCAACAATAAGTGTTGGAAACCTCTCCAAGGAGCAATTCCTTGGACAACAGTTAAAATTGTCTGCTCTGAATGAAATATTTGAATTGATGGGGCCTTCACATTGTGTTGCAGGTAGACAGAAGTTATCAGTATAATAAGGATCACGATCATGGAAAAGGAGGAACTACATCATTGGCACACAGTGAACAATAAATTTCAGAGGTGAGACTTAAAAGAGCAGGCAGCCAATCTAGAAGCATTTACCTCTTGCAGTCGCCAAAGGCCCACACATCGCTTAATTGAAGCAACGAGGGAGCAAAATGCAATGGCATGCTCAGGTAACATTATCCTCGTCATACCAGAAAAGTAGGGTCCCTGTATTACATCAAGTTGTTCACAATGACATCAAACCGAAAACATGAAATATTGACTTAGGACAATCAGATAAAAGTCAAGAAAACATGCCTGTGATACATGTAATATCAATTGCACTCTCAGGTTGCTTCCTCCCAAAGCAGCTGCAAGGGCTTCTTTAGGATATATATACCCTGAGAATTTGAAGAACCCACTGTCCCACAATGGAGAGACCCACTTTGCTATATCTCTGGGCATAAAACCAAGCTGAATACTGTCTATTCCCCAAATGGATAACATCAATCAGTCTCAAACCCTAGCACAAAGTCCAAACAAAAACTTGTACCACACAACTCAATAACTATTTGGAATGTAACAAATACATCAAAAAAACTAAACATGCACATATACAGAACCAACAATTAGCTAAATCACAAAAAGGCTCCATGCAGAAAGAAGCTTTTGAAGACAACATGATCAACCTAGATGGTTGCATAAGCATGATATTGCATTTTGCTATTATAAAGAATCCAAACACATAACAGAAAAGTTATCTCCGCAGGCTTTATATAAGACTGAAAGAAAACGTCAATGGGTACGAATTATAATTGTATAGCATTCTTATGACTAATGTCAATCCTTTATTTGACAAATATGCAAAAGCTGATGACAGCAGCCATGTAAGAAAATATCCAGAAAAACATGAGGATGAAGGCTGCGAACAAAGTGCATGTTGTTTGTGAAGGTACAGAATCAAGCAACTTCACCTCCTTCATATGCTTGATCTGGATCAGGAACAAGAACGCTCACAGCATTCACATCAGCAGCCACATTGGTGTTTCTTCTTAAAAGAACCTCCAACATCCCATTTGCATTTTCACCAGACTTCCCAATGAAAGCAGCCAGTCTTTTCAGGTGTGCACCATTCGTGTCAGCAGCAGAATGAAATAGGTAACTTAAACCTACAACAGATGCCTCAACCAAACCCAACAACTTCACACCACATGTCTGTAAAGCACACTCATAAGCCTGTAATTGAATGATTCAACGCATAAGATTATCATATCAAGCACCATTTCAAAGTATGACACAAAAAACAAGCCATGATTTATTAGCTCAAAGCTATGTTCCAGTTTTCAGATCCCAAGGACAGAAATGTAAATTATAAATATGCATTCTACTTGAGCAATAATAAGAAGATTGTATAATTACATGAGAATAGACACTCACCTTGAGACTCCTGAAAGAATAAACTCCTGGCACTGAAGCAACTAGATAACCCGTTGCCTCTTCAAAGTTGTACTTTGCCAACTTCGTTATCCAATAAGCTTGACTAGGTACATCAATCAAAAGAGATGCTACGAATCCAGCCAGCTGAGCAGAAAAATCAGAACCCAAATGTTGATCTGTTTCTCCATCAGAAACTCGAACAAAAAGTGATGAAAGATCAGGAGCACTTCTGGAAGGGAAATCTTGCCACCAAACAGTGTTTGTTACGTTATTCCACTGTAAAATCATAAAGGCGGAATGTAAAATTCAAGGAAACATAAACAAAAATTAACAACATTAATCAAATACAAGATTTCATATAGAGAGCTAAAAGGATATCCCCAACCAAAAGTATTCATAGCTTCAGCAAAAGTTTGATTCACATAAGGAAAAAATAGACTAGATACACAGGAATCCAGGCAAATGGGCAAACAATTGCATGAGTAATAGTTGTGCTTTAGACATGAAATTTCTCCAACAAAAACCATTACCTAAGTTACTACACCAAAACAAGACACCAACCCAAGACACCATTACCACCCATGTCCAAGTTTCAGGATAAAGTAGCATTCATAGATGAGAAGGGTTAAAATGTTTGGGGCGAGCTAATTAACAGAAAAGGTTTCCAATTGCTTTCCGCAAAAGCCTATTGGAATTTCACCACCAGATCCCAAAGTACATAAAGCATAACTATTTTTTATATAGTTATTAAAGGATTCATATCCAATATAACAGACTAAGAAACTACATTCTTTCTAGATAAACTTGAAAAGCACAAATACATATGTATGATTCATAAAATCTGGAAAAGTGATAATCACCTGATTTGCAACTAGATTTGCGGAAGTAATGATAACCCGGATGTTATTTTCTCTTTCCAGGATGAACAACTTTGGATGGTGGCAAGCAACACCTTGTCTCTTGCGTTCTTTACTAAATGCTATCTCTTCAGGGAATTGGGGAAACCTATTAAAAGCAAATTTAAATGCTGTGTTCCAAAAATAAGTCAAGTGAAGCAGTTCTTAACAAAGATGAATTGCCCGCTTACACTAAAACCAAGTTTGGGAAATCCAAACGAGGTGAAGAGGTTCGTTTATCAAGGCGGGAACTCCAACAACGCTCTGCATTATGGCACGCAATTGTTACTGGTAAATGATGTGGAATCTTGCAATATGACAGAAACCTAAACAAAGATGTCCTTTAGACTTGGAAATATAACATATGGCAAGTTATGATCACTGCCTCAAACAAAATTTCAAGGGGCAATATATAATGACACCTAGTTACAATAATGAAGCATTAAAAAAGTGCTTTTACTTGTTTGCTAAATATGAAATCGCAAAAGACTACACAGATAAGATCAGAATAAACTATGAAGTGAAGAAACTGACAAATAAAAGCACAAGATAGGTAACTTACCATGAAACATCACATGTAAAAGTCGCAATAAACATGCTTAGAATGCTTTCCAGTGGATAAAGAAGCTCAGGCAAAGAGATGGTATTATGAAAACTGAACGGACCAGTAACATGGTCCATATTTTGAAGACGATTTAGGTAAAACTTCTTTCCAGGTGGTGGCACTGAATTCTCTGTGGTTTTTATTCGTAAAACACCATCGAAACAAGGAGCATTCTCCTTCTCACTCAGAGTATTCAACACCAATGCCTTACTTTTAGTGCAATATATAAGATCTTTTCCGAGCAAATTATCACCATCAACAAGAACACATTGTTTTTCACCGCATAACTTCTTATTTACAATACCCTGGTCATTGTGTAAGTTCTCACACCTCAGTGTTTGCCACCTAAAATCCACCATATCATTATCCACCTCCTTTCGACCTTCTGCTGAAAAATCAGGAGGGTCAGCTCGGTTAACACCCTGAATTTGAACTAATTTGTTATTACAACCCTGTATAGCTTCCAATCTCAGATTTGATGAATTGATACAAGAAATGGGATCATCGCTATTTAATATTTGCCTACAAAGACTCAAAAGAGGATTGGCTCTTCCAACAGCATCTCTGCATTTATTTTTTTGAAAATCATGACCTGGACAAACGACATCACTTGCTCGGACAGCAAAAACCCTTTTGCTTCTCTTCCCACTAGACACCGAACCTTGTGAATGTCCCACTAAAGTAGACTCCTCAACCAACCAAGGTCTCTCAAAATGAATCTCATTAGACCCGACAGCAACCTCCTCCTTAATAACAAGCCCTTGAATCACAAACCCAATTCGAATTGACAAACTACACATACCCTTATTGCCACAAACAAGCATAACCTCATCTCCTGCATGCAACTCCTTAGCCAGTCCTCTCTTAACTCTAACCCCATTAACAAACAACCCATTCAACGAAGGCTTCACGCTATCCAATTCATCATGACTAACCAATCTCTTCTTAAACTCACTAACAACATCATCACCACCAATCAACAACGTCGTTCCATCCACAACATAAACCCTACGGTCTACACTGTCGAACAGAACTTGGCAATGTGTTCTACTCACCCGGCGATCATTGAACCGGAAATCGCAGTCACGGGCGGCTCGGCCGAGGGTGTAGGGCCGATCCGGTTCGAGATGGATGGAGTCGAGAGGCGAACCGGTGGTGGGCGAGACCAGAGGGACATCAAGGTTGTGGATCTGAACGATGGCAGAGTGGGAAATAATGCCGTTTTGGGGTCGTTTTCTGAGAGGCAAAGCAGAGTAAAGTAAGGAAGAATCACCATTGACTCTCGTTCTCTTCTTGTTGTGGATGTGAGAAGAAGAAGGAGAAGTTGAATCCTTCATGTGAAAGAATCAAAAATGAATTCCAAAAATGCTGGAGAGAGGATGGCTTTGCCTCCTCAGTCCTCTCAGGCTCTCACTCTTTCCGGTTCAAATGGTCAATTGGCTCGGTGAATCGGTGATTTCTTTTCCCTCCCAAATTACGACATTTTAAGTGTTTTTGGGCCTGCTTTTCGGACATCATTGGCCCAACTTCACACGACCTGGGTTCATCTTGTTGGACCAGGACTAATATTTTTAAGTAAGTATTGTTTTTAAGCAAATACTAAAGATTGTTCAGCATAAATAAAAACTTTTTAATGAGATATTATTATATTTTATCATCAATTAATTATTTATTTATTCTATTTTCCTGTTGAAATTTAAAAAGGGATGTAAAAAATTTTAAAGAATAGTTTATATTTAAATATAAATGTTTGTT
>JANIHY010000006.1:63694549-63707700 GCA_027479065.1 Erythroxylum brevipes | reverse complement strand
ATGAAACTGTTAAATAAAAATTATTTAATCTACTAAAACTTACCAATTAATTAATAAATTAATCAAATTTTAATAATAAAGATTATTAAGGTAAATCAAATAAAAAATTAAATAATTTAAAATGTGTACAATTGAATCGATTTAAAAAATCTAAATTCAACTTATTACTTTTAAATCAATTTGTTTAACCTTGAGTTCAGATTTAAAAATATTATAAAATTAAATTAATAATAAAAATTAATTTAAAATTACAAATTAAATTGAATTGAATTTTAAACTCAAAACCAAAGTCTCGATCCCGACCTGGGCAGGTAAAAATGTTGAGCCGTAGGGCTGTTCTAAGCTCTGACTTCTAAATGAGGTGTGGGTCTAGACTCAGAAACTCTACGAAATACCGAAGTTACAAGTGATTATGCTGATTGGAGTACACACAGATATGCTAATTGAATTTCGCATAGTTCTTACTCAGAGGTTACCTCTTTTCAGAGAACAAATTGAATGGATTTTCTCAAGGATGATTGGTGCCCCTTGCTACGTGCACTTAGAACTGGATTCATGATTCTCCAACAATTTTGTTACGTAATGATAATTGATCTTTCACAAACTACTCATGCCCTAGTTTACGATACTAACAAAGTGTTACCTCAATTCTTTCATGGAGATTCAAGCCGCCTCCATGACATGTCAGCATCAGGTAGTTTCTGCAAGAATAACTCTGCTTCTTACAGGAGAAAACCTTCATCTACCTATGCTTCCTTTTTAGTCTCTGGAAGTTGGGTTTCATTAGCTGGCTCGAAGTCGAGCATTCATTTGTCAAATGAATAGGCTGGAACGGGACCAGAGGCATCTTTGTTGATACGGATGTTTCTGCAATTCGGCTGTTTAAGGGAGAAACTACTCTCGGTTTTAACGGTCTTGGAACTTCCAGTCTTTCTAATATCTTTGAAGTTTTAGGGTCCAGTTGTTTATTGTCAGCTGATGGGGATAGAACAAAGTGGTCCAACTTTGGTTTGGAAATGCAGGAGGGAGATTTTGTCCTGCGGACTCCACTGACAACCAGCTGCTCCCATTCTTCTGGAATAGAATCTGCGGTTTTACTTTCTACAGCTGTCTGATCCAATTGGACAGTTTCGTCCTCCACTATCGTAACGTCTGTTGCAGAATTTGAATGCACAAGCTGTTCCAAAAGGTCTGTCTCGGTTGAGTTTGGCACAGACCTTGCCTCATGTGGTATTGTTGGAGAAGAACTGCAATTTCCATTTGCTAAATATGAGAAAATGTTGGAAATTACGCTTGGAAACCATCTCCTTAATCTAGTATCTCCAGAACCTCTAAATAAGCCGAAAACAACTACTCCAGTATGTTGACTCGCAACCTTGAAATGTAAGTCTTTAAAAGGCATGAAATCCTCTATTTACCACATGAAATACTCCAGTATGTACCAACTCTGTCCTATTCAATCCTAACCATCTATTTATGTAGATCCCACATGAATAAATGACTAGGATTGAATGAAACAGGGTTGGTACACATATTTTGGGACAGAGGATCTGTCCCCTCTTTAAAAGGTACAATAATCTGTATCGTAATCATGTGTAAACCATTTTGTAAAATAATGCTTTGTCTACAATCAAGCTTCTCAAATGATTTAAAGGACTGAAGCCATATGTCCAATTACTTTAAGCTGTATGGAGGATATTTTAATTCAGAAGACATGCATATTTTCTTTTAAAATTTTTCCTCCGATGCACTCATTGATGCATGCACTATGCTGCCATGCAGAGAAGATTCAAATTATTGCAAAACGTGAATACCCAAATTGTGAGCTGTCCTTCACAAGTTGATTCAACTTCTGATGAAAGCCTCTCTCATGTAGTAATGGATCATAATCACTTGATCCCATCTGTTTGTAATTCAAAAGTAAATGCAGGAAATAAATTTCTCTAAAGGGGCAGAGATACAAAGTTTAATATTGAGAAATTAACAATTGGATAAACGAAGTTCAACCTTCAATAGGTTGGCTTGAATGGAATTCTGAGACTCCTTGGTCAATGAAGAATCTATAAACGGACTAACATCAGGCACTGGCAAGACCTCCTCTGATCCTGCCAGACGCTGGGATTCATAGTCATTAATGAAGAAGCCTTATAGACGACAGTGGAAGATGGAATAGAAAACAAGATAAGAATCTCTGATGCATGATGGTACCATATATACTAAGGAGAAAACAACGGTAAAATACTCGCAACGAAATAGATTTAGCTACTGTGGTTGTGTTACTGTGTACCCTGAGAAGCATCGGGCCATTGTCTGAAGGCTGAAGAATATAATAGCATCGGAAGGTCGCCCCCCTCACGGTTTCCAAATTACAGTATGAAAAGCATATCAATCCCTCGTCCATTGAATGTAAAGCACTGCAAACCCCTTGGAAAACTGCTACCATTGATTCATAGAAGTAGTAGACAACACAAAAGGATTAGTATATGATTTTGTAAATCCAGTGTATCGAATCAAATTACGCATCATGTTTAGTATTGAAGGAACTGGGAACCATATTTTTGGCATACACATTCAAAAGGAAAGGAAAAAGAAAGCTTTACACGCACACTGTGCGTTCAAGTCTGAATGGTCCATCTCGTCTGAAGAACTTTCTATATCATGATTAGAAGATGGAGTTACAAAGTACGAAGTTCCAATTACAAGACCTGCGTTCCAATGTTGAAAACTTAGGTTAACTATTAAGAACCGGCTGGACTTGTAGAACAGCAGATACTTAAAATGGAAATTTTCCTCCAAAAGAAACAAAACTACATATACAGGACAGAGAAAGATGGAGGATTCGGATTCTATTATAACAAGAAGCCATTAAAAGTCAAGTTTCATCCATGGCCTAACCTTCACTTAATGTTTTCAGATTAGTCCTCTCAACAACGTAGAATTCAATAGGTAAAGAAACCTGCTGGAGCATCAAAGAACTTTGAAAAGAGGGCATGAACAGGATTGTTTTCTCTCCAACTTTTAGGGAACATTCCATCTGACAAGTTTCTAGATATTGGCCAGTGACCGAGCATGAAGGTCCCTTAACTTCTTCTTTTACTGTATTATCAATAAGGAAGCCGTGGCACCTGCATGCCTATAGGCAGAAAAAATAAAAGTTCTACAGAGAGGAACACGTGGCAACTAAGAAATTCACAACAATACCTGACAAGTACCGAAGCCATCAATAATTTGGTTGAAAGGTACAGATAAGTTGCAGGATATAAAATTCAGGGAACCTAACATGTTGCTATTGAAAACAAAGCGTGCTTGTAAAGGGTCCTCCATATCATCTTTTAACTCATGAAGCCATCTTTTTATCAATCCTTGAAAAACTCGTCCATCTGCAAAATTGTGTCATGCCTCCACCACATTATCGTTATAAACAAGAACTTTGCATATGGCTTGCTCCGGATTTCCACATATTCTAAACTAGGAGGTTAAGTTGGACCAAGAAGAAATCAATGTAACTGATAGAAAACCAAGTACAGGGCTTTATATTACAATTCAGTCACTCCACTAAGCAAAGTTATCAAAGAAATGGCTCTGGAATCAAAGATTACCACCTATAAATAGCGGAAAGACATAGACCTGGAAGATAAGTGCGGAAGGAGCAGTTATCAAGATCGGATAAACTTCTCATAAAGCAATTAACATTATCCTGAAAATTGATGAGATGATTTGAACTTTGCTCAAATAATACAAACTCTAGAGAAACACACTTCTCTGCTGCCTCCTGTGATTGATCAATTCAAACAAAACTATTTAGTAGCCACACCATCAAGAGGTAGGGAGATGGAGCAAAAAATTGTACAAAAGGAATAAAAACTAACGGGAAAACCCTAACCATAAGAGTCATTTTCAAGGCAGAATCCAAATTATCAGGCACGAACGAGCACAAAACAATCACTTTCCTCATCACATCTTTACCTCCCCAGCAGTACAAAGCATGATCAGTGAAAACACTCGAAAGTTTTTCACCTACTGCAAGTCCAGAAAAGCAAAAAGTTTTTTAAAAAATCACAGAAAACTAAAAGAAAAATGCGAATTAGGGACATAATTACCGCCTGAACGGAGACCTATGGAGTCGTCGATTTCTGGTGAAAAGGCATCCTCAGGCAAGCTATTAACGGCGTGGTGAAAATCGCGGAGATTAAAGTTTCCGATAGGATTATACGCTACTTTCAGCTATTCAAAGCATCAATAACCAACTCATGCATGTTTTTACGCGTCGCGAACACATGTAGCAGTTCTCTTAAAAAGAGCATCGAAACGGGAAATACCTCGTGAGAGCCAGAAGTTCGATCCTTCGAACAATAACACAAACCGATTCTATCCGGAAGAGATTTCGATGGATGATTTCGTGGTGGGGACGAAATTGCATGGAAATTTGCAAGCTGCAACAAGCACTAAAAGCACACGATGCAAAACTTAACACGAGAAGCCACATCAAAAAGAAAGTGAAGTTTCTCTTACTTTCTTGTTCTCGAAAATTGATTCAAGGTTGAAACCAAAACCTGCTTTAGGTATCGTAACAATGGAGGCGATAGGCCACAGAGATCCAACACAAAACAAATTAGCACCATTTTTCCTTCCTCTCGTTTGGTTTATGGCTTGGCGCGAAACGAGTGAAATCAAATTTATAGTTCGAAAATTCAAATTACGGGTCCATGTTATATAGGCTCAAGGGCAAGATCCAAGTTGACATTCGTTTGGGCCTGTGATTCGGATAGCCCAACCAAATGAGCCTCTTCTTTTCTTGTATATTTGACTTTTGACTTATTTCTTTTGACTCTATTCCCCGCTTTGACCTCATCTAAAGATTCGTTTCACTTTTACCATCCAGAAAGAGGATTATACGGCTACAATTTGAGGTTGGCAATTGCTCAAACTAGACTCATACCAATTAGGTTAAATATAATAAAATATAATTTATTAATTTCAAATTAATTTAATTTAAAAACTAGACTTAAAAATTATAAAATTTAAGCTCTAATTTGAATTTAATAAGATATGAATATTTAAGTTCAAACTCGAATCTGAATTTAATATTAAATTTAAATGTGAAGAAAAGTGAAGGCAAAAGATATTTTATTGATAGTGCTCTATCTTCAGTCAAATATATGTACATATATACACTGATTTACAACTGAGTTAGTTCTTATATACATGGAGCCACTACTTTAGCTAAGGTGATTTGTGAAATTGAAAATATTTGAGTATATCATGGCCTCGTTTCTTCTTGTATAATAGGTATTTCATGCCCGCGCAAGATTGAGCTTCTGTCATGAAGGCCAATCTTTGACATATGTAATAGGAATTGTTTCTTCGGAACTACCTTTGTAAGGGAGTCTGTAAGTTGGTCATTGACATAGATATGAGAAAAACACGGTTGGTTTTGATTTACTTGTTGTCTGATAAAGTGGAAATCAAGGGCAACATGTTTCATGGGAGAATGAAATACGGGATTTCGACAAAGATATGTGGCGCTTATATTGTCACAATATATAGTTAGTAGTGACGTGAAGGGCTGATGTAGTTCTTTGAGGATATCCTTGATCCATTTTAACTCAGCTACAATGGATGTAACGGATCAATACTCTGCTTCGATGGAGCTATGAGCAATGCTATTTTGTTTCTTGGATGCCTAACTAATAGGAATTGCCAAGGAAAACCATAAATGTTGAGGTAGAAGTAAAACCATCTAAAATCCCGCCTTAATTGGAGTCTAAAAAAGCATGAAGAGTGGGACTGCTATTTTTAAAAAAATGTATGCCAAAGTGAGCGGATCCTTTGAGATAACGTAAAACACGTTTAACAACTGACCAATGGGTAACAGAAGGATTATGCATGAATTGCGACAGCTTATTAATTAGGAAAGAGATATCAGGTCGAGTTAGGGACAAGTATTGAAGTGAGATAAGAATTTTTCAAAATTCAGTGGGATTGGTTTTAGTTGTACCATTGTGTAGAGTTAAGGCAACTTTGTTGCTGAGAGGGGTTGGCATAGCTTTTGCTTCAAGCATGTTAGTTTGGCTTAGTAAATAAAGGATGTGTTTATGTTGAAATAAGAAAAGACCTTGAGAAATGATGTGAGCTTCCATGCCCAAGAAATAGTGAAGGGGACCTAAATCTTTTAGAGAAAATCGTGAAGCAAGGGTCCGTAAAAAAGTGGTAGTAATGGGTAGGTGATTTCCTGTGATGATAGTATCATCAACATAGACTGAAAGATATATGAGAACTGAATTATTATGATATATAAAGAGAGAGTTGTCAGAAACTGAATTATTAAATATTTGGTGCAGAAGAAATGATTGAAGTTCATAATACCATGCTTGAGGTGTTGGATGACAATGACCAAAAAAAGGAAAAAAAGGTAAGTGAAGATATGCAGAGTATGTAAAACACGCAAGAGAGAGGAAAAGAATTCTAAAAATTTCATTAATTGTAATGTTGTACTATATATATTAGAGCAAATAAAAAAGCCTTTAAATAGGCTTACATTGTAACAGAAAAAGCTGAAAACTAGGCACAGCAGCTACTCACTAATTCCACTAAGTTATTTAAATAATTAATTAAATAAAACAAATAAAAACTTCCTAAATATTCGGTCAAACCACTTCACACGACTTGAATCATGTTTCAACACTCCCCTTTGATTCAAAATTGTAAACTCCAAGTTGTTCTCTGAAAAGCTCATGTTTTGCTTGTGAAAGTGACTTTGTGAAAATGTCTGCAACTTTCTTACTTGTATCACAAGCCTTCAAAGTAATTTCTCCAGAAGAGACAAGACTTCGAATAAAATGATAGCGGATGTTGATGTGCTTGGTCCGACCGTGAAATGCTGGATTTTTTGTCATTGCAACAGTTGATCTGTGTCATAAAAGATCTCTGTTGCATCAATCTGCTTCTGATTAAAATCAGCAAGTAGTCTCCTTATCCAAACTGCTTGACAAGCTAAAGAAGTTGTTGCAATGTACTCAACCTCTGAAGTTGATAATGCCACCACTTTTTGCTTCTTCGAATTCCATGAAATTGCACCAGACTCAATATTAAACATGAAATCAGATGTGCTTTTTCTATCATCAATACTACCTGCCCAATCACTATCAATAAAGCCAATTAATTTGAAATCTGACACTTTTGAATACCAAATTCCATGCCTTGTTATTCCTGCAATATACCTCAATATCCTTATTGCAGCTCCAAAGTGAAGCTTGCTTGGTTTATGCATAAATCTAGACACAACTCCAATAGAGAAAGCAATGTCCAATCTTGTATGAGACAAGTAATTTAAACCACCAACAAGACTTCTAAAATATGTTGCATTTGTCAATTCAGCACCATCATCACGACACAACTTTTCATTAACATTCATAGGTCTAACAATAACTTTATTATTCACCTTATTAAATTTTTTCAAAAGATCCATTGTATATTTCTTTTATGAAATAAATATCTCATTAACTCCATGTTTCACCTCAAGACTAAGAAAACAATGCAACAGACCCAAATCAGATATCTCAAATTTCTTCATCATGCAATCTTTAAATTCAGCAACAATAGATTCACTTGAACCCATATAGATCATATCGTCAACATAAAGGCACAGCATCAAAAAGTCATTTTTACCTTCTTTCTTTAGATAAAAAGTAGGCTCATTATTAATTCTTTCAAAACCATTCTCCTAAAAATAAGAATCAATTTTGAAGTACCATGCCCGTGGCGCTTGCTTTAAGTCATAAACTGCCTTTTTTAACGTATAAACCTTATCTTCTTTTCCATCAACTACAAAACCTTTAAGCTGTAATACATAAACTTCCTATTTCAAATCACCATTTAAAAAGGCAAATTTAACATCAAATTAGTACACAGGCCAATTTAATTGAGCAGCCAAGGTTAAAAAGGTTCTTATTGTTTCAAAGTGAGTAACAGGAGAGAAAGTTTCATCAAAGTCAACTCCTTGTTATTGGGAATAACCTTTTACCACAGGCCTTGGTTTATGTTTTTTGATGCTCCCATCTGCATGATACTTTGTCTTGAATTCCCATTTGAGCCTAGTAAATCCCAAGTCTAATTTTTCTGAATAGCCATCAGCTCCTCTTCTATAGCTTTGCACAATTCCTTCTATAGCTTTGCACAATTCCTTCCTTTTTGCAGCCTCTTCAAAGTAATTAAGATCTAAAATAAGCAAAGAAAAGGTACAAGTATCATAAATATCCTTCAAGGATTTGAATTTCCTTGGAGGAGTTTCACTTTATGAACTCGATTGTGATGAATCGTTTCTTGTAGGAGGAGAAGTATCAGGGGAACTAGAAGTTGCTATTCTTTGATCTTGCCGTGGTGCAATATTATCTTCGAATACTTGAATATGTCGCTACTCATTTTCTTTATTCCAAATCCATTTAGTATCTTCATTGAATGCTACATCTCTGCTGATGAAAATCTTGCCACCGATAGGATTATATAGCTTATATGCTTTGGATTGAGAACAATAGCCAACAAAGATATACTTCTCTGATTTCTCATCAAATTTACGAGAGTGAGTTTTAACCAAGACATAAGCTATACAACCAAAAACTCTTAAGTGGCTTACCGTTGGTCTTCTACCCATTCAAGCCTCAAATGATGTTTGATTAGGAATAACTTTTTAAGGAGATACATTTAGGAGGTATACTGTTGTTGCAACAGCTTCTACCCAAAAAGAAATAGGAAGACCTTTTGCTTGCATCATGCTTCTAGCCATCTCTACTATTGTTCGATTCTTTCTTTTAGCTACATAGTTCTGTTCTAGTGTATATGGTGTTGTAAGCTCCCTGTGAATTCCATTTACTGCACAAAAAGTATTAAAATTAGTTTAAACAAATTCACCTCCTCGATCTGTTCGCAATGTCTTTATTAAAAGACCACCTTTTCTTTCCACAAGAGCTTTGATCTCCTTGGATCTGTCAAAGGCTTTAGACTTGCTTCCCAAGAAGTAAACTCAACTCATGCGGCTGTAATTGTCTGTAAATAACAAAAAATACTGACTACCACCAAGTGATTCACTCTCATAGGCCCACACAAATCTGCATGCACTAACTCAAGACATTTAGAGGCTCTTCAAGACTTTCCTATAGGGCTTTTTACTCTGCTTTTCATAAACACAACCTTCACAAAATTCAAGAGTTTTAGGTGTTGGTAAACCAAAAATTATTTATTTTTCACTTAATAATTTCAGCCCATTAATATTCAAGTGCCCATAACGTAAATGTCACAATCTAGTCTCATTATCTCCAATATCAATCATAGCATACTGCTCAACCATTGAAACTTCTAGTGGAAACGTTTTATTATTAACCATATGAACCTTAGCAATGACTTGTTCAGTTTTATCTTTAATAGTACAACATCATCAAACAAAATTGAGTATCCACTAATCATTAATTGCCTAATGCTAAACAAATTGTGAGATAGACTAGGAATGAACAGCACATCTTGTAAAATCTTAGCAGTACCTTGACTTATTGTAATGCTAACAATACCTTTGCCTTCAACCTGAATCTTCTTATTGTCTCCCAATGTCACCTTTGATTTTTTAGACTCATCAGTGTCCTTAAGTAGTGACCTAGTTCTAAACATATGATTGGAACAACCACTATCTAAAAAAAAAATCATTAGATGCATCTTTTTTACAAAAGAGAGCCATGAACAACTTACTTTCTTCATTTGTTTTCTCTGCAAAGCTTGTTTGATGATTCCTATCCTTCTGCTTTTGCCAACAATATGCTTCTTTGTGGCCTGGTTTTTTGCAATAGTGACACACAAAGGTTCTGTTATGCCTTTCTTCATTTGATGCTCCTCTGCCTCAACCTCTTCCTTGGTGTCTTTCACGGCCTCTTTTACGAAAACCACCTCTGTCACGACCGCGATCGGTAGAATTTTCCTTCGTTTCCTTTTGATCAGGCTCCCCCTTCACTTGAAGTGCTTTTTCATCATATTTTTCATGTGTCATGGGCTTGCAAAGAACTCATTAGTTCATCAAATGAATAATCAAATAAATCATGTGCTTCCTCAATCGCAGCAACTGTATGTTCAAACTTTGGAGTAAGACTCTGTAGAACCTTTGCAACAACAATTACTTTAGATATATTTTCACCATACGACTTCATTTGATTAATAAGAGATGAAACTTTAGACAAATACACTTGAACATATTCATTACCTTTCATAGATAGAGTTTCAAATTCACGACGATAAGCTTGCAATTTTACCGTAATAACCTTAGAGGAACCTTGAAACTCCTTGTTCAAAATTTGTCAAGCCTTTAATGATGTTGTTGCAGCTGTGATTCTTGAGAAAATTGTTTCATGGACTACCTATTGAATGAAGAACAAAGCTTTGGCATCCTTTTGTTTGGTTTCTTTCAATCTTGCTTCTGCCTCTTCATCTGCATCTGTCAGATCTACAAAACCATATTCTACTAGCTCCCAAAGGCCATGAGATATGACAAAAGTCTTCATCTTAATGCTTTAAAACTCATACTTCTCATAATTGAAAATGGGTATGAGGTGCTATAAAGAACACGAAATAGCATTTATTGCCATTTGTAAACACAAAATAAAAAAGACCCAACGTAACTCTCTGGGAGATTAAAAAAAAAAGTGTTTCACTCAATTGCTCAATGGACCAACGAAGGCTCTGATACCAAAATTGTTGGATGACAATGAGCAAAAGAAGGGAAAAAAGGCAAGTGAAGGTATGCAGAGGATGTAAAACATGAAAGACAGAGGAAAAGAATTCTAAAAATTTCATTAATTGTAATATACTATATATATTAAAGCAAATAAAAAAAGCCTTTAAATAGGCTTACATTATAACAGAAAAAGTTGAAAACTAGGCACAACAACTATCCATTAATTCCACTAAGTTATTTAAATAAATAATTAAATAAAACAAATAACAATTTCTTAAAAATTCGGTCAAACCACTTCACACGACTTGAATTATGTTTCAACATGAGGGACTTGGCACAACCCATATATAGCTTTGTGTAGTTGACAAACATAATTGAGATGTTGTGTATCTTCAAAACCAAGAGGTTGCTGCATGAAAATAGAATCAGTTAGAGTAACTTGAAGAAATGAGTTGTTTACATCAAGTTGATGCAATTCCCAACCAAAATGGACAACAAGATTGATGATTATTCGTATAATGGTATGCTTCACAATGGGACTGAATGTTTCAGAGAAGTCGATGTCGGGTCTATGATGAATTCCTTTAGCAATGAGACGTGTTTTGTAACGAGTTATAGACCCATATGTATTTTTTTTAGTTTTAAAAATCCACTACTGGCCACAATTTGATCTGGAGTAGGTGGAACGAGAGACTAGGTGTTGTTCCTGAGAATAACATTGTATCATCATCGAGTACATCACACCATGGAGGTAATTTTAAAGCTTGTTTAACTGTGGTGGGTCCAGGTTGAAGAGAGGGTGTTATAGTGGTGTGGAGGTCAAATATTTGGCGAGGTTTCAGGGCACATAAGAAATAAACAACTCAAATGATCAATCAACTAAGAACAAAATAATAATACACTTGAGAAAAAGAAGACAACTTCCCAAAAGGTTAAGCTCCACTGAAATAGATCTGGAAGTCATTGCAACACTAATAGGCTGACTCACATAAACACCAACACGAAGCCACAGGTGCACTGATAACACATTCACCAACCAAAGTATACGCAACCCATAAGGAAATCAATTAATAATCATTGCTGCCTAAACACACAAACAAAGATATCTTCACCAAACACAAACTTAATTCAATTTATCTCTTAATTGTTCTACCCTTCAATGTTTTATGCCTATAGCCTACGATAAGCAACCCATTTAACTCAAGAACATATAAATCCTAAGCACGTCCACCAACCAATTTCACTTTATCTTCTAACCTAAAAATCACGTAAGCCACTACTCACTCAATAATACTCACACATGAGATCCACTTCTACTTTATGTGAAGACCCACCTACGGATCCACCTATGAAGACACACTCAATGTGTCATCACTCCACTCACTTCATAATTACTTTTGTCTCTCACTCACATACGTATATTTAGCTCACTTAACATATCATGGTGTAGTTGTATTTCATTGAAAATTACCGCAACACATACTCCACTCACTGTTGCACACCCACGTCTTCCTCAATGTTGTAGTATTTTATTCAATAAAAAACACTTAACTCACACCACTGTAGCCTTTGTTTTATTAACAATTAAAGCATATTGTCCCTATGCTGCACACAAGACTCACGCACATACCACTGCAGCTACTATACCACACAAGAGATTCATGCTAAAGATAGACATCAATTAAAGCTCAATCTCTAGATGCATGTTTTGGATAGACTTCAATTAAAATACAATCTCCACATCTGCTGCATATCCTCGTGTATGATTTGAACTTCTATTAAAACATAATCTCCACCCATCTTCATTAATCCATATAATAATTTTAATTTTCTTATATGTCCAATTCACAATGCCAAAACTAAACAAAGAATATATAAAATATATTCTAACAATTAAATATACCTCTAACATTCCAAGTCAATAGTTGTAATATCATGGTTACCTGTCGAAGAAGATGGAGCTTATGAGTAAGTTGTTACCGTTCTTCGTAGATCAAAATAGTGTTAAGTCAAAATGACTTTACATATATTTTATTTTGATGAATAACAAGGAAGTAGTAAAAGAGACGCAGACGCAGACGCAAAGTGTAAAAGAGACGCAGATGCAGACGCAAAGTGTAAGACAGATGCAGACGTAAACGCAGACGCAAAGTGTAAAACAGACGCAGATGCAGACGCAGACACAAAGTGTAAAACAGACGCAGACGCAGACGCAGACGCAAACGCAGACGCAGACGCAAACAAAGATGCAGATGCAAGAGAAAAGCAGACGAAGAATTCAAAGCAGACGAAGAATTCAAAGAAGACGAAGAATTTAAAATAGACGAAGAATTCAAAGCAGACGAAGAATTCAGAGTAGATGAAAGAGTCAGTTCGAGTTAGTTATAGAACTCAACTGATTAACCGTTTCTTTTAAAGATTCAAGAAACAAGATTCAAGA
>JANIHY010000006.1:63675404-63691439 GCA_027479065.1 Erythroxylum brevipes | reverse complement strand
ATAAAAATACTAATTTATTTTTACAATAATAATTAAAAATATAATATCTTAATTAGAATGTGTGAGAATTGAAAAAAAAGTTAAATTATTATTTTCCTCCGCGATTCAAGAAAAAAATGTAAAAAATTAAGTGTGCTTTCCATGTCTTTGAGAGGCTGGATCTCACAAGTTTAAAAAGATGGCTGGACGATTGGTTTAACCGATTTGTTAAAGAAAATTGATCAAGTTTTTAAATCGATCGATTTCATTACAAATCTAATTAAAAATCATGTCCGTTTGTATTTATATTGGTTGGTCTAATTTTTCAAACACAACAAAATAAGATATTCCTAGAATAAAACCAAACTATCTAAACTAATGCAGAGAAAATACGGGAGAATAATACAAAGCTACACATAATCACAACTAATTCACATCTAGTATACAACTACCGTAATACAACTAATATATAATTACTATAATACTCTTATTTAAGTTGAAACTTGTAAAGCTGCAAATGCTTAACTTGTAAAAAAGGAAGTGACTTTTTTGTTCCTTCACGATAATATTTCTCTTGCAAAAAAAATGACAATCAACTTTAATATGTTTTGTATGTTTATGAAAGACTAGATTTGTAGCAATGTATACTGCTACAAAGCCATATTACCTCACTTCTACTGATGGGTGTGAAACTATAGCTTGCTTCTTTGATTGCCATGAAATTGGAAAAGTTCTAAGTTGCAAACAATAATGATTAATTGACTTTAGGGTGATAGGAAAATTGACCCAATTTGAATCACAAAATGCTCGTAGATTGTGATCATAATCACTGGCAAACAAAATAACTCTGTCAATGACTAACTTTTAAGTAGCCTAAGATAAACAAGTTCATCAATGTTCTACCCTTGGATCATGAGCAAATTGATTGAAGACATGCATTGCATATGTAATATTAGGATGATTTGCTTATAAATAGTAGGTGAGCTACAATCTCCTATACCGAGTGACATCTTAGAGAGGGTGCTATTTTTTTAACACGTAAAAAAAAGAAAACCTGATACAAATTACATAACTAGTCGTGGGAAACAAATCCCTGACATATCCTCTAAGAGGATTGAAAGGCACTCTGTAGGTGTATTTTCTAAAGAAATACTCCCTAACTCGAACTGTGCTGCAAAATTGGCAAGCCATTTTGCACACTAGTTGCCCTCCCTGTAAATATGTCGTGGTAATGCTACCCAGTTCTGAGTAAATAACTCATTAATGCTTAGGACTAGGAGATCTAGGGACATTAATCTTATAGATGGGGATGACAGAATGTTTATCACTGCAAGCGAATCCACTTCTAATTCAATCCGGTGAAACCTCAGATTCCATGCAAGCTTAAGTCTAGATAGAACTCCCCAAAGTTCAGTTGAGATAAAGGAACACCGTCTAATATTCTACACAAATCCTCCAAGCCAGGCTCCTGAACTGTCACGAAGAAGGCCGCCTGCTGTGGCTGAAGAGGACAATCTTTTGCAAGTTCTGTCCATATTTAATTTTACCCAGCCGGGAAGAGGTTTGCACCAGCCTATAAGCTGTTCCCTCCGAGACTGATTGCCATTATTCGCTCTTCCTTGCCAGACCGAAGCCTTATGAATTTGATGGATGTACTCCAAAACATAATGCGATGGTGAAGTTGGCCAAGAAAATTGCTCCTGAAATAGGCCCTATTTCTCCAAGTCCATAAGAACCAACAAGCAATCCCAAATATAATTGACCAATCTAAGCCCAGTACAATCTGGTGCATTTGGAGGTTTTTAAGAAGCCATTCATAATTTGGCAAGGTGAAAAAATCAGAAGAGATTATATGTGAAGGGAACGCTCTTCATAAGGTGCGGGCTTTGGTGCAGTCTCGCATTATATGGATCGAGAATTCGTCTGAATGACCATGATAGCATACGACATCTGTAGATCATTTTTTGCGAACATGTTGTTGATTATACAACAATCGATCATGTGTAAAAAGCCAAAGAAAGGATCGAATTCGTTGCGGGCCCTTCCACTGCCATATTGTCTTCCATAAATAATTGAATGGACCGTCGTCATGATCCATTATCATAAAATATGTTGATGCAGTGGTGAAATGTTCCGTTTCAAAAATACCCTTGATTAACTTATCAGGTCCTAAGTAGGCCTTGGGAGGAAGTATACCCACTATGGACATGCAAATCGAAGTAGGGAGTACATGCTGGAATGCTTCCCATTGCCAGTTCCCTGTAGTGTCCATGAAGTGCTAAGTGTGGAGATCTATTTTTGAATGTGGGACAAGATCAGTTGTATGGAGTATAAGAGGTCCCAGAATCTCAACCCAAGGATGTAGCCAAAATCGAGTCCTAGAGCCATCACAAATTCTCCATTTCAATCCCTAAAGGACGTGATGCCAAGTAGCCTTGATACTCTTCCAAACCATTAAACCTCCAGTTGCATCAAGAGCGGTGGCAATGTTGTCGGCTTCAAAATTGTACATAGTAGAGAGAATTTGCACCCATAACGCTTTAGGCTTAGAAACTAACGACCATCCTAGTTTCGCTAGTAAGGTATCATTGGTTTCTCTAATCTTACTGATACCAAGTCCCCTTATTTCTTTGGGTTGGCAGACTTTATCCCAATTGACCAGATTTATCCTCCTTTTTCCATTATTCACGCCCCACAGAAATTGTCGCAATACTTTCTCTAAATCATCACAAAGATTGCGAGGTAGACGAACTGTCTGCATTGTATAAATGAGAAGGGCTGTTATGATTGATTGAGTCAATGTGATTTGTCCTGCGAATGACAAAAGATTGACTGCCCATCCTGAGAGGCATTGTTGAACCTTATCAAGAATGCGTTGATAGGTTATTTTGCTTACTCTCTTATGTAGTATGGGCACTCCTAAGGAGTGTCCTAGATCATTCATATGCATAAAGCCCAATTCTCTGCTTAGCAAGTAAGCCTCAGAGTGATGTACATTTTTGAAATAGAAACACTGAGATTTGTCTTGACTGACTTATTGTCCAAAGGTTTTACAAAAAGTATTCAGAGTGCCCCTAATCACATGCACCTATTCAATTGATACTTCTGCGAAAAGAATGAGATCATCTACAAAAAATAGGTATGAGATAGAAGGCTTTCTTTTGTTTAATTTTATAGACTTCCATTTTCCTTGACACTGCGGTATTAATTAAGTGACCCAGATGTTCCATATAGAGAAACAAAATATAAGTCGATATGAGGTCACCCTATCTAATACCTTTGGTGGGAATAAATGTATCACTGAGCTCGTCATTTCAGATCACTTGCATGGAAATCGTGGGAAGACATTTCATAATAAGATTTATCAAAGAGTCGGGAAGTCTAGCATCATGAAGAGTATCTTTGATAAAATCCCAAGAAAGTCTATTGTAAGCTTTTTCAAGATCTACCTTAATTGCCATTATTCCTTTTTTCTAGTTTTCCTTTTCATTGTATGAATAACTTCTTGGACAATAATGATAGTGTCCGTAATTAGGCGTCCTGAAACAAAGTTGCATTGAGTTGGAGCTACGAGATCTTCTAGGTGAGGTTTGAGCCAGTTGACCATAATCTTGGTTATGACTTTGTAAATCACTAAACATAGAGTAATAGGCCTGAATTGAGTGATCAATATGGGAGATGGGATCTTTGGTATAAAGACCATAATAGTGCGATTCATTTTAGTTTCCTATGCTTCATGTCGAAAGATTTTCTAGATAAAGAGAATCAAAGCAGGCCTGACTTTGTTCCATTGGGATTGATCAAATAAGGCAGTAAAACCATCATATCCTAGTGCCTTATTCAGTGCCATCTCAAAGAAAGCTGACTTGATTTTCTTCGGACTGAGTGGAATTTTTAGATCATTTATAGCCTTGTGAGAGGGAGAAGGAAAACATCCATTGAGAGGAAGTTCCTTAGGTGCATGTAATTATGTCGTATAGAGTTTCTCAAGAAAATGCTTCACGATGCTTTTGATACTTGCTGTGTTTGATCCCATGCAACCATTTTCATCCTTCAAGGAAGCCACCCTCATTTTCCGTCATCTAGTAGTTGTTACTGCATGATAATATTTGGTATTTATGTCTTCCTAGCTTAATCATTAACATCGTGAGCGTTAGTGCCAATAATTCTCTTTTTGACAAAGGACCTATTCCAGTTCCGTGCGGGGGTGTTTTTCCAGCTCTCGAATAGAATCCAAATTTGCTTCTTCTAAAGTATTTTGAATGCCTTGCAGTCGTGGCTTGAGTCTTTTTTTTTCTATGAAAGATATTTCCAAAAATATTAACATTCAAGCAGCACTTCAATATACATTTCACATTTCATAGTCGTCGGATCTTTTGTCCATAATCAACAATCAAGCCGCATTCATTCAATCATTTCAAAACAGAAATTAAGTAAACAAGTAATAAAGTGAGATCGTCTAGGTTACTCACAAATTGCTCCTGAAGCTAATACCTGGAAGTTTCGAGAACGTCTAGAGGTTGACGTTTCAGTTGCTCCTCTATATCAAACACCATACATATATATCACAATTTGTACAATCATAAGTGTTTAATAATGCACATGTGTGAAATGAAATATGTATAATTCATGTTCATGACAATCTCGAGTATTTATCCATCAATTTCATCACAAAGTCATTCTCATATCAAAACTCATCTAAGTACAATTTATACTTAGGTTTATGCCTCACTAAAACCATTACAATCTCTATTCCTTTCTCATTGACTCACTTCAGATTTTTCCAAGTCACACTTTCGGGTCTACTGTTCACATTCAATTAGAAAGTAAAACTAATATAATTTGATCATAGCCTCTTCTATAAAATTGTTCCTCTATGTCTTATTTTTTTTATTAACACCAAACTCATTCAATTTGGTTTGGTATTCTATGAGTTATGCTCACAATATCACAGACTGTGTATATTTGAACATTTGGCTAGTACATAATCATACCCTCAAATTGTACAACTTATATTTTTCAGCTCAGATATAAAAAAATTACAAACTCTATACCAATTTAAAGTTAAGACAAAAAGCTACAACTTTGGTGAAGACACCTCAGTCTAATGCAGCCTATATCAATACAGTTTATTCAATAACTAAAGGATATGATTTCTGTTCCTAGTAATGCTACTACCTAAGGTAAGATGCAATTTCATGCCAAATTTGAAAGTCTTAAAGATAGAATTAAAATTCTACTTCTTCAAAAATGTTTTAGACCTATGTCTCTAGTTTAATCTGAACTAATAATCAATTTATTTGTAAATCTACATATCAAGTTATAATCAGAATACCGAAGCATATTCATGAAACTTTTCCAATTCATAACATTCCAGCAGACTTCTACACTTTCATCCTATCAATCACTTTCAATTTAATTCAGATAGCTCTAAATTTTTATGGAGAAAAACAAAATGTCTTAGGAATCTATTGATCTAAGTTTCAAGTCATTTGGAGTTCGAATGAAAAATTTATAGCTAAAAGACTTAGGGCTATTTAATGAAATACTCTAGTTCACGACCCATATGCAACTACCACTTTTCTTCTCTCTTTAGCACGTAAATCTTTATCTTCTTAACAAAGCCCATTTTTTTTGTCTCTACTGTCATTTTCCAAATATTAATTTCCACACAATTAATTTAAAAGATCACTCAAAACCATTCAAACACCAATTATATTTCACATCACTCAAAACCATTCAAACAACAATTGTATTTCATTCACTCATAATTCTCAACTCATTTAATTCATCATGACAATGGATAACTTCTTAAAAAATACCCAATTTTAACTCAACATCATCTATGCACATTTCATATTCCTCACTTGCTCTTAAACACTTAAAATATAACACATTCCTATACACTCAAAACATAATACATCATAAACATTCATCCACAACTTTTGCTGCACCCAGTTCTCATTTTTACATCAAAATTTGGGACCCTTAAAAACAAAATTTAAATTAAATGTCTTCATAAGAAAGGTAGCCATATATCTCTAGTTTAATCCAAATCAAGAATCAACTTATTTGGACAACTACAGAACAAGTTATGTCTAAAACACACAAGCATATCAATGGAAATTTTTCTGTTAACATTTTCTAGATTTTCAAACTTTCAACATTTACATCTAACACATCGTATGCTTAGATTATCTCTTCCATTTTATTTTCTCATCATCCTCTACCCAATTCAGCTCAATAAATCACTCATAAACAAAGCATATTTTTCATCACCTACGACACATACATAAATATTGCAAAACTAAGTCATCAAATCTCAATTTACTCATCATTCTAGCCTAATTTAACCATACTCATGACATTTAAAGCATAACTTACTTGATGTAGCTCAAAACTCTTCAAAATTTCACTCAACCCTAGCTCCCAAGCATCCCACGTTCTTCATCTTCTAAAGGAGGTAAAGAATGAGTTTTCTTGTGGCAATGAGGAAGAAGATAGCAAATATGCTAGTAGCAAATGAAGGAAAGTGTAATCTTCAAAGTTGAGGTGGTGGAGACTGAAGAAAACAAAAATAATGAAGGTGGAGAGAAAAGAGTCACGAAGAGGAAGATGGAAAGAGCCAAAAAAAAAAAAAAAACACACCAAATGGACTTTTAATGAGAAGCAACATGGAAGGCAACAAAAGGGGCTTTAAAAACTTAGTGGAGCTAAGGCATTGTTTGGCAAGTGACACATGTTTAATTGTTATACACTAAATCTAATTTCTATTCTAATTGTCTCCCAATTTTCAATGACACTTGTCAATAAATCTCATAGTCATTTATCAAATTTTTCATTGTCATTTGACAGTAAATTCTACTACCATTTATCATTTGTTTTGTCACTTGACATTTTTTCTAGTTCAAAATTTATCTCAAATTTTTAGAAAATTCTCCAAAAATTCTCCAAAAATTCTAAATCAATAATTACACTTTCAAAATCAATTTTTAATACAAACAAACTACAATTCTAAATAACAATCACCTTTTATAAATAATTATACTCGAAATATCAATGAATGCATGTACAGTCATTTTAAATGTGCAACATTTCATTATTCACTTGTATGTATATGTCATATTATGCATAAGCATGAAAAATGCATTTCTAAGTTTTCATTAATCACTCATATTTTTTTATTCTAACCTCCCAAAAGGTAACAGAATGTTACAATACTCGTGAATCTTGATACCACACTTAAACTTAAAACCTTAAAACTTTAGGTTTATTGGCCATTTCTACTTATATGTCTTTTACTAATTTCATTTCTTTCTATTGTGAGATTCCTACTCACAATTGACATCTCAATATAAACGTGAGTAGGAGAAGCACTAACCATTGCTTCAATCACGAACCTCAATAATGTCTTGGGCAAAGGATCTCATTTTTTCTCCTATTATTATCCCACTCATTCTCAATATGTCCGCTAGTTGCCTGTTTCTGTACTTCCTATTCACCCGGCTATCGCTCAGTTGTAATTTACTATAGATCTTCTTCTTCTCTGGCATTTGTCTCTCTCATCGTTGTGAAAATGATGAAAAATTTGTATTGAAAAGTTGTCTATTGCGTATACACTGTTCTCAATTTATACAGATTATGTACACCGACAGCTTATTCGTATCAAATGAAATTTGTTACAACTGAATTTGTTATTGCCGTGCGTGACTTTCTAGAATCTTTAGTTTATACTCCTCTGTGTATGGGTGTATAGTAGCTTGCGTTGGACCTCCTTGTGCTGGGCTTTTATTTTGATTCGGCAGGCTTGATTTATTAAGTGAAAAAGGTCCATTTCTTCCATCAGCCACATCATCCTTCGAGACTCTTCTCTTAACATCCCCACTCAAACTCAACCTAGGATTCTGAACTAGATTGAGTTTGAAGATCAGAAGGTTGAGGCGAGCAGCGGGCATAGGCTTTGTGAGTAGATCAGCTATCTGATCTGTTGAGCTGATGTATTTTACTGCTAGGGTTCAATTGGAGATTTTTTCTCTTATGAAGTGCACATCTATTTCGATGTGTTTGGTGCGATAGTGAAAAACAGGGTTCTGTGAGAGAGATCGAGCCCCGTTATTGTCACACCACAGAACGGGTTTGTGCGGAACAGTGAAGCCGAGCTCGGATAGAAGTGAAAGAAGCCAGATTAGCTCAGTTGAGAGTTGAGAGAGGGCCCTATATTCAGCTTCAGTACTTGATCGAGCCGCGACCTGTTGCTTTTTGGAGTTCCAGTATACTAGATTTCCCCCCAGGAAGACACAACCACCGGATGTGGACTTCCGATCATCGGGAGAGCCAGCCCAGTCTGAGTCACTGAAAGCGTGAAGCGCAAGAGGAGTCGATGAAGGTTTGAACTGCAAGGCGAGATGAGAAGACCCCTGCAGGTAACGTAGAACTCTTTTTAAAGCAATCCAGTGAGGTTGTAAAGGGTTGGAGAGAAACTGACTCAATTTGTTGACAATAAAACTAATGTCAGGTCGCGTATTGCAGAGATATTGCAAGGCTCCAACTAGACTACGATAGACAGAGGGATTATCAATAGGAGAACCATCATTCGAAGAGAGCTTGGTGCTGGTGGACACTGGAGTGGAGCAAGGTTTGCAAGTCGCCATATTCGCCTTCTGAAGTAAGTCTCAAATGTATTTATGTTGTGATAGATAAAGCCCAATAGAATTCCGTTAAACCTCAAACCCAAGAAAATAGTTGAGACTGCCAAGAGATTTGAGAGCAAACTGATTATGTAGTTTAGCAATAATGGCTTGTATTGCTTGTTGATCATTACCTGTGATTAAGATGTCATCAACATAAACCAGTAGTATAATAAGTGTAGTCTGATTCCTGAAGAAGAATAAAGAGGAATCTGATATAGAGGTATGAAATCCCCACTGGTTGAGAGTTCCCTTGAGCGTGTGAAACCAAGCCCTAGGGGCCTGTTTGAGGCCATATAGAGCTTTCAGTAGGCGACAGACATGAGTAGGATTAGTAGAATCCACAAAACCCAGAGGTTGACTGATGTAAACCTCTTCATGCAACGCACCATTCAGAAAGGCGTTGTTGATATCAATTTGTTGTATATCCCAATTGTAGGAGACAGCCAGTGAGAGAATGAGCTTGATGGTAGAGGCTTTAACTACAGGACTAAATGTTTCGGTGACAGGAAGCAATGGGGGAAGAATGAGAGCTAGAAATAGACAAAGGAGTAGATAAAAGTGGAGAAGAATGTACCTGATGAGAGCCATTGGATTATGAAGGAAGTGAGGACTGACCCGCTTCTGGAGGAGTGCTTGAGAGTGACCTCTTAAGATGAGAAATAGGAACTAAAGCAGAGAGAGGTAAACATGTGTTAGAATTAGAAGTAGAGGGTGGCTGTTTTGGAGAAAAGAGGGTGGGATATGGAAATTCCTTCTCATTAAACTTAACATGTCGAGAGATAAAAATTTGACCCTTGTCATTAAGACACATATAACCTTTTTGATGAGGACTGTAGCCTAGGAATACACATTTGGAGGAGTGAAAATTAAGTTTGTGAGAGGAGTAGTAACGGAGATAGGGAAAGCAACTGCACCCAAAAGGTTTTAAATGCATGTAGTTCGGCTTTTTGTGATATAATTTTTCAAAGGGTGATTTGTTTTGGAGAGTAGGTGAAGGCAAATTATTTATAAGGTATGTGGCAGTGGAAAAGGCTTCAAGCCATAGAGTTAAGGGCATATGTGCATGAGAGAGCAAGGTAAGGCCCATTTCTGTGATGTGACGGTGTTTCCTTTCAGAAACACCGTTCTGTTGGTGTGTATAGGGGCAGGTGAAACGAGGTGCAATGCCATGTTGAGACAAATAGGGTAAAAAGGCTTTATGTCCCCCCCATTGTCTGTGTGAATAGCTTTAATCTTTTGCTCAAGTTGGAGTTCTATATGAGTCTTCAATTTGATGAATGTAGATAGAGCTTTAGATTTGAGTTTAAGAGGATAAAACCAGGTGAACCTTGAGTAGGCATCAATGAAAATGATATAATATCTATGGCCAGTAGATGAGAGGTAGGGTGAGGGTCCCCATATATCTTAATATATAATTTCAAGGGGTTGACTTGCTGTTATATCATGATTTGCAAAAGGAAGCTGATGAAGTTTACCATAAGTACAAGAATCACAGAAACTAACATCATTTAGATTAATAGGTAAATTCATTGACTTTGCTACAAGCTTTAGTACACTGGTGGACGGATGTCCAAGTTTGGCATGCCAAACATTTGCATTAACATGAGCAATATTTTCTTCAACTTGATTTAAACCAGTGTTGGAATTAATAGAACTGAAAGATATAGAGTCTTTAGGAGAAAATATAGAGGATACTCTGGGTGATGATTTGGACTGGAGTCTTTGTTTTGTGGTAGATATAGGTTGGACAGATGATGCTTTAAGGCTGTAAAGGCCATTCTGAAGCACTCCCCGAAGCAGAATCATTCCTGAAACCTTGTTCTTAAAGAGATAGCAGTCATCAGAAAATTCAACTACAAGTTTATTATCCTTTGTTAATTTCGAAATGCTTAGAAGATTTTTTGTTATGGAAGGCACATGTAGTATTTGTTTTAAGGCTAGAGGTGTGTGAGTATTGTCATGAAACTTAATGAATGATGAACCAATATGAGCTATAGGTAAAGCATTACCATTTCCCACAGTGAGTTGTTCTTTGCCTCCATATTCTGAACCAATGGATAGGTTTTGAATATCTGTTGTAACATGGTTTGTAGCTCCACTATCTACAAACCATGTGTTGTTGTTTGAAGGTTCTGCTGCATTGTAGGGTTGATTGTGAGCAAGAAAAGTCTGAGGAGAGCTGTGTGTGGACTGAGAATTTCCTTGAAAAGTAGACTGTGAATGTTGAGATTTCCAGGAAGGTTGTGTGCCTTGCCATGATTGATCGAAGCGTTTGTAACACTTTAGTGCATCATGGCCTGGCTTTTGATATAGTTGGCAGAAAACACAAGAGTTGCCAGACCATCTTCCTCCTCTGCCACGACCTCCTCGGCCTCTAGAACCAGTCCTTCCTCCTTGATTATGATTTCTGACCTGATTGTTATAGCTAGCAAAATTGGCAGTAAGTGCTGGAATGTTATTTGTTTGAGTTACTGTGTTTAGTTGTTCTAGTCGAGTCTCATGCATCATCAAAGAGTATTGTGCTTCTTGAAGTGTAGATAGAGTCATGGTGTGAGTTAAAAGAACAACCACAGCATCATACTCATGTCCTAAGCCATTTAGTGCACTGAGAATGAGCTCATGTTCAGTTACAGAGTGTCCTGCCAAAAGAAGAGCATCTCCTATTGATTTAATTTTTTGCATATACTCACTGATTGTTAATGAACCTTTTTGAATGGTTGATAATTGTTGCTTTAATTGTAGAACCCGCACCATTGACGTCTGAGCATAAAGCTTTTCAAGAGTTTGCCAAGCTTCAAGGGAGGTTTTGGACTGATTAATTTGTTCAATAACCTCCTCTGCTATGGTGGAGAGTAGCCAACATAGAAGGAGTTGATCCGATCTTCTCTAAGCTCTGTAGTCTGGATTTGTTTGAGTAGTAGTTGATGATGATTCTGGGAGAAACTGCTGTGGTGGAATAAATTCTGCAGAGATAAAATCCTCAAGCTCAAGAGCTCGAATGACAGCCAAAACTTGAGCTCGCCAGTGGATGAAATTTTTTTCTGTCAAGCTTGATGGGAAGATTGAAGTTGATTGTTTTTGCAAGAACGGGAAAATCAAGTGAGGTTGTAGGGATTTGGGTTTGCTGTGTTGAAGAATGATTGGTGGAAGATGATTGAGTTGTTGGATCAGCCATTAGACGTTTGTCTATGAGAGCTCTGATACCATGAAAATGATGTAAAAATTTGTATTGATAAAAATTGTTTGTTGCGTATACACTGTTCTCAATTTATACAGATTATGTACATTGACAGCTTATTCGTATAAAATAAATTTGTTACAACAAAATTTGTTATTGCCGTGCGTGACTTTCTAGAATCTTCAGTTTATGATCTTCTGTGTATGGGTGTATGATAGCTTGTGTTGGACCTCCTTGTGCTGGACTCTTATTTTGATTTGGTAGGCTTGAATTATTAAGTAAAGAGAGTCCACTCTCTTTTTCAGCCTCATCACTCTTCGAGACTCTTCTCTTAACAGTACCAATTAGCATATTGCGGGCAAGGACTGGTTTGATAATTGTCATGACTATTTTAATAATTGTTGAATGTCTATGTTTTGTTATTTCTGTTATTACGTTTTGTTATTTCTGTTGTTCTGAACTAAGAAAGAGAGATTGTAAAACCCACAAAACCGTTAAAACTTGGAAGGAGGGGCAAGAAGAAAATACGAGTACTACTTTCCCCTCAAATCTTCTTTCTACTCTTCTCTTCTTCCATTCCAATCTTCGGTTCGTTACATATTTGGTATTAGAGCAGGTCCATCTTAGAACCTGACACATAGAAAAAACTTCATCATGACAGGATGCTTGAATTTGGAAGATCGAGGAACCACAGGCAATTCCTACTTTAACATAATCCTATTTCATTTCGAGTTTTCTCGGTGGCCTATCTGACACATTGAGGCCTATGGTCAAAGACGTTCAGACGTGAGGCGTTTGAACAAGCTAACAGTCCCCAATTCTTTTAGAACTTTTTTTTTATTACATTAGGTATTTCAATTTAGCCAGACTAATTCTAAGCCCTTAAGATCCCACCTCAAGAGCCCTAGAAAGGGTAAACCTAGAACTCCAAGATCTCTCAGGTTCCTACGTAGCCTGTACACTTCTACGCACAAGGAGTCTTCACATACTTGATTGTTCAGCTGATGATTAATCGCTGCCCTCTCCCTGCTCAGCATCAAGTTCCCATCAACCCCCAGGTTCCCTAGTAGCGCCAATTCCCATACTGTCGCTAGAAGTGAGGCGTCCGTAATTGATTTGATCAATTAGCTTTGCCTAGGGGGCTAGAGAATCATCAATAGGAACAATTGTTATTTCTCCTCCTTTGGTATGACTCGAACTCAAGACCTCCTGGAAGGGAGAGCCTTAAGTGAGGAGCTGAAATCATTTAGGTCAATCCTACTTGTCTCTTTGAGAACTTCTTAATGTTATTTCTTGTGGGTGTTCTACAATTGGAACATTAATTGCAAGTTCAATAGGTTGATTAAATACAGGCTCTTCGTGAAATGTTTGATCATTTATTTGTTGCTCTTATAAATTGTCAAACTGTTCTACAACTATAGGAGTAACATGTATTGAAGAAGTCAGTAGGAAAACTTAAATTTTTATTTCTTTAATAACTACATTACATAGTCTTTCAACAATATCACTAGTTTTATTATTCTCAATAAACCTAGCATTTTTAATTTCAAAAAATTTTGTTATATAATTAGGATAATAAAATATATACCTTTTATACTTTTTGGGGTAACCAATAAAAAATCCACTAATTGTTCTTGCATTCAATTTCTTCTCATGTAGATTATAAATTCTTACTTTTGTTGGGCAACCCTAAACGTACAGGTGTTTGAGACTAAATTTTTTTCCAGTCCACGGTTCAAAAAGGAGCCTTTGGAACGGCCTTATTAAGAACCCTATTTACCAAGTAAACAGCAGACCTCAATGCGTGCATTCATAATGACAAGGATAAAGATGAATTACTTAACATACTTTTAACCATATCTATTAATGTACGATTATGCCTTTCTTTCACACCATTTTTTTGTAGTATATATGGTGTTGTGTATTGAGCACATATACTATGCTTTTCAAGAAATTTAGCAAATGGACTTGGGCATTTCCTAACTCATTGTATTTGCTATAACATTCACCACCCCAATTAAATCTGACAATTTTCACCTTTCTATCTTCTTATCTTTCCACCTTATGAACAAATACCTCTGATGCATTTATTGCTTGAGTCTTCTCATATAATAAATAGACATATCCATAACGAGAAAAGTTATCAGTAAATGTGATGAAATACTTTTCTCCACTAAAAGATGGAACATTAAAAAGCTTACATATACCAGTGTGTATAATTTCAAGAAGTTGTGTACTTTTTGTGTCTCCTTTCTTTGTATGTTTGATTTGCTTTCCCTTAATGCAATCCACACACATACCAAAATCAGTAAAATCCAAATATGGTAAAATTTCATTCTTTAGTAGTCTTTATGGTCCTTATTTGAAAATATTATCTAATGCTGAACTTTCATTAATTAAACCATGTTTAGTACCAACATTATAATGTAAGGTTAGTAGGGTTTCAACAAAAAAGTTATCAAGATTTAACTTGTATAGGTCATCATAAAGAATATCAAAACCAATAAGGCAATTGGTTTTAAATAAACTAAAATATCTATTCCCAAATTTGAAAGTATAATCAACAGAATCAAGTTTAGATAAGGAAACTAAATTATGGGAAACAAAAGGTACAAAAAGTGTCTGAAATAAATATAAATGATGCCCAGTATCTAAAATCAAATGACAAGTTCATATGGCTTCAACTGGAGCTTTAACATGGTTCCTATGCATGTCAATGGGTCGAGCCCGAGTTAGGCGACCAGTGAACGGTCGGCCCGCCCGTGGCCCATTTGGTTATTTTTAAAAAAATTAAAAATTGATGTCATTTTTGACATTTTGGTCTAGCCACAGGCTGACCCGTGACTCAAAAAACCATGCCAAAATCGGGCCGACTAGTCCAAAATTGACATCCCTAATGGTTCCCCATTAAAACAAACTTTTTATTTAGGTTTGTGGTTTAGGTTGTAAGGAATCCCTGTAAGGTATTCAAAACATGAGTAGTATAACCAGAATCAATATGTCAATTGTTATAAGGAACCTTAGCCAAATTAGATTCAAAATATACTAAAGCACTAAGCTTACCTTTCTTTTCGAACAAGGCTTTACATTTTAGGCAATCTTTTGGATAATGTTTAAGTTTCTTGCAAAAATGGCATATATTACCTTTATGTTCCTTCTTATGAACTTGACTAAAGGATTCATTAACTTTAAGTGGTCATTGCTTGTTCTTGCCTTTGCCATAATTTCTTTTAGGTTTCTTTCCATCTCCTTAATGACCTACCAAATTAATGGTATGGGTCCCTTGATTCTTAGGCCTTGTCTCCTCTTAAACAAGCATATTGGTCGATTCATTCACATTCCACTTATCCTTTATAGTGTCATAATTCATTTGGAATGACCCACACTGCTTAGGAGGCAAAGAATTAAGAATGAACTGTACTAGGAAAAATACCTCAACTTTTATACCCAATGTCTTTAGTCTTGCTTCTATATTTATCATTTGAATGACATGTCATGCATGCTTCATAAATCATCAAACTTCATAGTGGTCAATTTAGCCAATACCTGTTAATGTCCCCATAAGTGAATTATTAGCAGTTTGGGAACTCTTTTCCACAACTTTCATAAATTCTTTAGAAACTTCAATGTTGGAAAGTGTTGTCTTAATGTTGTTGGCACTAGTCATTCGCATAAACATTAAGCTCAATTTGTTCGATCTTTCCCAAGCTTTATAGAAAGATTTCTCATCGACAGGGTTTACATCAGTAATAGCAGCTGGTTTCTCAACTTGGAGTGTGAAATCAAAATTCAATACACCAAGGTGAAATTGGACTTGTTCACACCAGTCAAAGTAATTTAATCCATTAAAGGATGGAACAGATGAAGAAACCGAATTAAAATTAATAGGAACAGAAACTGCAAAACATAATAGAATACTCACACACTAATTCTTTGAGTCATAAAACTTAATACTTAAATCAGATTCAAAACAATGATTCCACATAAAACATTTAGTGTATATTTAATATCTCCTTTTGACAATTATAAGACATCATAATCATAATAATGATGCTAATTTTACTTAATTGTTAATTAAATATACCTCCAATAAACATACCAATTATCTTTGGATATACTAAACCCTAAACCCTAAACCCTAAACCCTAAACCCTAAACCCTAACCCTAAACCCTAAACCCTAAACCCT
>JANIHY010000006.1:63643575-63657029 GCA_027479065.1 Erythroxylum brevipes | reverse complement strand
AAATTATGGTTAGTATTTATATGTGAAATATCTTAAATTTATTATTATTTCATATTAATTATGATTATTGTTTTAATTTTAATTTTTAGATAATTAGTTAAAAATATACGGTGCAATTGTACAATATAGTAAAGAACTATTTTACAATTTTTTTAAAATTTTAGGAACTATTTCGTAGATGTAAAAATTATCCGAAACGGTATCTGCTATTAACCGATATTCATATAGTAGTGTATTACGATATTATCTTGCTCCCTACCATATTGTAACTTATCTAAGATACATATGTATTTCTACCATTAATAATTCCTAAATTAAAATCTCCGCTCTCTCTCAAACAACGTGGCACCCACAGTCCTGTGGACCCTACTAAATGTTTTCAAAGTGGTAAGGTGATGTGGTGGTAACTGTAACAGAAGATGACAAATAGTCAAATACAGGGACAGATCGGGCATATAGATTTCGCCAACCTAAATAAATATATGAACGTACGTATCGTTAAGAATGGCAGTTCTAGTTATTTTTCTAAAAGTGAAGGGTACGTTTCGCTGCCATCTCCTCTCTATCCGCCATTTATATTGCCCCTCGCACTCTTTCTCTTTCTCCATCTGTGTGTTTTGATCCGCCGTCTTGTAGACTGAGAAAGAAAATAGAAAGATTCTTTTTCTACACAATTGAGAGATCTAGGTAAGCGCAATTCTTCAACTCAACAGGATCGCTATCTGTCCTTCTCTGTCATTGTATTTTGTGCGTGTTAATGCAGATTTCTAGCTCTTCATTTGAGCTAAAATTTTCGTTTGGTATGCTTTTTGGTAGCGGTTGTTGTTTTATAAGTTGATGTAACGATGTTGTGATCGGTCTGATCGAGTGAGTGATAGATTGTGTTTGTTTGAGCTGTTGCTTGGATCAGGTTTTGTGTTTTTTAATCGTTTTTGTCTGTTCCTTTTGAGCTTCGATGAGTTCGAGGTTGCCGATCTGGAGTTGCTCATGCGTAGTGATCGAAAATTTGGATTTTTCTTTATTTTTAGTTGTTTGTATCAACTTTGTTGCTATTGCATGTAACTGTTTTCTGTTTGTTTTTGGGATTGAATTGGCTGTACGGAGGATGACACTGTCGAGTCGATGGAAGATTGCAGTTTTGTGTATTGTATGAATATGAATGTGATTGAATAGCTCTATTTGGAGTTTGTTGACTTTTTTTTTTCCGTTCTAAGTGGGTTTTGTTGATGCATAATAATCTGCTATGTCTTCAGATCTTAGCTGTTGAAATGGCAACTTCAACAGCTGGAGCCACAGGATGGTACAGAGGCAGAGTGAAAGCTGTTCCCTCAGGGGATTGCTTGATGATTATGGCTATGACCAACAACAAGGCTGGGCTGCCAGCAGAAAAGACCATCACTTTATCATCTCTTATCGCTCCAAGACTGGTAAAAGTTTATTCCCGTTTGTTATTTTTGTTGATATTTTTTATTGTTTACTTACTGCTTTGATTTGCCAATTTGTTAGCGATTGAAGTCTTTGTTTTGCTTTAGTTGCATGTTTATGTATGATCCATTTGAGTAGATGGATGAGTGACGAACTACGTTGGGGTGCTATGTTGATGAGCTTGAAGTTCGGTGGCGTTATTTCAAACTGTTTTTCATCACATATACAAGTATCAGTTTCGGTGTATTGCAAGTTTAAATGTATGTAGTATGACAGTTGCCAAAGATATTGCATGCAAGAACTTAGAAACTATCAAAAGAGGATTAAGAATGTCACTAATGCTAGGGAGGATTTTCAGCTGACAGTTTAATGTCTTGACTTTAAGTCTTTACTCCTAGGCTCGTAGAGGTGGAGTTGATGAGGCATTTGCGTGGGAAAGCAGAGAGTTCTTGAGGAAGCTCTGCATTGGACAGGTTAAATTCTTATTCTCGTGTTAGCTGTTCTTTGCTAGATAATCTTTTCTTAAACTGTTCACTAATTATATTGGACTATGTAATGGGATTGCTAAACTTTTTCTACAGGAAGTAACTTTCAGGGTGGATTATTCTGTGCCATCTATTGGTCGAGAATTTGGTTCAGTATTTCTTGGTGACAAGAATGTTGCTGTGCTTGTTGTTTCTGAAGGCTGGGCAAAGGTTACCTTTCATTTTCTTGGAAAGAATCTTAATATATAATTTTCATTTCCCTTGCCGATATTGATCATTTATCCATTTAGGTGAGGGAACAAGGTCAGCAGAAAGGGGAAGCTAGTCCTTTCCTTGCCGACTTGCTCCAACATGAAGAACAAGCTAAGCAACAGGGTCTGGGTCGATGGAGTAAGGTTAGCTTCTCTCAATCTCTTGTTTATTTCATCACTACTTTCTCCCCATTCACTGCAAACGGTACCCTCTCAATGGCAATCCTGTGCTTACTTCTTTAAAACCCTTTTCTAGTTAATACATAATTATTTTTATTATTGGTTTTGTGCTCGTCTCATGCACTGTAAATGAACTCATATCATTTGCACAGATACAGTCATTTGATGTAGGAATTAATTCATGGATGTATATATAAAAATAAATATATTTAGCATAGTATTTGAAAAAAAAAATACTTACTCATCAGTTATATCTGCGTAGTTCATTTCTCTATTCTGATTCACTTCTTACAGTAATCATAGAACAGAGGCTGATACCTGGAGATGAGGAGGAGCAGTTTTGTATATGACTTTTAAAAACAGCACTCTAGATATTTCATCATTTCAAGGGAAGTTTTGTATGGTATTGTCATTAGGTCCAGGAAAAATTTGCAACATGTGTGTGATGACATATATAAGTCTTGGTTTATGTAAATTTGATTCTATGTTGCATTCAATTTCATACTCATTTCATACTTAACTGGAGGTAGCGCTTGAAGCATCTGGATCCTAACTGAAGCAGATGATTCAAAACTTAATATGAAGCAATCATTTTCTGATTTCATAAAGTTGATAAAGAGTCATGTTTTTCTTTTAATGTAATGTCTTCCAAGTGTTGAATTCTTGTATTTCTGGCTGTAGACACCAGGTGCTGCTGAGGCATCCATCAGAAATCTGCCTCCCTCCGCCATCGGGGACCCAAGTAACTTGGACGCCATGGGTCTTCTAGCGGCAAACAAGGGCAGACCAATGCAAGGCATTGTTGAACAAGTTCGTGATGGCAGTACTGTACGTGTGTATTTACTGCCAGACTTTCAGTTTGTCCAAGTTTTTGTTGCAGGAATTCAGGTATGTGCATTTCCTTGTTATGAGGATTGAACCCGCAATTGATTTTTTTTTTCTTGCTCTTGTTTACAAACATTTTTATGTAATATTTATAAATATATGTTATTTTATTTTGTTCAAATTAGTCCCCGTCAATGGGTAGAAGAGCAGCAGCAGAAACTGTTGCTGAAACAGAGATCACATCTGAAGAAACAAATGGTGATGCCTCTGAACCGCGTGTGCCTTTAACATCTGCACAGAGACTTGCAGCCTCAACAACAGCTGCTGAAGTTGGTCCTGATCCATTTGGTATGGAGGCCAAACATTTTACAGAGCTTCGTGTTTTGAATAGAGAGGTAAATCAAATGATGCATTATGATTTATGATATAGCCGTGAATGCTTTTAGTATAAGCTAACTTTGAGTTTTGGTTTTGTTTTTTAGGTTCGAATTGTCCTGGAAGGTGTTGATAAATTCAGCAATTTGATTGGTTCAGTATATTATCCACAAGGGGACTCAGTGAATGACCTGTCAATGGAACTTGTTGAAAATGTAAGTGCGATAAGTATTGTTGCTTTTATGACAACGACTGTTGGTGTTAGCTGATATCAGTGATGGGTATGGTTTAAAATCTATAACCCCTGAAACATATTATTACTTAGAGAATTGGCATTTTAGCTTTCGCTTACATTAAGCAACAATCAATATCTACATATGTATAAGGATTCTGAATTTCTCTGTTTCTGCCACCACTTTTCTCAATGTAGGGTTTAGCTAAATTTGTTGAATGGAGTGCAAACATGATGGAAGAAGATGCCAAGCGTCGGTTGAAGGCTGCAGAGCTTGAGGCCAAGAAAAGCCGCCTGAAAATCTGGACAAATTATGTGCCGCCAGCAACAAACTCGAAGGCAATTCATGACCAGAATTTCACTGGAAAGGTTGTGATTTCTCAAATTCTTGATGTGATTTTAGCCCCTTTGTTTGAATATTGTCTCAACTAAGTTTGGCTATTTTTCAGGTGGTGGAGGTTGTAAGTGGTGACTGCATCATCGTAGCTGATGATTCTGTGCCATTTGGCAGCCCTTTGGCAGAGAGGAGAGTAAATCTTTCAAGCATTAGGTGTCCAAAAATGGGCAATCCTCGTAGAGATGAAAAACCTGCTCCCTATGCCCGCGAAGCCAAAGAATTCTTGAGAACACGCCTTATTGGTCGACAAGTATGAAGCTGTAGCTGCTTTACTTAACCTTGATAATAATTATTATTATTATGTTAAGATGTTAATCTTATTTATTTCTCAGGTAAGTGTCCAAATGGAGTATTCCAGGAAGGTCACAATGGGAGATGGACCTACAGTTGCAACTGGGCCTGGAGACTCAAGAGTGATGGATTTTGGTTCAGTCTTCCTCTCTTCAGCTACCAAGGGTGATGGAGATGAGACTTCACCAGCACTGTCAACTGCTGGTACTCAGCAAGGGATTAATGTGGCTGAGCTTGTAGTTTCCCGTGGCTTTGGCACTGTAATTAGACATAGGGACTTTGAGGAGAGATCAAACTTTTATGATGCCCTTCTTGCTGCTGAATCACGGGCTGTTTCTGGGAAGAAAGGGATTCATTCTGCCAAGGATCCTCCGGTCATGCATATAACAGACCTTACAACAGTTAGTACAGCAACCCTTTTTGCATACTTGCTCCATTCTGTGTGGTCCATTTTATTTAGCAAATATGCTTCTTTTTAGGCATCAGTCAAGAAAGCCAGGGATTTCTTGCCATTTCTGCATCGGAGTAGGAGGAGTTCTGCTGTGGTGGAGTATGTCCTCAGTGGTCATCGTTTCAAACTGTTGATTCCTAAGGAAACATGCAGCATTGCCTTTTCATTTTCTGGTGTTAGATGCCCTGGCCGTGATGAACCTTATTCTGATGAAGCAATTGCATTCATGAGACGAAAGATAATGCAGAGAGATGTTGAGGTACTGATCTTAGCCTTTAACCATGCCATTTTACAGTTGAATTATTTTCCTTTCTTTGGTTAATTAATCTTCAATTCAGATTGAAGTGGAAACTGTTGATAGAACTGGAACGTTCTTGGGATCCTTGTGGGAGTCGAGGACTAATGTGGCAGTGACTCTTCTTGAAGCTGGCCTTGCAAAGCTGCAAACCTCCTTTGGTACTGACAGAATCCCTGATGCTCATCTTCTTGAACAAGCGGAGAAATCTGCCAAAAGACAGAAGCTGAAAGTAAGAAGCAAGGATCTGTGATTTTCTGTCATATGTTTGTCTACAAGAATTTCCATCTTATTTTGATCATGATTTTCCTTTTCTCTTCAGATTTGGGAGAATTACGTTGAAGGGGAGGAAGTTTCTAATGGTTCAGTTGTTGAAAGCAAACAGAAAGAAGTGCTAAAGGTTGTTTTCTCTTAGATATGATCGGAGAGTGCTGCTTTCAAGTAATGTTTCTTGCTTACACATGTTATTCTTCTGCAGGTCGTAGTTACAGAAGTCCTGGGCGGTGGAAAATTTTATGTCCAGACAGTTGGGGATCAGAAAGTTGCATCTATTCAGAAGCAGTTGGCATCCCTGAATCTACAAGATGCTCCCGTTATAGGTGCTTTCAATCCTAAGAAGGGTGACATAGTCCTTGCTCAGTTTAGTGCAGATAATTCATGGAACCGAGCAATGGTGAGGCTCATTTTTGTAGTTTGTTTCATGCAAATCTGGTTTTGTATGCTCTAATGATTTTTCACCCTGTCTACTACATGTATCTTCACGAATTCCCTGATATTTGTTATGTATGTATTATGTACTAATTTGTCAAGCTGGGATGTTAAGTTTTGCAGGTCTTCAGGATGTGCTCTACCCACTCCTTTCTCTTTTATAAAATTCTTTCCATCCAAGTAAATTTAGCATATCATGCATGTGTTAGTGGTCTAAAAGAGCTTTTGCAATCTGATATGCAGATTGTGAATGCACCTCGTGGCACTGTTGAGTCGATGAAAGACAAGTTCGAAGTCTTCTACATTGACTACGGAAACCAGGAGGAGGTTCCATACGGTAGGTTACGGCCTCTTGACCCTTCAGTGTCATCTTCCCCAGGTCTCGCCCAGCTGTGCAGCCTGGCTTATATCAAAGTGCCAGACTTGGAAGAGGATTGTGGTCCTGAAGCCGCTGAGTATCTGAGTGCTCACACGTTGAGCACTTCAAAAGAGTTCAGAGCGAAGGTGGAGGAGAGGGATCTTTCCGGAGGGAAAGTTAAAGGGCAAGGAACTGGGCCCATCACTGTAGTAACTCTTGTTGCTGTGGATGCAGAGATTAGCATAAATGCTGCCCTGGTTCAGGTACGAGTTATGTTGCTTCTTTGTCATGTTATGCTAGTATAGACTAGAGATGCATCGTTTTGGGCATAACATTTTCACTATAGCTTGTGAATATCTACCTATGAATCTAATCATTCTTTTTAAGTAAAACCTACAGTTTCAAGATATTTGATTTGTTATGTAGAGTTGGTTCCAAAGTTAGGCCCCTGATGTGAATTTGTTTCTTCTTCTTTAATATTTCAAAGCTTAGTATAATTTAATTGCACTCACAAATAATCGTAGATTGCAATCAAGGTTGCGAATACCATACTGCGAGTTGATCACATCATTTTTGGTATTTTTATCGTATAGTATCTGTACCTTCGTACAAATATCCGGCACGGTACAGTTTTTTGCCAAATACAGCTGGTACAGTATGATAAACATAACATTGTTGTGACCTATACTATTTTATGGTTCCAACATCATTTCCATTCATAATCATTTGGTTGATTGATTAGATTATTTATGATACGATTTCCTTTTGCTTTCTTCTTGTTTTTTATGTTGTTTGATAATGAGTTTTGCTGATCCTTTCCAGGAGGGACTTGCTAGGATTGAAAAGAGGAGAAAGCGGGACCCCAAGGAAAGGCAGGTAGCCCTTGATAATTTAGAGAAGTTCCAGGATGAAGCCAGGTCTGCTAGACTTGGGATGTGGGTGTACGGAGATATCCAGTCTGACGATGAGGACATGGCCCCTCCGGCGTCCAGAAAGGCCACCGGTGGTCGCCGATAAATTAACCATTTTGCTACACGAGGTTAAATTAAGAAAAATGAGAACTGTAGTGGTCTTCAGATGAGCTTTTTTTAAGTTACAGTAGGCGTGATGATCATTAACAAAAGAGGTGTTGCAGCGTGAGGTCTTCAGTTGCCTTTTGTTTTTCTCTACCAATCTTTTTCCAAGTAGGCGAGGAACATTTTTTTTTTCAACACATACTTGGTCACAATAAGGTGAACTTCTGCCCAGTGGCTCCAGTCCTGAGATGTAGAGTTATGATAAACGGAATTGGCTTCCCTCTGCTTATATTTATCTATGAGCAATTGGCCATAGCCATAGCTCTTTTAGCCCCAAAAGCGTATCTATAAAATGCATGTGGTCAAGTAATGCTTGGGACAACAAATGGCTTCCACCCGGAGATGTGTAAAGAAGTAAAATTTAGTTGAATTCTTATTTTGCTTTTTAATTTAGTTTTGGCATATTTTCATAACATGTGAAAATTATAAAAAGTTCTTTTGTTCAGTTTAATTTTATTATTAGTTAAATATATATTATTTAACAAATATTGTTAAATTGTTTGATATTAACTATGAGTTTAGTTTATGCATACGAGTAAAAAGTTCTGTAGCATTCTATTTATGCAAAATATTTGTTGATAAATATTTTTTTCCTTCTATTAACTTGTATCACTATTTTTGTCATATCTATATATATGGGTCTATCAGAAACAATCCTTTTATTATATAAGTATTATGTAAGAATAAGGCTGTATATTATCAGATTTTTTCAGATTCTACTTTACTGCGGGACTTCGAACTGGGTGATGATGATGATGATGATTTGTTAATAAATTGACTTTTGATAAAATATATAGTAATTTACAAATAAATTTTAGTCATGATATTAGATTTAAACGTAAAATATTTATATAGTTTATTGTTAAATTTTATATAAAGTAATATTATTTTAGATGTTAATATTAAAGGTTAATTTATAAATTATAATAAATATGTAGTATTATCCTCATTCGTAAGTGCTTTGGCTCGGTTCCTCTCTCACAAGTTCTTTGCAGGCAAGAGTAAACCACCGCCGGCCAATTTAATTCCGTTGTGTGCTTCTAACCACTGATTGCATTTTCATTTTTCAGAAATCTGATTCTATTTTTAATTAAACTTATCCATTGATCAGGTAAAAATCTATTGTGAATAGAATTAGAAGCTTAGTGATAATGCACTCATGGCTCAAGGCTTCTGGGTGTCTCCTCGATCACAGCCTTACGGTACCTTTCCAATTAGCAGATAATAGAATCCTAATAAAATGTCATTATCTTCAGAAAGTTTTTCCCTTTCCTCCTGCCATTGCCGAATGCCCAACTAACACCAACATATGCTCCTCTCTCTTTCTCATACCTTTCTAGCCTGTTGGTGAATCAAGATCTTCTGTCTAATATTATCCTATCTTATTCTGTCTTATAAAATTTTAATCATTTATTTTATGAAATCCACGCGGGACTTACACAAAATTTACACAAATAAACGGCTGAAATTTATTAAACACAATAAAATATTATAATATTAGACAGACTGTTGCACCTCGTCACCATCATTTAACAATGCCGGTCTTCCGAATCTCAGATCCCATCCAAGTAAATGAACACCGATTTAATATGTGGGTGGTTGTAGGAAAATGTAGCGTATTTTAGTATTTCGGGAAACTAGTTTTTAACGGCAAGAACCTGTGTGGGCAGTGAATTCTTTGATCAAGTTAAAGAGAGTTGGCAGTCTAAGGGTGGTTGAGTTGGTAGAGTGAAAGAACATAGAGTCAAAATTTTGTATTCAATTTCTTCTATTTACGCTCTCTCCTGTTGTACAGAACTTGTTTAGTAAAAAATATCTAATTGACGCGATTTACAGGACAACCAGACTATTGTATTAATCTAAAAATTTACTCAGAACACATCTAAAAAGTAATAATTGGGAATTCCTTCGTTTAGAAAAAAAAAAAAAAAAGTGACAGACAGACCCTCTGTAACTCAGAAACGAATTCACCTGTTATGAGCAATCGGGCTTAAGAGAAAAAGGTAGATACGATTGACATCTAACTAAATGAAATCCTATAATATAAAGTCCTGTCTAGATGCGTGAAATCCAATTCCAACAGTCATTTAATTGATTAGTTCAATATAATGCTGGTAATATTCTTATACTACAAATTTCATGAAACGATTATGTTAAAAGGCTAAACATTCACATGATTACGTGAAAAGGCTGAATTTTTATCATGCAAAAATGTAAAGTTAGCATATGTTAGCATATGTTTCTTCTTCAGTGGAAAGAAAAACTAAGAGGAACCAAACTCAAGAATTATCAATGTCCGTCGATTCCATGAGCAAATTTCCGAAGGTATACTTCCAACACTACATCTACCAATAAAGGTTGATGACGCTTTCACGCCACAATATATCATCAGAGCCAATAAAATTGATCAAAGAAACCATCTTTATCCTTAATCCTTCCACGTAAAAAATTCCAAGTAAAATAAGTTCAGGCAAAAACTAAGCAGATCTTCAAGGCAGGAAAGGACGCGGCCTGATGATAGATAAATGCAATTTACACTCTTCGTACATTCCTCATGATCAAAAACAAGGCCAAAAAGGAGTCAAACTAGGGAAAACAACTAAGCACATGTTTTACCAAGAGTTTATATCTGACAGCCCCAACTCTAACCAATATCACGTCTTCAGTTTTCACGTCTTTGTGACCTCTTCTTAGGGGCAGTTGTAGTAGTTTCCTTGTCGTCTTCATCTGCTTTCTCTCCTCCGCTGCTGCTCTCCTCCTTGCTGGAAGTCTCGGCAGCTGGTGTGGGTCTTGGTTCTACATCCGCCTACATCACATAGTTATAGACACGATGAGACGAGTTCTAACCACATAGAAGCTCAAGAAAACTACGAAATTAATGAAAGGAAAAAAAAAAAAAGTAAACATGTTGAGAATGAGAAGATTGCACTGGACACTTACCACCGGCCTTTTGCCACCAAAAATTATTTTTAACAAAATAGTGAAGATCACAACCACAATGGAGACGAGAATGCCAATTGTGAGGTTTGGTTGTTTTTCTGCCTTCTCAATGACATCCTACAGCATTAAGTTCATATATCAGAGTCTATTTTCATATATAAGAGTCTATTCATACCACAAATGTCAGAAAACATTAGACTTACAAGAATCTTCTGTCTGTGCCCACTTAGGAAAGGAATCTCTGCAACCTGATATAAGAGGTCAAACACCTTCTTCTGCAGAATTAACATCAAGAGTCAGACAATGAAACACGAGGTCAAAACCCAAGGGACATGGAGACTGGACAGTTCGATACCTGGAAGCCAGCAAGTCCATCGGTGCTAGAATCTGCCTCCTCAGCCTTCTGTTTCTCCTTCTCAACCTCAAACTTGGGCTTCCATTTTGTATCCCTGTATGTTACTGCAACTTTCTCATCTTTAGCTATCAAGATATTGTCAAACAAGATTCCGTCTTGCATGGTCCAGATTTCAATCCCAATAGCAGCAATGGGCTCAAAGTCAGGTGTATCCAGCTCAAAGTAGTTGGGATTCGGAATCTCTTGAGGCTTCCAAATACCCTTGTAAGCTGGGTTATCAATAAGTGGAGCACTCCATTTTCCCTTGTAGGCAGGATTTCTCTTTGTTGGCCTCTTCCATTCACCGCAGCCAGGAGCAGTTACACACTTTGGGTTCTCAATCTTTGGTGCTTCCCATTCACCATCTTCCTCATCATCCCAATCTTCAGGTTTGGCAGCATCAGGATCGTCAACCTCCTCGGGCTCATCTTCCATCCATCCTTCTGGTTTCACTGCATCCTCATCTTCAATTTCCATAGGTGCATCCTCATCCCAATCTTCTGGCTTCTTTGCATCAGGGTCAGGAATTTTGGCTCTTTCATCCCAGTCCTCAGGTTTCTTATCATCTGGGTCAGGAATGGTCTTAGTAGGAATAAGAGGAGGCTCAAAATCTTCAGAAGAAAGGAAATTCGCCTTCTTTTTCTCCTCCCCATCAATCAAAATCCTAAGCTCATTGTCAGGTTTCAAAATGGCAGTGTAAACATGAGAAAGCTTGTCTGAAGGGACAGAAGGTGGGTATTTGACGTGGTGCTCAACGTACTCCCCACTCTTTGGGTTCTTATGCTTCAAGATGAAATGAACCTTGTTAGTGACTCCACATTTGTCGGGACCAAACATAATTGAATAAGGAGATTCATTGTCAAACTCCTTTGCTATCCAACCAGCATCTTGCGGCCTAAGATACTTCAGATAAGCACCACCACATTCAAGCCCATTTTGAAGTCTAGTCTCAAATTGGAGAACGATAGTTTCATCCTTTAGCTTAACTGGTTCATCAAGCTCCTTCACTATGGCATACTTCCTAGCCTTCTCACTCACAAGAAGTCCATAGTCATCATGTCCCTCACTCTTTGAATGCTTCCACACACCTATTCCAAAATGAAGATACCAAATGAATACAAAAGAGTTGTACTATCATATAAAGTAATGCGTTAGGAAACATTTTCGAGAAGGCCAAATCGGGTACACGACATTTACAGCATGCAGTATATAAGTGGCTCCATCATTCCCGTTCCAATCATTTCCATTATAATTTAAAAAATTATGAAATCCTTCTTTTGCCCCTAGTGAGATTCATTGAATAATTATCAACGGATCAAAGTCTAGAGTGTTTCCACTCTTAATCGGACACAATTACAAAGTCTTTATAGTTAGTCAACCCGCAACCTAAAACAAAACAAATGCCACATGAATTATTGACCATCTACCTAAAACAATTCCCGTCGATTACACCACATATGATTCATAATTGTTTAACAACAGTCACTAGAACTCCAACAGCTAAAGAACTGCCCAAAAACTCAAAAAAAATTAAGCAACATCGTTCAGCTTTAAATGAGATCCGAAGCAAATTACCGTACCTTTATAGTCATCCTTTTCGGAAACAACCCATCGGCCGTCGAACGACTCGTCGAACGATTCGTAAAAGACCTACACAAACCAGATCAACAGCTCTCATTACAAAATCCCCCACACAAAAACTCACACACACAATTTCCACACTCAGATTCACTGAAATCCGTTACTCACCTCGTCGTCGTCGTCGGAGGCGCGGAGCTGATAGAATGAGGCAGAAGCTATCAGAAAAACAATAGCCAGTCGGAGAGAGACGCGTCTTGCTTCTCCCATGCTTCTCCCAATCTCGAAACCCTAGCTCTGAGGGAATGAAATGCTTGATCTAATCTCAGTACAGTAGCATAAAGAAAGCTAAAGAGCTCTGAGAACTTAATAGAAATAGAAACCTAAGTGGTGCATTTATATAGTAATTAATGGCACTTCCTTAGATCTTGAAGGCCATGTAATGTCGACATGTCTTCTCCAATCAAAACATATGACACGTTTAATGGACCAATAAGTAGACGCCACGTGGAAAATTGCAGTCATAGATTTAAATGTGGCTTTTCGGGATTGGCAGTTGGACCACTGGTTTCGTGGTCCAATTTGGGCATTGGGAGTCAATTGTTATGCTTATAGCCCATTGGACTTAATTTTAGTGAATTATATATTTTTTATTGTCGTTTTGTTCTTCGAATATATATTACCAAATCAATTGTTAGATACCTATAATATTTTCGTAGATTACTTATTATTATTATTCAAGAAATAGTGATAAATTTGAATCAATTAATATTAAAATATTAAGTAAAAATATGAAATTGCAATGTGATCTAAATAATTTTTAAAATTTTTATTTAAAAAATTATTGTGAGATAATAATAATAATACACTTAATATGAATTTCTCGCATGAATTAATTAACTATTGGATGATTTAATTCAATTTTTTAATTTGATCAAAATCAAGTTTAAGACTTAAATTAGGTAATTATTTTAGAAACATTTAATTAATTTATCAACAATATTCATATCACGTGTATGGGCCGTTGACAAATATTTTTAATGAAGAGTTTAAAAAATATAATTTTTACAAAATTAAAAAAAATCATAAAGAGTAAAATGTATAGATAAGAAACCTAAAAAAAGTCATTGATTTTTAAAATTATCAAACAAGACTATAGTTTTAAATTTTTCAAAAAAATCATTTTTTTAGAT
>JANIHY010000006.1:63567981-63579486 GCA_027479065.1 Erythroxylum brevipes | reverse complement strand
AAAAAATTTAAAAGTTAAAATTTGTTTCGGTTAAAGTGTTAAACGGACGAGATGTTTTATTCTTTTTTTTTTTTGTTTGAAAAAGAGCTGAAAAAAGAAAAGAAAACCATAAATGTCACGTGGATCAAACAGAGCCACACGTGTCCGTAACCTTTTTAACGCCATTAAAGCCCACGTAGCATTCAACTGAATATTGCGAAAGATGGCAACCTGGAGAAGAGCATTGGCGAATGTCCACCGTTTCGTAGCCGTTGCCTCTACTCCGACGAGTCGGACCTCCTTCTCACCTCTGTCGATGACTCACACACAGTCTCCTTTGACGTCTCAATATGGCTTTTTTTCACTTTATTCAACTACAAACGGTGGGTCGCTTGAGATTGACCTCTCCAACGAAGAGAGCAAGAGGCGTTTATTTAATAGGTTATTTCCCTTTGCTTTCTGCTTGCTTTAGTTTCCCCTGGAAATTTCATCATGATTTTTAAATATTAATCGAGTTAATTGTGTGGTTTATTGTGGGGTACTGTGATCAGATTGTTGTATAGAAGCAAACAGAGAGGGTTTTTGGAACTTGACTTGATTCTGGGGAGATGGGTAGAGGAGAACATTTATTCCATGGACGAGAATGGAATTCGAGCTCTTGTTGATGTCCTTGATTTGGTATCATCTTCTTCTCTGATTTCGTCTTTGATTCCCATGGAAGTGTATCTAACTCCATATGTGGATATGGAATGTATAGAATCGGTGTGAACAGTAGAATAAAGAGATTTTATACTCAAATTCGAATTTGCAACATATATAACTGAAAAAGAATTCAGAAATTCCGCCTAACTTAGACTTAGGTTTGAGATTGTCTTGGATAGAGTACATCTTGTAGAAATACCAATACATATTACGAGAAAGAACTAGGGATTTCCTTACCCTAGTTCGGGAATTCTGATACATTGAATTGTTAATTTATGATGTTGTTTTAACTGTATGGTTGAAGATGGTTTTGGGTGTTTGACTAGTAATGGGTCGACTAGATAGAATGTAGTCAAAAAAAAATAAATAACCGGAGTCCTTCTTGTTGTATTATGTATGAGTGGAAGAACAAGGTTCTTTTCTGGATCGAGCCTGAAATGCGACATATTTACTATGAGGTTACGAGTTTGGACCTTCCAGTGCTCTCTGTTCTGTTTGCAAGTGAAAATTTCATTAATGCAAAACTTACTTTAGAAGCTTTTGGATCAATATAGCTGATTGGAGTGACCTTATTCTATATCCATGATCACTTGCCTGTGCTATTGAAGTTACTAAGTTATCTACTTATTTGAGGGCATTCAAATGCTTAAGCTTTCTTCCTCCTGTCAATTATGGATGGTAGGATCTCAGTTATTTAACCTTAGTTGCTAGGTCAATTCCACACACAAGTCACCAGAAGCATGCTCTAACTTCTACTCATTTGCATGGATATGTAACCATTAAAGATGAATCATGACTGTCTTTGATATTCATAAGAGATCTGTAATTTCTAGTTCAAACTTCAAACAAACAAAACGGGATGTGCTTGGTAACTGTTGAATTATTCCACTAGAATTTTCTTTCATTTCTTTGCATGTTTAATGCAAAGTGCAAGGTCAGGTTGGAGTAAAAGAAAGTGTACCAAGAAAAGGTACACCTGGTTTTGCTTTCCAAATCCTATTAGAAAATGCTTTATATGAGAGGTAGTAAGAGATCTGGTCAATGATCTTATACCCCGAGTTATGTTCTGTTTATGCAGGAGAATCCAGATCTGTGGAAATGGTTAATTGGGCAGGAGCAAGCTCCTGAGGCAGTTAGCAAAAATCCTGTGAGTATGATAAGCTTAAATGGCCTTACAGTTTGGTTACTCACCTTATCTATTGTAACCATGTTCATTTTATTCTCATGCCACTGACTCTTCATGATAGGTGTTCTCTGCGGTGCACGACAAGATCATGAGCAACCTCAACAGCCATTCTGCCCCTGAGACACGAGCCGTACCTGGTCGACAATGGGTAAGAGGCTGGGATGATATCAAGAAAGGTCCTGGCAGCCCTGTAGCTGGGAATCAGTAGCTCTCCTGCCAGTTAACTGGAGCTTCTATTATGTGAGTAACATGTCAAGAATAGCTGAATGATATTTGGCCGCCCTTTTCTAATCCCAATTACTTAGTTATAATAGTGCGAATAATGGCTGATGGATATGTGAAACCTTGAAAGGAGTCCTGTTTGTAGGCCTTTATACTCTTCTTTTGCACTGTGAATCTCTATGGTATTTGTATTTGAGATGTATGTTTTCACTTAGGCTTGAGAAAAAGGCTCGGCCTGTCCAATCAAGCCCAAAGTTAACGGATAAAACCTAATACAAATGGTTTGGGCTTTGGGCTCGAGAGCACTTAGTTTTACCTAAACTCAAATTTTTATCTAAAATACAATTAGACTTAAGGGATGATAATGGCCCTAAAAAATAAGCTTAATCAAAAGTGTGAAACAACATTTTTTTATTAGATTTAGACAATTAATTATTTTAAATAAAACGATGTTATTTTGTTTCAAATAATTAAATTTTGAGCTAGGCTGAGCTTATTAAATAATATGTTAAAATACATGATTAATGATTTATTTTGTTTATTTGACATTTTACTCTGATTTGTGACTTGTGGTAAGTCCAAATTTTCTTTAAACAATGTTACTTAGTAAAATTTTTTAAAATAATATTTTTTTTAAAATTTTAATTAACATAATATTATTTAAAAATCAAATTATTAGAAATAATCATCTAACCATAATTTCTTCTTCTTATTATTATTATTTTCAAGTTTGCGAGTATGAGAGAATAGAGATGGGTAGATAAGTCATTGTGCAACGTCAAATGAAAGGACGACAGAGAGCCGTGAAATCAAAAGAAGAGTATAGCTCTGACGTGACGCCAATCCCACTCCCACTACGTGACGGCCGAAGCTCTGTATCCGTCGAAGAATTGCATACTCAGCAAACAAACTGAGAAATTACTCTTATCTTCAATCCAATCATAGACTTATCGTTAGTGGTTTCGACCAAAGTTTCCATCTTTCACTTGCTCGATTCTACACTTGCGTGGCAACATAAGGTTCATATCGAGTTCCTCGCAACTGAAGATTACGGTGGTGCTGATAATGACGGGTGTTTTCTTGATTTGGGCAAGTATATAAAAGTGAAGATAAGAATGGGAAATGATTCAGACTCAAACGGGTGGAGCCGAGCTCGGGGATTTGTAGTGAAGACGCTGTTTTTGATTGGAGGTGCGATTCTCGTGAAACGACTCACTAAGTCTACTACACGTTGGGATCATTCTCGAATCGTTACTCAATCTCTTAGCGGTGAAAAGGTTGAACATTTCTTACTTACCTTTTATGATCTTCCTTTGCTTGAATTTTGTTTTAATTCCATCGTTCTTCTTTTTGGTGATGGGAATAGTTCTCCGCGGAGCAAGCTTCTAGGGATCCTGATAATTACTTCAATATTAGGTACCCTTTTTGCTTAAATTGTTCTGTTTGTCTTTATTTATCTACCTGGATCTTGAAAGTTAAGAATAACTGGCGAGTTCAGCTGGAGAAAATAGTTCTACTCATCTTCTGTCAATCTCCATATGTTTTTGAATTGAATGTGAAAAGCTGAAACTTCTGTCAAGATTTGGTTAGTTATTGAACGCTGTGAGTTCTACCTTATCTGCAGAATGCTTACTTGCCCAGCAGTTGACATGGTGGATGGTTCAAAGGTTTTATATTTTGAACAAGTTAGTATGATCTACTTGTTTAAAAAGTTCTGTTAGATTCAGTTTTGTGGTTTAAATTGCTGAGAGTTTTTGATTTTCCCTTAATTTGTTAGGCATTCTGGAGGACTCCTCAAAAGCCCTTTCGGCAGGTAATGAATGAAGTTTTAATACGTTGCTCAGTTCTGCTAGTCTAAACACGAAGAAATGCCAATTCTAAAGGCATTCTCAGTTATTACATAATAATGAAACTAACTCCTGACTAAATTTTGGTTATTTGTATTTGAAAATTTTCTTTTCATTTTAGCCAGGGAGTTGGTCTGGAGTCTGTTACCTATAAAGGTTATTACATCCAGGAGTGAATTTGACTACTAATTACCTTATGACATCTTACTTCTCAATCCTCTGAAATGTCATGTGACTAAAAGTTTCAAATATCTTATTATTGTAGAGGTTTTACATGGTGAAGCCTTGCCCCAAGGAGTTGAAGTGCGACGTTGAGGTGAGCTCCTAGTGAGTAGAGCAACATAACTGTTTGTAGCAATACATTGCAAATTTATCTTTGTTTTAATGTTTAAGTATTTGGGGATATGTTTTTGCTTCATAGTTTTTGGTACTTGGGTAACCACGATATTGATGATGCTCCTAACATAACCTGTTATCTGAATACTTGATTAGCATTTTTTTTAAGAACTTTTTGAATGGAAGTAGTTTGATAAAATTGACTCTTTCAATTTTGGTCCTAAGTAGTTTCAGATATTTTGAGCTGAATGAGAACATGGACGAGTAATTCAAATGTTTTTGTTCACAATATTAATACTAAACCTGGAGATCATACTATGCTTATTCTCTTTTAGTTACTTTTTATTCTCATGTATGGCAGCATTCAAGTAATGGAGCTTCATTGATTTAACAAAATTTCTGGGCAGGTAAGTACATATGCCATTAGAGATGCAGAGGAGTATAAGAACTTCTGTGACCGACCAAGGGACCAGCGACCACTGCCTGAAGAAGTTATTGGAGTAAGTCTTATTACAGAAATTATTACTATATGCAGTTACTTGGTTACTTTTGCAGATTGCATTACTGCTATGGCCCATTCAGATGGTGCTCCAGGGTTCATTCATGTCATAATTCTCCAAGACTGATCAATAAACTGCATGAGCTTTTGATGGTTAAGCCAAAAATATTTGTCTAAGTTTTGTTGTTATGTAATTCTCACCAACAGAACATGATAATCTATTTGTAGCAAAGTTTTTGCCCAGTGATAACCTGTTTCCTTTTCTTGAACTACCTAGATTATTCAGTTCATATGTTAACTGGCTAAATTTAACAACATTTCACTTTTTGACATATGTTCAGGACGTCGGAGAACATCTGACAACTATTCATCTTAAACGCTGTGATCGTGGAAAACGCTGCTTATACGAAGGTTCTACACCGCCTGGTGGATTCCCAAATTCATGGGTATTTCCTTTTCATACTGAAGACTGTTTTTAAGGAATCCTGTAGTTCCAATGTTCTGCTTCTTTTTGAGAGGAGACACCACATTGTTATCATTTTGTTGTTTATCTTCTGACAGAATGGAGCAACATACTGCACCTCAGAACTTGCAATTTTAAAGAACAATGAAGTACATACCTGGGATAGGGGCTATGACGAGGATGGAAATCAGGTTATTTTCTGGTCTTTTAAGGTATATATATATATACATCTACTTATCTGAGCAAGAACAAAAAAGATGATAAGTTTTGTGTTGCTGGTCAAAGGTCTGGGGAGTGAAGGAAGGTCCTTACGAATTCAAGCCGGCCCCAACCTCCACCGTCAATGACATGTTTTCACCTTTGAATTACCCTCCTCTACAGTCTTTGGAGAAAAGAATCGAGGGGTCTCTTGTCTTGCAAGAATGATTACTCTTTAATGACTATCGGGTGTAAAGTTTCAAACTTCATATTATCCATAAATCTGGTCTTTACCCAGATAGCTTTGTGATTGATGAGCATTATCTGCTAATGTAATGGAAGCTGGGAGGGCAGACAAATTTGCTTGCCCCCATTAGAGATCGTGAGAGTATTGCAATGTAAATGACAACTATCCTACTGCAATTTTGTAAGTAGAATTGAATTATCTACTCCACGCTATGATCTATCTCAGACTAGAAATTAATTCAAGACGAGTAAGTTTTGAGCATAAGTCAGATCGGCGCCTTGTGATTCCAAGCATAAAAATGAGAATCAGACAATTCTTTCTTTTGTTATTGAAAATTATCAGTAGCTTACTTTTCGTGTTCTACAAACTAAAGAGGAATAGATGTTCCAAGATGGAAGAAGATTACAGGAATAGTTTGCTAAAAGCAGAGAAGTGGCGGCACTGGTTCTACACTTCAGGCAGCAGGATCATCTATAGCTTAACCCTGGAAGGTGTTATTCAGGTAGAAGTATAAAGCAGCCAGAGCCACCACTCCAACAACTACGGCAACTGGTAATGCCTTCCTGTCAAAGTTTAACTAACCTTGTAAAAGATTGAATTTGCAGTGTGAAACATAAGATAACTAAACTAGTAGATGAGTGATTTTTTTTTATTACAGAATTAAGCTTACCCGATTGCTTCATCTCTCTGAAGCTCTGCTTTACGTGCTTTTCGAATATCTGTCTGGTTCGCATTTTTAGCCACTGCAGGTGTATATGGCCTAAATCTTCGTTTTGGAGCCCCACATACTGCAAAGAAAAGTTCACTTCATGCAATTAGCCTAGCCCATTCTGCAACTTCCAACTCTCAAACCCATTCTCTAGTCTTATCTCACAACTTTCTACAATTGCCTGTACTTTATGATAAGATTGCTAGCCCATCAACCAATGGAATCATCAACTATGGATAAGATAGCTTATCAAGACAGAACAGAAAACACCAGTTTGTGGTTTTCATGAACCAAGAATGTACTCGTCATTTCTCTGCAAGTATATACATCAACTCCTAGAAAGTGATAAAACTTTGTGATTACCAGGGCAGAAAAACTTGTCAGGCAGCTTCTCGAAGGGAGTCCTATCGTTGTAAATGTAACTGCATCATCAGAAACATACCAAAATTTCCCACATTTCAGTTAAGTCATCGAGACAATAAATTGGAAACAAGAAACTGGAAACAAACAAAAAGGTACCCGCAATCACGACATATATAAGCTTGCTTGGAAGCAACACGCATGAAAAATCTAGGAGCAGGAGATGGAGATGCAACAGCCTGGTGCTGAGTGGTGGAAGCAAGCAAGAGGTGAAGTGAAGGTGAAAAGAAAGACGACTTCAAGGCAAAACGATCAATTGGTGCTCTCAGGCCAACACTATTGGCAGCAGGAGCTAAAAGAGGTGATGGTGGTGGTGAAGATTTGGTGGCATGAAGCCTTGTGGTCGGTACACGCAGGGCCATTTTTCTAGCAGCTTCTCTTTGGTCCTCTTCTCAGGCTTTGTTTGTCAAACAAAAGGTGGAGATGAGGAGATAAGAGGGAGAGACATGTAGAGTTGTGTAGTGTTGAGTAGTATTTGGCTATTCTAAGAACATGTGGAAGCGTGGCTGTCATGCTCCCCACACAACATAGGCCCTGTTTTAACCACTTTTTGCTCCCCTTTTGTCCTTGTCATGCTCCTCCCTTAAAAAAAAAAAAAAATGTCAAAGACTTGGGAAGAAGCCAAAGTCCAACTTGACCTGGCCGGCACAAAATTAAGGATAAATGTTATAATTCAATTATTAAAAAAAAATAAATTTAATCAAAATTTAAATTATAAAGACTTCACACCTTACAAAAATCAAAAGAAAATTATTAATTGTACGTAATCTTTTTATTTATTGTACAAAAAAGATTATTTTCGTGACTCAACCGTAACATTCCGGCCACAAAGAATGCCACTGCTATAAACAAGACTTCTACAAAGAACTCATATTCATATGCTTTTTTATTTAATCCTTCAAAAAATTAAACAATTAGTTTGACTATCAGTTCCAAGTTACCAGACAGTTACACACTTCATTGATTCAGAAAATGGGAATTAATCCTGATAATAAGTTGCTATAAGCTTCTTTATTGGTCCTGATTACAAAGTTTCTTCACTATGACATAGCAAGGCATACCCCTAAGCCTGCAAAAAGGAATGCATAATCCAAGACATTCTGGTAGAGTCACAATTTACATCTTTTGATATAATCAGCAACTTGATTAGCCACCTCTATTCACCAGAACAGAAAACAATACTAAACCTTTTTCAAGAGGTAACAATCTAACATGCTTATCCATTCTACCAAGGTTTCAGATCACCAACTGGACCTGCAGTCCAGTTTAAGATCCTTTCACCTGCCCTCAAGTAAATTCTTCTGTCATGAGGCAATTTGCGTGCAAGTCCATTCAGAACTTGATGGAAAGCATCTCCTGGTTGAGCTGGATGTGGGAAAAGCATTGCCTGCTTCATTGAGGGGTTTGCAAGCAATCTCTGCTTCCTCAATATTACTTCAGGTGGGATTGAAGTGAGAACTGTGTCCAAATTAGGAACATCTTTCTCATCGACAAAAACTCCAATTTCTTCCCATGGGATTGCATCGGCAAAGGGCAAGACAATGTCATCCGCTATAATGACAGGAATACAACCAAATATAACAGCTTCAACCAATCTGGGACTCCATGGAGCCCAACCAAGTGGACACAAACAGAAGACAGCTCGCTGCATGTCTTCATAGTAAGTTGATGGGTGTTCTGTAGAAATGTCAAAAAGTGGATTGTCCTTGAAGTTTTCCCACACTGCCGCACGAGCCCCTCTGTAAAAAACAAGAGAAAACTTCACCATCCTATAAAAGACGAGAGCAAGAATAGAGCTTAAAATTTTTTATCTTCTGCTTCATAAAGAAATTAAATAACTTTTTATCTTCTGCTTCATAAAGAAATTAAATAACTCCATCGACATGATTAACATTTTTCAGGGTCAAGATCTATAGCATAATGCTTTCTGCTAACAAGGATTTTCAGTCCCAAGCATAGTTGAGACATTATCCTATAAAGGTAGACACATGAACAGCTAAGAATTCTTATTTGTCATATGAACTAAATGATAAGTACCTTGCATAATAGCCACCTTCAGGATCATTTCCCACATCATAAAACAGCCCGCGAAAGTAAACAAAGATAGACCTAGGAGTTTTCTCCGGAATCAGGTGTGTTTGCATTTTCTGGGGAGGAGCATATGGAGGGATTGTTATTGAGCCCTCCTTTAAGCAGACATGATTCCGCTGTCCAAAAGTTTGCACTAATGTTGCACGTTGGAGCAAATGAAGAATCCCTCTTTCAATTGCCTTCTCCTCCTGTAAAAGAAATGTATAAACTCATCACAAAGACCCTCGCAACAAAAATTAGAAAACTGAATAGAAGTAAGCAACACCTAATAAGCATAAATCAGGTTGGTTGGTTCAGAATATACAAAAGGATTTGGTCACAGATCTAAGGAGATCAGGGAAGAAAAGAAGAAACAGTAAATAAACACACACCTGGTAATGGAAGCATGCTCCAAAGTCATGCGGCACTAAGAAAAAGTGATCTGCTCCTTCAGTTCTGTTCCAGTAAGGCCAGTTAGAAGAAATGAGTTGTATCGCACTTCTCATCATTCTTGGTGATTTAAAAGGTAAAGGTAAGCCATTTGGTGTCAAATCACATGTGGTGTATACAGGAGTATAAAACCAATCAGCTTCCTCGGGATTGAGAGTACGAACAGGGCTAGATAAGAGAAAGCGATGCATATAGATCTCAGCTGCAAACATGTGATTGAGGCATCTGGGGTCCTTTTGCAGAATTTTCTTATTGTATTTGCTTGGAAGTTCATAAACAAAAACTTTCAACCTTCCCACAGGATCATCTTCCAAAACATCACCAGCACTACCTACAGCCAGGAAAAGATTGACATAAAAAATCTCATATATTGAAGCTAACAGTTTTATACTATCAGACATTCACTGACAGGGCCAGAATGATCCTTTATTTATCCCATTTCTTTCCAGCTTAACCAAATCAAATGTCCTCTAAATTTATTCATGTTCAAGACAAAAATGTTTGGAGAACCTCTGTAGCTAAATACAGAAAACTTTCGCTCCTTTCTTTGTCATAGATGAAGCTTCAGAACAGTTCAGCATTTTAAATTCCAACTTTCTCTTGATATCAAAATAGTGAGACACAAAATAAACAGCTTTTCCCAATTTACAAGTAGTTAGTCTCAAGCTAGTATTACCATAGGCTGTAGGTTCAAGTCTATATCATATATCCCAACCACTTGACACCAGCTAGTATAGAAGCCAAAGGCTTTAGACTAAATCACTGATCACAAGTGTTATGCCCTGAAACAGCCAATGACATCACAACCTCCAAGCCAACCGAAGAGACAAGATCTAGATCAGTGACTTAGCTTTTCGCATGAATGACTATCCTACAAACTATTACATTCTTCATTTCCCAAAACTTGCCCTCAATAGCACAACAAAGACAGGTGCAAAAGCATCTCAGCTAAAAAGTAACCCCCGTCAATCTGCAACTCGCACCAAATTACATCAAAATACATACCCATTGTGATATAAATAGTCTCATTTGTTGTCTGTTTGATTGCATATACCTTTCAGAGCAGTGCTCTGAGTTCACTTGTAACTCTTATCCTATTAAATACTTACATTTCAAAAGGCCATGCTAGTAACTCAATAAGTTTAACATCTAAGGCGTTCATCTTTAAAGCTTCTCTTAGACACCAATAAACGTACTCAAGCAGATCGAAAACTTTAAATAAGCTAACCTATAAATCCGATGCAACACAATCTCATCTGCTAACTAGCCAAAACCCTAACTTCAAATGATTAAAACTTTTTTCATCATTAAAGACCAGAAATTCCCATAACAAAAAATCCATTTATCACCTATTAAACAACTGTATCGAAAATGAATATGAAAACACACCTGAAATCCTCTCAGTAGGTTGACTCCTGCCAAGCCCCACAGAGTTAGTTCTCGTCACTAAAACAGCAAAGCAGATAACCCCAACAAAAACCCATCTCCGTATCTCCATTTCCAATACGAAAATGGAAGAAATCAGTGAAATTTCACTAATTAACAGTAGGAGTCACAAAGACAAGGAAGCTTGAAGAACTGCCCTTAGAAGAAGTGTGATTATTATCAACGAAACGAAGATTAGCAGGAGTAGATTCTGGTTGAAACGTCACAAAATCAAGTAGTTGGGGAGTTTTCTTGGGATCACAAGAAATGGGTTTTGTTAAATCAACTCTAAAGCAAATCAGGAAATAAAAAAAGAACAGCATCGACAGCGAGGACCAAGCAAATTTTGCTAGAGGAAAGAAACAGTGTTCCTTAAAACGCTTTTAACATGTATATTATTTAAAACTGTATTTGCTTAACTGTACAATGGAGGTTTGATAATAAGTCCATGTCAGTCCATAACCAGAAGCCAGCCATTTTCTTCAACCTTTGACCTGTGGATTTCAAGTTAATTATTGTTTATTATCAAAAAGTGAAGATTAGCAATTATAACAAAATTAAATAATAAATTAAAACATTTTAAAATTTTTAAAGTCATTTAAAAACAATCTTTTTAATAATTAAAATATGACTGGGTACTATTATAACTACTCAGACCCACTAAACTCTTTGTTGGGTTGTTGTTGATGTTATAATCTTTTCAAATTTAGACAAATTAAAATTTTATTTTTGTTAATATAATTAATAGATTA
>JANIHY010000006.1:63444682-63455482 GCA_027479065.1 Erythroxylum brevipes | reverse complement strand
AAATGTCAAAAAACCGCACGATCCACTCAGAGCTTCAAACTCACTAAATTAACCTGCATGATTGGAAGGCGGAGGGGGTGAGTACACTATTTACTTAGTGAGAAGGAAAGACATATATCATAAATAAAATTCAATTCATATCAAGACGGTGTAGATAACGTATAAAGTGAATATATATCATATAGAAAACACATAAGCCTAGCCTATGACTCAATGTATACTAGTTAGGAACCATATAGGCCTAGCCTATTAACTTATTCATCCGATGAGCATAGGTTCCAGTTTTAGTACACAAAAACATAACAACATCATATGTATAAATCAAATATCGATAGGAAAACCAATATCAGGATAAGTCAAAACAATCATATGTGACATCACTAGTTGGCCAAACTAATGTGCACACCCACCGATACTCAATGTTGGCTCGACTTTCATTTGTAGTGAGTCCAGACTATAGTCGATAAAAGCGTCATAACCTTAGGTGATGACCTCGTCAATGTCCAGACCCTAAGTGTGGAATCACCCACGAGTCCCTTAGAAGGATGTCCATACGACGACTCGACTTTCATGTACCAGCATCAAGGGTACGATAGTCACTTAATCAATTGTGACTAGCACACAATTGACCAATTGTGTTCTCACCAATCACAAAACAAATCATGTCCAATTATTAAGTATAAAATCAAGTAAGACACCATACTTTTATTTATCGGTCCAATCGATAAACTAAAACCGTGCCATTGCTCTAAATCAAAAGAGAACAAAAACATATAGCATACATGACTTGATTATGCCTATGTCAATTCCAAAACATTATCTCATGAAATAAAAGCCATCTTTTGTACTCCAAATGCAAAGTTGTTCAAAAATGTAGTTTCAGAAAATAAAATGTTTTCTTTTACCTTTCAAGTTCAGATTGGTGGAAAACAATATTATTTCTCAAAATACATATAAAAACATCGGCTACACTCTAATTGCAAAGAGTTATTAAAAATAGTGTCATTTATTAAATACCTAAGCATATTAGCATCCATTTGAAATTCAAGTAGACCATACGTTGCCTAGGTTCAAAATTCACATACAAGTCATCATGCTTGTCTTTGGATGTTCTAATCCTATTTGAGAATTATGGTTTCCCAAACTCACCTCAAAGAAGATACACTCTCTCTTAACTTCAACAATCCTCGGTACGATTTCCCTAATTCATAGCTCCTAAGCCTTTATACACAAAAATTCATACAATGAAATTACTACTTAAATATAAATTTCATAGTTATACACCATCACATTAGCTTCTTTTTACATTTTCTAAGGCTTGTAATGCCTTTAATCCAAACTTACTCATTTCATAACATAATTAAGCACATCTTTATCCAAGCATATTAGATCATTATTCATCAATCTAAGCAACAATTCAAGTTCACTCTAAGTTGAGATAAAGTGTTTTCCAATGCACACCATCAAAGTCCTTAAATCCTAAGCCAAGTTCACTTAGGCATTTCATTAAACACCTAAGGTGCATGATTTTCAAGTCACATTCCAAGACTTTATCATAATAATCCATGCTCCTATCATGTCATATAGTAAACACGTCCAATCAATGACACATTCCACCACTCCATTCAAACCAACTCCTTCCATTTAAGCTACATTTTATCAATTGTTCAACTCATTACATTAATCCACCTCTTCTCCATCATTTCGACCCAAACTTAACCAACAAACATCTTCTTCGTTATTCATCATCAATTCACATCATACATGTATAATTGACACCATAGAATTCATTTAGACCGTCAATTCCAAAAGATATTCAAAAATTCACAAACTTTCACCTAAAGGGGACAATTTCAGTTTTGAATTTAAGAACCCTCTCCATAACACATTTCATTCATATAAAACACGTTTCATCCATATTCAAGCATGGAGAAAAACATATCTTAACACCAAACTCAAAATCATAATGTAGAGAGAGATGAGACAAAATTTACCTAAACCTTCCTTTGATGATACCTTCAAATCCTTTGAGATTTTCTCAAATATAATGATAGATTTGATTTCCTTGACCCCAAATTAGCTTAGAACATCTTGATTCAGGTTGAAGAATCAAAAACTTGGTGGAAAAATAAGGGATGGCCGAAACCCTCCTTCTTCTCCTCTCTTTTCCTTTCTTCTTCTTTCATTTAATTAAAACTAAGTGTTTTAATGTCCAAATAATGGGTTGCACGGCCACACCTTGAAGAAGGATCTAGAATTTGACTCTTCTTTGATCGAACATGGTGAATTTACCATCTTGCCCTTAGGTTGTATGAAATTACCATTTTACCCTCCAAACTTTCCTAAATTTGCAATTAAGCCCAAAGTTTAGGAATCACCAAAAATTTTATTTTTATTTTTGTCCTTGGACTTTTGGAAATAATAATTAAACCCCTTAACTTTATAAAATTACATATTGGTCCTCTAAGAATTGAAAAATTACGTTTAAGTCATTTAACTTTTGACAATTTGCAAATAAGTCTTTATGTACATCAACTTTTTCAATTAAGCTTTCTAAGTGTCCAATAAGTCTATAAATCTTGTCTAATCACATCTAAGGCATTAGAACACATGCAACTTAACCACCATGGTCATATCTATCCAATGGACTCAGTTTTACACACTTAGAAGCTTATATGTCAGAAATCTCTAAGATTTCGCATATCGAAAAACTCTAAGTTTATTTAAGGGCATATAACATTATAAATCATTGCATATATATTCAAAGGACTTAAATACATCTTTAATTACCAAAATGACTTCATGAAAACTCCCAAATATCAACTCAATGATTCATCACATACCACAAATCTCATCATTCACCATAGCTATCATGTTCATATTTCCTATGCAACATTATCACTTATAATGCTCATATCTCTCAACTCCGACACCCAAAGTTGACATACTTTATATCGTTGGAGAGCTAGAAGGATCATCTATAACTTCTATGAAGAAAACTTAGTCAAAATCATCATATATTAATACAGAATTTCTCCTGAGGTCAGAACACACATTTTACCCTCATGAAAACTTGAAAATTTTTCCAACTTCATTTCCTCTATTGGACATCATTTTTATCCATTCATAATTCCTATTTTCTTTTCCATGACACCTCACTGATGTGAATATATATGTATATATATACCAACCATTCATGCTCAACATTCATCATAGTCATCCATATACAAATTCACATTTCATGTCCATACACAAATCCATTTTTCATTAACATCATAAATTAAGAGTTTTACAAACTTTAATAGCATTTCAAGCCACAATACATTAATATTCCAAAATTATCAAATTACACATGGCACTTGAATAATAATTGCTCAAAATGTAATTACAGCTTTGTTTTACATAAATTACTCCAAAACAACACAAAACATGTAAATTCGGATTTATTTCTTGATTCACTTTCACTTGATCTCTTGCTCATCACCTGAATAGGGTAAAGAGAGTGGGGGTGATCTTTAAAGCTCGTAGGTAACATGCTTATAACGAATAACAAGCAAAACCGTTCAAAAAGTCATTCTCATATAAAATTCTTATTGAATCTTAAAACACATGATTCTCAAAATTCTTGTCATGTAATCAAAATCACAACAACACAATTTATGCATTTTTCAAATTGTTCACAATTCATAAACACATAAGCACATCAGAAATGGTTTAGGGTAGATCCATAAACATGACGCACTATACATTTCCATATAATGGTCTTGTGTAGTCGTAAACTTGAGGGAGTCCATGAAGGAGCTCCGTGCCACTAGCGAGCAGGCGAAAAAAGCCTTTAACTTGGTTAACGTGCACGTGACATTTTTTATGAACTACCACAAACCCACATAACATATATTTATGACTTGAAAGCAGATTGCCCAAATGGCAATATTTTGAAAAACTTGTCTTTCATGAGCATGAAATATTTCATATGCATTTCCGAAACTTAATTTCATAAACATAAAGTCTTTTCAAAATCATTTCCATATCACAATTCATCATCCAAACTCATACACCAAACATATAGCAATTTTGAAAATCATTCAAAAGAAACAAATGCCACAATTATAAAGCAATGAGAAATCATTTTATTCTCTTGACTAAAAAGGAAACATAATGGCTCACTATCTAATTATAAACATGAAACCCACCTTGATTTCCTTGCTTGAAAACCTTGCTCAAAAGCCTTTACTCTTGCTCCTTTTGCCTCTCTTGATTTTCTTCAACATTGACAAAAAAAATCCCCAAATCAATAGGCATTCTAATTGAGAAACCCATAAGAACATATTCATAAAATTGATCTTAGAAAACTTAAACCCATGTATTTCCTAAGCTCCATGAACCAAAATCTTTCCAAAAATCCAACAAATCAAGAATGCTCTTACCTTGATTCTTCACCAAATGGAGAGTTTGTTGGCTCTAATGGAAGCTCTCATCCTCCTCTTCCTTTTTCCTTCTTGAATAAACTTTAAAATCCCTCTCGAAAACCAAGAAATGAAGAAACCCTAGCTTATCTTCTTCTTTCTCTCTTTTGCCTCTCCAACGACACTTTCTCTCTCCTTTCTCTTCAATTTCGTTTTTAACTTCTCTCCATTCCAAGACACTCTTTCTTCTCCCTTTTATACTACTAATGATTGTACAAAGACCCTTCTACCCTTCCTTATATGCCTTGTAACTTAAATGCTTAAGTGACTTGTCAATTTTGCCCCTCATGCAATCTTATCACCTTAATTTAATTTAACCCATGTCATATAATCTTACTCACATTAACATGCTAATTAACTCCACAAAAATACTTTATTAAGATCTCAAAATTCATTTAAGTCATTGCCCAACTTCTTCCAAAAATCAAGACCTTTTCTGATCAGGTAATTGAAGGAATTTGATAACACTTTCTTCTAGAAAAATGTTCCTCATTGTCTCAATTTTCTAATGACATCAAAATTATTCAATTTGGTTCCATAATCTGAAAGTTATATCACAAAGATTTTCGGACTGTTCTTATACTAAAACAACATTCTGTGCTCAAATTCCATCCTAAAATTGATATTCTTAGAGACTAAATTAAAGCTTGATTTCATAAAAAAATTTGTAGATTTATACCTCTAGTTTACTCTGATTTAAAAATCATCTCATTTGGATAACTAGAGAAAAAGTTATGGCTAAAATACTGAAGCATACTCAATGAACATATTTTAACTTATAACTTCCAATATTTCACATACAATTTTTCTAACTTCCGAGAAAAGTTTAGGGTCCAACAGATATAGACAAAAAAGTAATGAGATTTTGTATTGTAGAGTCCCCTTGATAGGAGTGAAGGACTTCTTGGACGTAAGTAGGAGTTATGGTAGATGTAGTGATGGCTAGCAAGGGGCCATTTATGGAGGAGGTCCCTTCAAATTTCCTGGAGGGGGCATCTATGACTTTATTGTTAGTCTCATTTTTGTATTATATGTTGTAATTTAACCCAAAAGCTTACTAATTCCCCTAATTTGAATATAATTGTGTAGCCTTTGCTTCAGTAGCTGCTTTATACTTTCATAGTCTATTTTGATGATGAAACGACATTGTTCCAAATCGTGCCTCAACTTGGTTACAACAAATAGGATTGCTAATAACTCCTCATAAGCAGATAGTTGCTAGTTCCTTGGACTTAAGGGACTAGAAATATAGGAATTGGCCTGCCATCTTGTATTAGTACAACCCATATACCTGTATTACTAACATCACACTCCAAAATAAAAGGCTAATCAAAATTTGGCAAAGCCAATATAGGAACCTTGGTCATTAATAATTTAAGTTTTCTAAAGACATGCTGAGCTTTGATGTTCAACTTGCATTGGTCCTTCTTTAGGAGATCTGTAAATGGCTTGCTAGTGACTCCATAACCAGTGATGAACCTTTTGTAGTAGCTTGTTAGCCCTAGGAACCCTCTTAATTCTTTTAGGTTTCTAGGAATGGGCTACGAAACCATAGCTTCCATTTTGCTTGGGTTTGTTGACAGTCCCTCTGCTAATATAAGAAGACCCAGACAAGAGATTTGGCTCTGCCCAAACCCACACTTTGAGCCCTTAGCATAAAGTTAGTGTTCCCTAAGCAATTGTAAAACTGTGTCTAGGTGCTGAATGTGTGATACGATGGAAGAGTTGTAGACTAATATGTAATCGAAAAAAACCAACACAAATTTCCTTAAATAGGGTTTGAGTATGGTATTCATGAGTGATTGGAAAGTTACTGGTACATTGGTGAGCCCAAAGGGCATCATTAAGAATTCATAGTGCCCTAAATTGGTTCTAAAAGTAGTCTTGTGAGTATCCCCCAAACTCATTCTAATATGGAAATATCTGGATCTTAAGTCTATCTTGGTAAAGACCACTGCCCTATGTAATTCAGCAAATCTTCAATAAGGGGTGTTGGAAACTTGTTTTTAACATTAAGCTTGTTAAGTTCTCTCGAGTCTACATAGAATCTTCAGCTTTCATCCTTCTTTTTGACTAGAAGTACAGGTGATGCATAAGGGATATGGCTGGGTTAGATAACTGAAGTAACCATCATCTCCTCCACTAGCTTCTCAATATCATTCTTTTGGTGATGGGAATACCTGTAGGGTCTAACATTAACTGGTTCTGAGTGGGGCTTTAAAGGTATGGAGTAGTTATGCGATCTAAGGGGCGATAGACCCTTTGGTACTTTGAAGACATTAGAATAGGACTTCAACAATTTTTATACCTCTGAGGTTATCTATGTAGTTTTTCGTTTCTAGTTTGAGGTTTTTGGTTGGTTGATGGTGATTAGGAAAATTCTGGATGTAACTCCCCTCCATCCATTAAGCACTAACTTATTGATGGTCTTAGCACTAATAAGCTTAATGGTAGTTTTCTCACTAAGCCCTTTGAGCTCTAGTTCCTTACCTTCCTTCTTTATTTTCAACTTATTCTCCTCAAAATTAAAGGTGATTGGAGAGTGACACTTCATCCAATATACCCCTAAAATGAGGTCATAGTCTTGTTCAAACACTCTCATGTCGAACACAAGCTTATTACCTTGCATATTCTAGTGACACTAATTGCATTTATCTTGCACAATTATCCTTCTTCCATCAGCCACATATACCATAGCTAGAGAGGCTTTGGTTAATTGAACTTTAAGTTCTTTGGCTAATTGGAAACCCACAAAGTTGTGGGTGTTGCCACTGTCAATAAGGATCATGATTGATTTTCCACTAATCTTCCCCTTCAGCTTAAGTGTATTGTCACCTAACCCTCCATCCACTCCTCCTCTTCTTGCCCACCTAAGTCTTCAATTGTTTGAATTGCCATCAGCCTCTTTTGATTGCATTGGTGACCTGGAAAATATTTGTCTTCACACCTATAACAAGCTCTAGGTTTTCTTTTTTGAGGTGTGGGATTTTGTTTTGAATTCGTTTGGGAGGATTCGATCTTAGTATTGCTAGCCATATTCTTCTGGTAAGATTTTGAGGAAATATATGGTGCATTAGGAGTTAGATTCTAGGGTTTAGATTGGATCAGAGGTTTGTAGGTAAATATGGATTTGTTAGCCTCTAAGGCTATATTTGGTTGGACGTAAAGTTTTTAATGGAGTGGGATGGAATGAAATGAAATGTAAATAGATGTAATATTAGAAAATTGTTGTCTGGGAGGGATGGAAGAGTTCATAATATAATATAGTGAAATTTTTTTTGGAAGAAGGGTTCATAATGTAATATAGTGAAATATTGTTTATCATTTTATATTTTATCCTAAATCTTCCAAATTAGAGATAATTTATTTTTACTATTTATGATGGAATGAGATGTAACGTGCCTCCTCTTCTATTATATATCATTTCAATTCGTTATAAACCTTCTTCTCAAACGATGAAATAATATTACATTACATTCTATTCTATTCATAATCGCCCAATCAAATATAGCTTAAATGATTCTCTTGCAACTTGACTTGTTCTGTTGTAGTACAGATTTGGGGGGTTTAAAAATCTTAACAACACACCTTATATCATCTTTCAATCCTCCAATGAAACATGAAACATAGTAGGATTTAGTGTGTTAGGGATAGAGCTTCTCCATTCGAAGCTTGAGCTCTTCAAACTTACCCTGATAGGCTTCGATAGTGGTAGTCTACCTAAATTTCTGGAATTCTTCCACTGGCCATTGCATTATCCTCCCCTACTTCTCTGAACCTCCTACATAAGGCTTTAGAAATTTCTTCCCAGTCTATATCTCCCTTACCTCTGCTCTAATTTAAAAACCATGATTGAACTCCCCCTTGCAAAATCAAACTAGCAAAGTCTACTTGTCTTTCAGGCATCACTTCAAATATTTAGAAGTATTTCCTATATTTGTTAATTCAGGTTTTGCTACCTTCCCCTTCAAAAAACTACAAATCACACTTAGGAAGTCCTGGACTGACCGATTCCTTATTAACTAGTTCTATTGGGTTTGGAAAAATACCCTTATCAGATCTAGGAGACTCAATATTAAAAAAATTGAGGATCCTTAGCTCTATTACTACTGCTACTTTGCTGGTGATGGTTGGAGCGCTTGATGTATTAGGAAGTTGGAGTCCCTAGATAAGTTGGGCTAGGTATGCCACAGACTTCTGGTTCTTCTGCCTGAGCTCAAGCTTCAATTTACTTTGCTCCTACATCAGATTTTTCTATTCTCTAATGAGGCTCCAGTTGAAACCCATTCAGCCAGGTCTCCATAATGCCAAGCCTAGATTTCATCTGAAGAAGGTAAGCTTCTCTCTACTATGCAATTCTTGAGCCTAGAGATTTGAGTTGCTCCTCCAGTTCCTCAATGGAGGATGAACTTTTCAAGTTGTTTGGATTCTTGCCCATGCTACAGTGGAATGGATCGAAGGGAGCTCTAATACCAGTTTTTGGGATTAAACCCAACTTAAGATTGAATAATAAATTATGGATAAGTATTTAGAGGGATAGAGACATAATAGGAGGTTAAGAAAAGAGAGAGTGGGGGAGGGAGAAAGGAATTTCTCTATTAATTAATCTTCATGATGCCCCATAAGAGATTATGTTCCATAATAAAGGGAACAACAATGATTAGTTGTACTAGAGGACAAAGGAGCAAAATATGATCTATCAATACAGATGGTTAACAACTTTTCTGTCCATAAAATAACAGAAAGAACTACAAGGAGCAATAGAAATTAACATAACTAACTGCTGAAAGAAATTTATTTTAATACCCTTATTTATACGTGTATACTTAACACTTTGATTCTTGTGGAACATGGTTTTAGGTAATTGGGATGAGGAAGAAACTGATCTTGTATCTTTGAACATACATAATTGCAACCAGAGCATTTGAGTTTAATCATTATGGACAGTTTAAATAGGAAAAGTAGGCAAGAGAGTAGTCCCAATGAGTAAATATTTTAAAAGATGCCCATTAGGAGAAGAAGGTTCAAGTAGTTACGACTGCGTCCTTACTCGTGAAACCAACAAAAGGGAAATGAGATGGATATCGAAACTACCAAAACTTATGACATTAAAGTTTATCCTTAAATAAGGAACCAACATTTAAGAATTAGAGCAAAACTATGTTACACTTTACAGGTGACAATATCTAGTCTATCTCTATCTAAAGACATTCCAAGGTGAGGATTAAGAAAGCAAATTACTTACACTGGGGTGAGGTTACAACTTGTAAAATACTACCCTCTATCAATAGGGCCTAATCCAGTAACTAGAATGATAGAGGCTGAAGTTGTTTCAGCCTTTGTACAACTTTCCTCATTATATGTCTGGTAGAGAACTAGTCAATAGTACACACAACTACTAGATGTAGAACTTCCTCAAGATCATTATAAGGACCTCCATCCTATAACCCCATCGTGAAGAAGTACTCATTTGCTCGGCCTTGTTGAAGATGCGCACATGCCCAAGTGACGATGTTGAAACCATTCGCGCAAAGTGAAAATGAAGTGTCCAAAGCTTTCTTATCCAAAAGTAGCTCAAGCAACACACCCCCATAGCTATACGCATCAACTTTATCTGAAACACGACATGTCATTGCATATTCTGGGGCAACATACCCAAAAGTACTTGCCACACCTGTAGTGACGTGGGTTTCTGAAGTGTCCAAGAGTCTTGCAAAACCAAAGTCAGATAAGTAGGCACCAAATTCCTCATCTTGAAGGATATTAATGAGCTTGACAGCACGATGGAGTACACGAGACACGCATTGATCATGCAGGTAGGCAAGAGCACTAGCCAATTCACAACCCTCGTTGACCTCTCCCGTATGAACTTTTCAAGATTACCACTTGACAAATAATTATAAATCAGGAACATCTCTGTCTCTTTGGAATGATATCCAATCAAAGTGACAAGATTTGGATGTTGCAAGTTTTTAAGGGTTTTAATTTCCACATGAAATTGTTGAACACCCTAGAATCTTCCAAATGCAAGTCGTTTAATTGCAACTAGTAACCAAGAAAGATCTCTACCTTGTTGATCCAAAACTCCCATTGATGACGTAATTGCTAGCATTGAAAGTCTTAATGGCTGCCATTGAAGCCTTCTCTCGCCATCTAAGTTTATCAAACATGCCGGAGGAGGTGATGTAGCTTACCTCCTTAGACACATAATTGCAAGGTTTTGAAACCTGGATCGGACGTTGAACCGGAGGCCTTATTAGTCACCGATTCAACCACCGATCGAATCAGTGTGACGTCATAATTACGCATAATTATATTTAATTATATATAATAT
>JANIHY010000006.1:63431211-63441288 GCA_027479065.1 Erythroxylum brevipes | reverse complement strand
TGTCTGACTTCTATGTGCTTCACTCTCGAATGCTGTATTGGATTCTTTGATAAGTTTATGGCACTGGTGTTGTCACAGTAAATTGGGATCTCCTCCTCTTGAACTGAATAGTCCTCCAGTTGATATTTAATCCACAACGTTTGTGAACAATAGCTTGTGGCAGACATGTACTCGGCTTCGGCAGTTGATAGAGCAATTGAGCTTTGTCTCTTGCTTGAACAGAAAACTAGGTTTGCGCCCTTATTTATGGGCAATAGTATGTTAGGCGCAAGAATCGTGCTAATGGCGACAATCAGGTGTGAAAATCAAAGGAAGATTGAGCAAAGATTTTTACCTTGATTAATTTCTTTTATGTTTCCCTAATTTAGTCCTATGAATGGGCTGACTGAATTTTGAATTATTTCCACAATTATGAATTGCTATCTTGCTTGTAACCTCCATTTAAAGAGGAAAATCATTATCAATAAAAACAAGCAATATTATATCAACAAATCTTGGTAGGCAACTCCCCTTTGAGTTCTAAGGTGATAACTCCCTTTAAGAGTTATAATCAAATTCTTACAAGATAGGTAGATCCAGGAACAAGAAGAAACACACAAGTCCTCTCGATGATTTAGAATTGCAAGTACATCGTTTGGTGACACGATCCCAAACAAAGGGCCACCACAACTTGGTATCAGAGCCAAGTGCCATAGACAATAACACTATACAAGAGGAGATACATAATCTAGAGAAGCGAACGGAGAACCGATTCCAACAAATCACACAGTAACTGGAAACCTTATTGAAACTCTCACACTAAAAGGAGGGAAGAGAGGTGGAAGGCAGTTCAGCAAAGTCAAATCAATACCAAGGAAACAGAGAGCAACCGAATTCCAAATGCAATAATGGAGAAGAAGGAAATGAGTTCGGAGAATCCAGTCAAAATTAACGGTCGCACACCAATAACAATAATGGAGCCTTTATTCCTAGATAAACAAAATTGGACTTCCCTATATATAATGAGAAGGATGACCCGTTGATATGGCTTCACTAATGTGAACAATTCTTTGCCAATCAAAGAACAACTTCGGGAGATAAAGTTAGTTTGGCGGCATTCCATATGCTAGGAGAAGCACAACTATGGTACCTTCAAGTAGAGTAAGAAGAGCCACATCTCACATGGAATTTGTTCAAAGATCAGTGCATGTTGCGATTCGGACCTCCTCTTAAAACCAACCCTTTGGGAGAGTTGACAAAATTGAGGCAAACAGGAACAATCGAAGAATATCAAAATCATTTTCAAACCTTATTGACACGAGCTCGATCTGTTCGAATAGACCAGCAAGTGTATATATTCATGGGAGGATTATCAAAACCTATACGATAGGATGTCGAGCTACACAATCCACTAAACTTGGCTCATGCAAAGGGTTTAGTAAGGACTGTCGAAAGGAAACTTCAAGTAACTTACAATCCTTCAAAAAAAACTATTTGGTGTTGGGTTCAATCCCAGTTCGAAGGGCGGAACTATTGGGAACAAAATGAACAACTCATCACCAATGACGACTCAATCAGGCCAGGGCTTTGTTACAATTGTGATGAGTCCTATACTTCGAGGCATCATGCAAGAAATTATTTTGGATTGAAATTGAGGGAAAGGATGATGAAGAAGTATTACAAGTACAAGATGAACCAGCCATCTCCTTACATGCAATTACTGGTGAACAACAGTCCAATACTATGCAATTGCAAGCCAACTTTTTTTATCAACCTCTTATCATATTGGTAGATTCGGGAAGCACACATAATTTCATTAGTTCAACAGCCGCTCAAAGTTTGGGATTACACATTCAACGAATGGGAAAAAATCACAGGAAAAGGCGTTTGCTCTAAAGTGCAATTTCTTGTCACTCAACATCATTTTATGGCTGATTTTTTTGTTATTCCATTGGCTGGCTTTGAATTTGTTTTAGGTGTGAAATGGTTATTGACATTGGGACCGATCCTTTGGAACTTTGCTACACTTACTATGAGTTTTGACAATAAAGGACAACAAATCATCCTCTGAGGGTAGCAATGGAAAATACCAGTCCACTTACAAGTTATTCAAGATTCAAAACCACAAAATAATATGCTTGAAGACTTGTTATTCGAATTTTCAAAGCTGTTCCAAGAACCCACATAATTGCCACCCATGCGATAATGCGACCATTGGATTCATTTAAAGCCAAGCACAAAACCAGTTGTTGTGCGACCGTATCAATATCTTCACACTCAAAAGGATGAAATAGAGCGACATTGTGAGCAGATGTTGCAACAGGGCATTATTAGACAAAGTCATTCGCCTTTTTCATCACTTGTTTTGTTAGTTCAAAATTGAGATGAGACATGGAGTTTTTGTGTCGATTACAGAGAGCTCAACGGTAAGAAATTAAAGACAAATTCCTGATCTCAGTGATTGATGAGTTGCTTGATGAATTACATGAAGCAAAATTTTTCACCAAATTGGACCTCAGCTCCGATTACCATCAAATTCGCATGGATGTAAAGGATGTGGAAAAAAGAGCATTCAGAACTCACCATGATCACTACGAGTTCCTTATGATGCCCTTCAGGTTAACTAATGTTCCATCCACCTTCCAAGCCTTACTGAATGAGGTATTCAGACATCATTTGCGTCACTTTGTTCCTTTTTTTTACGATATTATGGTGTATAGTAGCAGTACACGGGATACTCATTTATCTCACTTGAGACTCATTTTCGAACTGCTACGAGCCCATCAACTCTTCCTAAAACAATCGAACTGTTCGCTTGGTGAAGCACAAGTGTCTTATCTTGGCCATGTGGTGTCTATAGAAGGGGTCTCAAAGGATCTTGATAAAATACAAGCAATCATAGATTGGCCGCAACCACAATCCTTGAAGGCTTTACGAGGATTTTGAGGATTGACGAGATATTATCGCAAGTTTATTTGCGATTATGAGCAGCTGGCAGCTCCTTTAACAAATATGCTCAAACGCCAATCTTTTCAATGGAATGAGGTTGTTCTTGCCTCTTTTGAGTCCCTTAAACAAGCCTTAGTGGTAGCACCAGTACTACGACTACCCGACTTCAATGATGAATTTGTCATTGAATGTAATGCTTCAGGCATAGGAATTGGGCCGGTTTTTCAACAACAAGGGCACCCAATTGCTTTTTTTAATTGTAAGTTAGCAGAACGTCACTACAAACTCGCAGCCTATAAGCTAGAACTTATTAGGTTAGCAAAGGCAGTATAGCATTGGAGACCTTATTTATGGGGGTGTGTCTTCCTTGTTCCGACAGACCATTTCAATCTCAAGAATCTGTTGGAGCAAAGCTTAACAACATCTCCGTAACATCATTGGTTAAGTAAGCTGATGGGGTTTAACTTCAGAGTTGAATACAAGATGGGTAAAACCAATACCGCAGCTAACTCTTTGTCTCAGAAGAATGAAGACACTAGTAAGTTGTTTGCTATATCTCAACCCAACATGTTATTGCTAGAGGATATCAAAGCTGAAATTCAAAACTCTTATACTTTGTTAGAAATCCAAAAGAGCATCAAAACAGGACAACGTACACTGGATTGGCATGTGAAGGATGGGTTGATAAACTTTCCAAATAGGATCTCCATGCTGCCAACTTCACCTTTAATTTCCACCATATTGGCAAGTTTTCATGACTCCACTCATGAAGGGATTCAAAAAACATTATAATGAATTTGTCACAAATTTTATTGGTTGGGTATGAAAACTGCTATCACAGAATATGTGACCGCCTGTTCCATTTGTCAGTGTAACAAGGCAGAACATCTTAGTCCAACTAGATTATTACAGCCAGTACAACTTCCCACGCAAATATGGCATGATGTCTCAATGGATTTCATTGATGATTTGCCAAAATCAATAGGCAAGTCGACATTGTTAGTGGGGGTGGATCACTTCTCCAAGTACAGCCATTTCATAACATTGTCACACCCGTATCATATGACTACAGTAGCAAAGAAATTCTTCAATAATGTGGCAAGGCTACACAGCATTTCAAAATCTATTGTGAGTGATTGCGACCCTCTATTTACTAGTAATTTTTGGAAGGAACTTTTTCAATTGAGTGGCACCAAATTAGTTTTCTTCTGCCTATCACCCACAATTCGATGGTCAAACGGAGGTTGTTAACGGTACCATCAAAATGTATTTACGTTGACCCACAGGAGAATGTTTAAAGAAATGGGTGGAAAGGATTCCAGGGGTGGAATTTTGCTATAACACATCCTATCATACAACTCTTAAAACTTTTCCATTCAAAGTTGTCTACGGGCGAGAACCTTCGGGTCTGACACCATGTACATGGGGTTTGTCTTGGGTAGATGTTGTGGATCAAGCATTGTTTGATCGAGATGAGACATTAAAAGAAATTCTCTTTCAACTCCAACAAGCTCAAAATCGTATGAAGATTGCCTATGATCAAGCACATCATGAAGTAGAATTTTTTCTTGGTGATTATGTGTGGTTGAAGCTCCATCCATATCGTCAGAAATCATTAGCGAGGCACCTCACTCATAAACTCTCTCCCAAATTTTACGGTCCTTTTGTAGTGATTAAAAAGATAGGTAGTGTTGCTTATCAATTAGAACTACCTCAAGATTGCAAACTCCATCCTGTTTTTCATGTTTCTCTCCTCAAAAAATTGAAGAGTAAATTATCGACTACAGCTCCTACATTATCGCCTATTGAAGACGGACACATTCTTACTATCTCTGGCTTAGTTATTAAGTCCAGGTTGAATCGTGACTGTTGGGAAATCTTAGTGCAATGGAGTGGATAACAATAGAGAATGTCACTTGAGAAGACCTGCAGCAATTCCGCACTCTTTATCTTGAATTCAAGCTTGAGGACAAGCTTTTTGACAACGAAGGGAGTGATTTGTAAATGCATTTATGGGGCAACAATATGTTAGGCATAAGAATCGTGCTAATGGCAACAATCAAATATGAAGATCAAAGGAAGATTGGGCAGAAAATTTTGCCTTGATTAATTTCTTTTATGTTTCCTTAATTTAGTCCTATGAATAGGCTAACTGAATTTTGAATTATTTCCACAATTATGAATTGCTATCTTGTTTGTAACCTCTATTTAAGGAGGAAAATCATTATCAATAAAAACAAGCAATGTTATATCAACAAATCTTGGTAGGCAACTTCCCTTTGAGTTGCAAGGTGATGACTCCCTTTGAGAGTTACAATCAAATTCTTACAAGATAGGTAAATCCAAGAACAAGAAGAAACACACAAGTCCTCTCGGCAATTTAGAATTGCAAGTACATCATCCGGTGACACGATCCCAAACAAAAGGCCACAACACACGTTTGTGTGAATGAAATTTGAAGCAAGAAAAAGGAATCACTTACACGCTTCAATGACAACTCGTATTCATAAAATACCGCTCATGGGAATCAGACATATGATAAGCTATACACATCAAAGCTCTTCAGCATGCAGAGACCACTTTGACTTGGCAGGATTCAACTGCGAGGGCTCAAGCTAGTAGATGATACCTATCAAATATGCTGTAAAATGGGATGTTCCGAGATATTGAAAAAAATTTATATTCGACTCTATCACTCTTAAAAGTTTTAAATGGAAATTGCGAGATACAATGAATTGAGATTCTGTGGCTGGTTTACTTGAGAGTGCTATATCATGATCCACAAAACATATCAATTTTCACTCCTAAACCGTGTTCTCTAGCCTATATTGAATGCAAGAACTTTACTGGTCAACCAAAATTGCTCTTGTATAAGTGGCTCCTCTTGAGTAGTTTCAGTACTGCAGATTGAAGCAAGATAGGACAGAAGCAAAACTCAGAGGCATAGGATTCAATAGAATTCTTCTTCAGGGACTTGACTCGATTACAGAATTGTCAGATCTTATGTAATCCAACATGAAGATCAGATGATATTGAAATCAGAAGTGGAAGCGAGGAATGCCATACTGCTTTAAACACACGTTTCTGATGGGCTCTTATGGACTGAGAAGGCTTTTGAGAATTGTATCTGATATCAAAGATGTGGATCACAGGGTCTACTGAACCAGATGAGATGTATAAACCGTCAGGAGACCAAGCCTGATTTATAAGAGCTGACTGAGAATCACTGCTTTCTTGCTTAAAACCGAAAGCATGGATTTCTGTTCGTCTCAGCCTAAAATCAAACAACCTGAGCTGCTTCATTTGAGTCCTGCAGAGGTGGACATACAATCATTCAAACTTCCAAGCAGTAAACAACCACTGAGAAATCATCATAACAAAGCATTAATTTGAAAAGAAAAAATTATTTCCAATCAAATATCCTTCCACAACAATGTTATATTTGGAAAAACAAAAATCACATTTGTCTTCCATGTTTGAAGAGTTTCTGGCCATATGCAATATTGACAATAGAAATGCCAGAGCAGTAGTATGTAAATGTGATGACAAATTCAATTCAATATATTTATAGGTCAATTCAGGAAGGAAAGTTATAATCAGCAGATATAGCTGACAAGAACCAGGTCCAAAAAGTTAAATGTTTCTTACCCTGTTTGAACCATGAATAGGTTCTGGTCACATGGATTTGGCAGAACACTCATGCATTTACTATCTAATTGATGCTTGAAATTCGCTTTTCGTGCATGAGCATCAAACCCAATGATCCTCTTGTCAGACCCAGCGGATAATATAACCTGCTTTTGATGCATCCCAGCAACTCCCATGACAGCAGAAGAATGTTGATCCCTATGTAACACCCTTGGATTCCATGAGTTCTCTCCATCTGTCTCATTCCAAAGTACAACAGCATGATCACTACCACCAGTGACAAAGGAGGAGTTTTCCCAGGGCAAAAATATGATGCTATTGATGATGCCCTTAACATGAGGCTTCTTGTCTAAGAATGTTACACGGGCTCTCTGCCAATGTGAAATTAGGTATCAGACCTTGTTTAACAAAACGATGAATTGTGCTTTTAGACAAGTAAGTGCAATGATTATATAGCCATCACTGGACTGACACAAGAGACGTCAACTGCTACACCACTAATGACAAAGTACGTCTTCTGATTTAAATCTATAACAGTGCCAGCAAATTATGCAGAAATACATGTTAATCCTGATCCATACCCCCTGTGCTTTATTCAAATTCAGGACCGAAATCTGAGAATCCCCACCATCTGCCGTATAAACAGAAAATAGACTATGTCCAAGTGGATGCCAAGCTATATCTTCCGGCCACCTATGCTTTTGAGACATGCAATCTGTGGAACTAATCATGGAGGCACTTGATCTATAATACAAAGAAGAAGAAATTGAATAAAGTTACAGTGCAAGATAGGCAACTCCACATCACAAATTAAAAAGTCCATTTAGTGAAATTAGATGCTATTAATACTCAGCATCAAAAATAGGACATTCAAAAAACATAGAGATAAAAGAGATGAAGTTGTACAAGGACTGCTCAATTCAGCATAAACATTGTAAAGTTCCACCGTTGGTGATGACTCATAATTAACACATATTTAGATGCCTCTTAGACAAAACCTTCGTAAGTAATATAGTTCAGTGTGGTAGCAAAGGCTCTCAATAGATTTCCGAAAAGCTATGTCAACCCAATATTTAGATTTTATCCAGTTGATCCAAAGTTATCATGTAAATAGAATTTTCACTGGCTAAAAACTTAAGTAGCATCTTTCTTCTTGCATTTGTGCAATGTCTTGTTCTGAGAGAGAATATAGTTTAACCACTGGACTTGTCAAATAGTATAAGACATTTTTGTTCAAATCCAACCAATAAATATCCACTTCACATAGTAGGTAAACAATAAGTAAATACAATACAAAATTCCAAGAGTATTGTCTTAAATTTAACAACAGATTAGACCTACCCCCGACACTGAATTTGCCATAAGTTGACCATTCCATCCAAAGAACTGCATGTATCAAAAATATGAGAGAAGTCAGACACATTAAATTAAGGAAGGAGAACAGTTCTACAAAGTTCCTTCTGTGTGTGTTCGCACATCTGCACAAGTTTAAAACAGCAATCTCTTTGGCATAATAGTCAAATTTGTACAGAAACTGACAATATACATATTCAACTACTTCATTAATAATTGTATTTCATAGGTTGTCAGCAGCCAATTGAATCTACCCTACCTTCTGACCATTTCCTAAAGCCTTAATTCTATCACATCTAAAACAATTGGATGCAAATCTAATGGGAACTGTCCATTTGTTTGCATCTGAAGAATAACAGAAATGATCCATTTTAATACTATTCTCAAGCTTAGCAGAAGGTACCACCAATTCCAATCTATCAGAAGACAACAAAAACTATGTTTTTTATAAAGGAACATAAGTAACCCATATCATTATCATCTCAAGGATAAGCGGAAGAAGCATTTTTTGTCAACATGCTATCCATTTATGTCTTGTATTTTCATGACATAAGCCATTTAATTTAAGATTTTTTTTCCCCCGTAACCAAGTGATCAAGTTCAATACCTTGTAACAAAAAGTTCATAATTTGTTGGACATAAAGCAATACTTCTCAGCTTCCTCTTGTGCTGACTTGCGATGTGATTGCTTGCATGGCAACGGATTGTGCATGGGGAAGAGCTACTACACACCAAAGGAATCAATTCCTTGTGCTCTTGCTCTTCTGAAACATACATAAGCATTCACTAAATCCCAGAAACATCTAATCCAGACATTGAAAGTAAGTAATATGGCAAAGTGAGTCAAAATGCGATCTTAGATAAAGTAATAAAAGCACACAGATCATCAAAAGTTGAACTGCTTTACCCAAATTCCTTTTTCTTCCTCTATCCTGGACCTCGAAAACTTCAACATCAGAAGAATTTCTGCCGTCATTTTCCAATTTTACTTTTGCAAAGGTTCTGGGGTGGGTAGACGGACTTGGATGAGAATTAGATCCAACCGGAACTTTTGCAGGTGACCCAAAAGATTTCACAGGGTTTGAATATTTTGGTTCAACAGAAGGAATAACAAGCTCAGTTCTTGATTGAGGCTGGTTCCTTTTGGGGCCATCACTAACACGTATGGGGCTGTTCGATGCATTTTCCACCCTAATACTTGTAGATGATGGCACACCCTTGTTTCTAGTACGTATACGAGCCAATTGCAATTGTGAATCACTCAACTTCTTCTCCGCTTCGACAAGCTGCATTACTCAAGTGATTAGCACTGCCGCTTTCAGATATAGTGCAAACTAACTCCTACATATAAATTTTATAAGCAACATAAAAAGCCTTTAGGCATATGAAATGTCCCAAATAACCACTAAAAAATGAAAGTCCAATTCAGAAATAAGAAGTCCTAACTTCCCACTTAAAGAAACAGACGAAATCAAACTTGGGCGAATCAGAAACACAAATGCACGGCATTAGCCCAGCAAATAAACGATTTTACTAGTAAGGAACAATGAAACAGACGAAATAAACACTCAGATAACCTGAGATTTGTAATACGCGATTCGTCGTCTAAGATGTTCAACTTCACGAGTACGGTGCTCGATCAAGGCGACGACAGCCTCCTCTGGAACTTCCCCGTCGTCATCCTCAGTTTGGCCTCCTCCTTTAGTCTCGTCTTTGGGCACCGACTTCGGTTTATCCGTTGGCTCATGGCCGTCGCCGCCGCCGCCGTCGTTAGGCTCCGGTTTGGGCTTCTTGAGGAGTGGAGGAGTCATACTCATTATGGCTATTTCTTTAGTCTTGTGTCGCGCGTGAGTGAGTGTGTGTGTAAGGTTTTGTACAGTGCACGCCTTTCGTTGCGGTTGGCCTGCTTCTCGGCGACCGCCAGAAAATGGGGAAATAGACGAGCTTTTGAAACACTAATATAGAATAACCACGTTTAGGAATGGTAATGAGAAATGACTACTACTAATAATATTATTAATTATTATATTATTATAATATTTGTCAATTACTAGTTTTTCTTTTATTTTAATTTTTAATTTGTATTATGTGACATAATTAAGAGAATTTAAAAATATTATTTTTATTTATTCTTTTCAATCAATTCTT
>JANIHY010000006.1:63388895-63399599 GCA_027479065.1 Erythroxylum brevipes | reverse complement strand
TAATTTATCTCTAAATTTTATCTAATGATTAATTATTATTAAGAATAAAAATATACTTATAATGATATTAATAAGTAAATAAAATTTCCTTTTTATTAATTAAAAAACGAAATTAAAAAACTACAATAAAATAAACCCCAACGACCCCCTAAATTTCACCTAACCAAAGATAGTTCTTAATTATCAAGCATAAGTACGTCACTGGTCGTAGCATCATCGTCCTTCTTCGATTTTTTCTTCGGCTTCCTCTCGGATTGAGGTTCTTTGGCTTTCAAATCGTTGCAAAAAGACCTCAATGAGGCTGCCAGATGTTCATTTCTGTGAGCTGAAAACACAGTGAAGAAAGCAAAGCTTAATCAAGGTTTGCTTTTATACATTCGAACTCAGCTTTACTGTCTAAATGGGAATTCTTTATCAAGCCTGCAATCCGTTAAAAGTTACTATTGTGAAGACTCCAATCAAAGCCTTACTTCCAATTTCAAGAAAACCCACCGCAAAGTATGACATCTTCCACGTTCACAGATTTTCGACCAGCATGCTGCGCGAACAGCTCTAGATCCTTTGCCACTTGTTCTGCGTTGCATTGTCATGATCCGAATTAAGCTTTGGAGTTTATCGCGTAAAAACTGTTCAATATGTATTGCCTGTGCAACTCATCAAACATTCTTATACATCAAGATACATACATATATTTCACGAGTTCTAAGATGGGCAATGTGAAGTGATAGACCAAAACCCTAATTTCACCTTTGATATTACTTTTACGCCGGTCTAATTTTGATCCTAAGATTGCAATTTTTCAAATTCATCACAATAGATTGGAACCTAATTGCATTCACATCAAACTTCCTTCACAACAAGCACAAATCCAACAAATAAAGACTGGAACTTGAAGTTTTCCTGTTGTAAGTAAAAAGATTTGACAATCTTAGTGCGGGAAGAAGATTCTTTACCTGCGTATTTATACCCAAGATCGACAATGCAAGCAGTGATAGGTTCGGGAATCTCCATGCCGTTGCTCTTCGCTGCTCAGTACAAATCCATCACACGACTGGACTTGAAAGGGATCTAAAAATCGAAGGAAAGTGGAAATGAAAATGAAATTGATACCTTGGGCTTCGGCGATAGAAATGGCGGAGAGCCTAAATCGGTCTTGTAGCAACTTGCTCACTGAATCGTCATCGTGTTCCCTCTCCGCTTCGCTCCCGTTGCCTCCTTCCATAGTCGTCTCTCTCTGTGGCCCCATTTTCTCGTTTCTTTCCATCTTTTCTAGGTGGCGGGAACCGATGCCATTGGTTCCAGTTATACGCAGAATAGTTCGCCGTTTCGATCACCTCGTGCAGGAAGCTACGTATTTCTTATTGGGTTTCTTAAATGGATGGCCGGCCCAGTCAGATTTATTTTATAAAAAAAAAAATTAAAAATAACTTCTTTTTGGTGCTACCAATCGGTTAAGAGGTTGGGCCGACCCAAACCTAATTATCTTTACGACTTCAAATATAAGGTGTACCAAAATTTAATAATACGGAGTCTTACTCTTATACAGCGGAGAACCTATTTTCGATAGTATAAATAATACAATAAGTATAATTAGTGGAAATTTTAAATTAAGCAAATAAATGATAAAGGTTGTGGTTATGAAAATTTTTAAGTAATAAAATATTTATACGAATACTAATTAAGCAATATTACTTATTGGATGTCAATTATAGGTAAACGTATTACTGCTAACAAATAAAAATTCCATTTCTTGTCATCACTCGAGAACAGTATAGAATCAGTTTTCTCTGTTCGACTACTATAATTTGACGAACTAAACACACACGGAATCGGGATTAGGAACTAAGCGCCAGAGTCCAAGGTCTAAAACAAAACCAGTTAAAGAGTTTTTTCAGCAGACCCCATACAAAAATTCCATATCTCGTCATCGAACAAGAACACAACAGAACCAGTTGTCTCTGTTCTTGTCTTTTCTTTACATCAGTTCAATATTTAAACTTGGCCAATGTTCAAGGGTGTCCCAGAAACTGATTTCCAAAGCATAGCTAAATATTTAAACTTGGCCAATGTTCAAGGGTGTCCCAGAAACTGATTTCCAAAACATAGCTATACCTCCCTTCACATGGAATTCCAGCAATGTTGGCCACTGTTGCTGCTGTTTTTGGTCACAGGGTTGCACATTTTGTGCGCTGAATCTAAGTACATTGCTTACAACACAACTTCAAGAATTGTTCCAGGGAAGATTAACGTTCACTTGTTGCCCCACACGCATGATGATGTCGGTTGGTTGAAGACTGTTGATCAGTACTACGTTGGCGCCAACAACTCCATTCAGGTTTGCTTTGCCTCTGTTTCTTTTGATCCTCCATTAATGTACCAAGTTCTAATTTTCAGATTGACAGCCTTTAAGTGGCTGATTTCAAAGGACGTTAACTATGTTTGAGTTGTGTTCTTTGTTGGTTGGTGTCTTCTGCAGGCAGCGTGTGTCCAGAATATACTGGATTCTCTGGTTCCTGCTTTAATGGCTGATAAGAACCGCAAGTTTGTATATGTTGAACAGGTGTTCACTAGTTTTATTGAACTCCAATTTTCACTCCTGAGATAAGTTTTTCGATTTGTTTTGCTCAAGATTTATTCCCGACAAAGTCATGAAAAAGCTGCACCTTTTTTAATGTTTCAGGCATATTTCCAGCGCTGGTGGAAAGAACAGAACAAGAGAGTTAGAAATATAGTCAGGAAGCTTGTCAGATCTGGTCGTCTTGATCTAATGTACCTTAAAATCAAACAAAATACATAAGATAGGATTTGGGGTATCCTGGATCAAATTAGGATGTAAATTGTTCTTCTTATTGTATTTTCTGTTGCAGAAACGGGGGTATGTGCATGCATGATGAGGCCACATCACATTACATAGACATGATTGATCAGACAACTATGGGACATAGATTCATCAAAGAAGAGTTCAATGTAACTCCAAGAATTGGCTGGCAAATTGATCCCTTCGGACATTCAGCGTTACAGGCCTACTTGTTAGGTGCAGAGGTACCTAACCCAATAAAGATCTCTTCTCAAAATCTGTTTACTGATATGTCTGCTGTATCATTCATCAGTATAGATATCCGATCCTTGGAGATTTGTTTGCATAAATGGGAAAAACCACAAGCAGCTTCTTACCAAGCCTATCTTGCTAATTTCTTTAATACATTGTCTGGCTTCACTCTTCAGGTTGGGTTTGACTCTGTCTTTTTTGGACGAATTGACTACCAAGATTATGCAAAACGAGCAAAAGAGAAAAGCCTTGAGGTTGTTTGGAGGGGCTCTAAAACTTTTGGGTCATCAACACAGGTGAACCTTTTCAACCATTTCGTGTTTGTTTATAGTGCGGTATGATATTGATGAGGCGAGATGACATATATCATATATGTAAGCTATCCATTTTATTGAGAAGGGTGAGGGTAAGGAAACCCTGAGACATAGTTTCCTTGTCTTCCTGCGAGGAGTGGGCTGAGATACCTGCTTGAGAAGTGAGGTGAGTCATATGTGAAGGTGTACATAATGCAAGTAGCCTGATTACAAAAGCAGACATAGACAGGCAGCCATATTTGTTGTTTATCTTCTTTTATAACATTTCTAGTAAGTGGTCTGATTTCTTGTTCTTTCACCTGTCTAGATATTTGCAGATGCATTACCTGATGGTTATGGACCTCCGGGTAACTTCTACTATGAAGTTAACGGAAATTTTGATTCCCCTATTGTACAGGTAAATAATAACTCAAACCCCTCCTTTTCCTTTTCCTGATGCTGTTAGCCAAGCATCCTTGACAATTCATTGTAGTAACTCATATTTCTTCAATATATGATTGTGTTCTTTAATGTTGAAGGATGATACCAATTTGTTAGACTACAATGTCCCCCAGCGTGTGAACGAATTTGTATCTGCTGCAGTGAAACAAGTAAGAAACATAGTCTTCATTTGCTCATCAAGCTTAGTTCTGTTGTTCTCTGACGACTCTTCCTCAGTTTCAAAATTCAACACCAAATAGCCATTCTGAGATTTACGTTATGACCTGAAAATAGAGGACTGCTGATCTTACCAGGTGTCTTCTAGTCAGATCTGTGTAGCTAACTAATTAATTTCATTTCTTTTCCAGGCTAAGTTAACTCGAACCAATCACATCATGTGGACGATGGGGACAGATTTCCAGTATCAATATGCTGAGACATGGTTCAAGCAAATGGACAAACTCATCAACTATGTAAATAAGGTAAATCCTTACTAAGATAGCTCATGAAGCTTAGTGAGATAACGAATAGCTAGCTTGGCATATTTATGGCATCATTTTACCTCTAGAGAATTACAGAAAAGCATAAGAATTACACAAAAGCATATAAACATAGATTACAAGAAAGAAGATTTTATCATCTGCTGATCCTGAGTTGCTGATATGCATTAATTGGCTAATGGCTAGCCTCGTTATTCAAGTCGTCTATCTTTCTGATACATGAATATTCAGGTCATATTGATTTCATAATTCCCAATGCTAATGTAAGTGCTGGATTGAAACATTTGCAGGACGGCCGTGTCAATGCTCTATACTCAACCCCTTCAATGTACACTGATGCTAAACACACTACAAACGAATCCTGGCCTCTCAAAACAGATGATTACTTTCCGTTAGCTCCATTACCAATTTAGTTTTGCTTGTATGTAGCTTCTCCTCTCATTTTTAACCTGTCCAATATGGTTCAAATGTATCAGGTATGCAGACATGGAAAATGCTTATTGGACAGGATATTTTACAAGTAGACCAGCCCTCAAAGGCTATGTTAGAACATTGAGTGGTTATTATTTGGTAAGACCAATGTGAGTTGCCTGGTGAAATACTTGAAACAGATTATGCTCACCTAAATGCAAATTGTAATACAGGCAGCAAGGCAATTAGAATTCTTTAAAGGAAGGAGTAAACTAGGGCCTAACACAGAATCTTTAGCTGATGCTTTAGCAATTGTTCAACATCATGATGGAGTTTCTGGCACAGAGAAGCAGCATGTCGCTAGTGATTATGCGAAAAGGTTGTCAATAGGCCACATAGAGGTTTGTCTTCACCTTTTCCTGAATCTTTGCTAAATCTGAATTGCTCCAAATCTAAATACGTTTCTTGCAGGCTGAGGAAGTGGTTGGAACATCTCTTTCTTGCATGGTAAATATGACATCAAAAACTGATTGCATGAATCAAGACAACAAGTTTCAACAGGTAAAACACATTCTGGTTAAATGCTGGTTTGTTTTACTTTGTATCAGCCTCTCACTGTATAGGCTTTACTTAACACTGAACCATTTCATCATTAGATTAATACACACTTAAGGTAAGAGTTAGTAGCAAAATTTTACAAATGTATGAGGGATGAAAGAAATATCAAGTTTATAGACTGTTGCTCATTCAAAATTTGGAATCCTTTATTGGGTTCTTGATTGATATCTACACGTTGGATCTACTGTAATTGTTGTGTAACTTGAACTGTTTCAGTGCTCCCTTCTGAATATAAGTTACTGTCCAGCATCAGAGGTTAATCTATCAAAAGGAAAAAGCTTGGTAAGGACTTCTAAGAAGTTTTGTAATCATTCCGAGAACAGTTATTTTGTTTCACCAAACTTTATATAATCATCTCCTGCTATCTGTTCTACAGGTGGTAGTCATCTATAATTCTTTGGGATGGAAAAGAGATGACATCATAAGAATTCCTGTCAGTACTCCTTATTACTAGAACTAGCGCCTAAATTTTGAATAGAAACATCTGATTCCTGTATGATGCTCATTTTTAACAATAAGAAAGCACATAGAAGTGGAATATACAATAATTATATAGTTCTCAGGACTGGACTGACATCTGTTATGAAACATATAGATATTATCTCCCCAGTAAACTCTAGGTATAAGCCGACAGCTTCACTTGTACAGTATGTATAGTATATGTGTATCTTCTAACCTTCCTAACTTGCTGTAGGTCCTAAATGAGAATGCCACAGTTAAAGATTCAAGAGGAAGAGGAATTGAGTCACAGATTTTACCTCTGCTGAATGCCTCCTTAAGCATAAGAAAATACTATTCTAAAGCCTATTTGGGTATCTCTCCAAATGTGACTCCTAAATACTGGCTTGCATTTTCGGCATCAGTACCTCCTCTGGGTTTCAACACTTACTTTATCTCCATTGATAACTCAGCGGCTAAAAAGGATGGTAATGATGATTAGTGCACCTTCAGTACCTCTCACGGAGAAGAAAGTGTATTTGTAGCTTTTAATATGAAATTTTCGTTATGCTTGTTCTGCAGCTACTACTTCTGACATGCAAAGGCCAAGTACAAAATTAGCACAAACGGATGGAATTGAAATAGGACCTGGGGATCTGAAACTAATTTATTCCAGGAAAGAAGGAAAGCTTACTCAGTATATAAATAGCAGAAGCTCGGTACATTGCATTCCACTTACTTCATCACAGCGTGTTTATTATTCATGGAGATTTTCTTTGATGTTTTAAGAAATAAAGTATTGCTTTCATTTCTGAAAAGAATTTGCACCTAACTCATTTCCATCTCAAGTTATAGGTAAAAGCATCTTTGGAACAAACATATGGCTATTATGCCGGGTACGAGGGCGACCAGCATTCACAGGTTTGCTCATTTCCCTATTACTATATTGTTGTTCCATCATGCATGGAGATGCTTGTTTAAGTTCTGTGGAACTTAACTTTCTGAAGGCCTCTGGAGCATACATCTTCCGGCCGAATGGTAGCTATCCCATCAAACCCGAAGGGCAGGTAGGAAAGCTTCTGAACAGCTTGACTCGTAACAATTATGTGTTTGCTGTTCAGCAAATATGGAGTCTATATTTTAGGCTGACTTTACGATCTATATTTCAGGCTGAACTTACGATTTTGCGAGGACCTTTGCTTCACGAAGTACATCAAAGAACAAGTTCATGGATTTATCAGGTATTTTACCTCATTGTACAATCATCAGCACCCAGTTGTTAGTTTCCCGAAGTCCAGGAACAGTTATATGACGTTATTTACAATCCCTGGAAGGTTGCTTCTTGACAAATGATACCATCAGCCTAAAGGGCTGACTGGACTCCTGGGGGAAGGTTGCTCATTCAATTTGTTTTCAAAAGATGAAACTATCTCTTCCAATTATCTGCTGGTATCATGCATCGTAAATTTATCTGCTGGTACTCTGTCTGACCCATTCTTGCAGGTGACCAGATTATACAAGGGAAAAGAACATGCAGAGTTTGAGTTCACTGTAAGTGTAACAAAATTTTAATCAAGTAAATCAATCTTTCTGTTTTAAGAAGTTGCTTTGAAGAGTTGGTAAGGGAGGAACAATTGTCACTAACAATATTCTCAACATCAGGTTGGACCAATCCCGATTGATGATGGAATTGGCAAAGAGGTTATAACTAAACTCATGACAACTACAAAAAACAACAAAGAATTCTATACAGATTCTAACGGACGTGATTTCCTCGAAAGGGTATGCTCCTTATTTGGTCTGCTAAAAATGTTCTGAAAGGGCTGGTGCATGTTGCATCTGTGTCACAGAATTACTGTTATGCAGATTCGAGACTACAGAAAAGACTGGGACCTGAAAGTAAATCAACCTATTGCAGGAAATTATTACCCGGTAATAATCTACCTTTATGATTATACTCACATAATTAGTTAGTGCAAGATCATTTTTTCCCTATGTAGAAGGTATACAGCATACTTTACAAGTTTCAGGGTGGACAACTTGTCAGACCATAATAAAGATTAACATACTTCCTTTTCTTCCAGGCCGCTTGGACAATAAGTGACTGTGCAAAGAATGCATTGAGATGCAACAGATGAAGAAAAGAGTTAATAGTAAAGTAATAAAATTGAAAATATCGGACAGTAGGACAGTAGCAATGTTGCACCCTTCCAAAGTAAACTGACATACTAAAGTTTTGCTTGCACACACCTGTGTAACTGATAATTGTTTCAGGCATCTTATGATAATCTCCTCAATCCAGATTAATCTTGGAATGTACATAAAGGACAACATTTCAGAGGTATCTATACTGGTCGATCGAGCTATAGGAGGATCAAGTATTGTCGATGGACAATTAGAACTCATGGTCCACAGGTTCTTCCTAAAATCCAATTCTAAAAGTCAGGTAGCAACCATTTTTGGTCATAATTTATGTTAATTAGTTATTTCCTTTCCTACAGGAGGTTGCTTAAAGATGATTCAAGAGGAGTGGGAGAGGCATTGAATGAAACAGTCTGTGTTCACAATGAATGCACAGGATTGACTGTAAGCACAAACTCATTCACCTCAGAGTTATAGACTTCACAAACATTCAGTTCACATCCATTATAATTGTATTTACAGATTGTGGGGAAGTATTACCTCAGAATCGATCCTGCCGGCGAAGGAGCCAAGTGGCGTCGATCATATGGCCAAGAGATATATTCTCCATTCCTCCTAGCCATCGCAGAGCAGGTGAAAATGCGGGCACTGAGACATTTCCTTTGGCAATGCGGTTAACTGGTGTTGAAGTAGTCTCATGTTCTATCAACATATTTCAGGATGCAGATAGTTGGACAAAGTCTCATATTACAACCTTTTCTGGGATGGATCCTTCTTATGTTTTACCTGACAATGTGGCAATTGTAACTCTTCAGGTGTGTAATCTTCTCTTCCATTGTAGAAAATCTGCTCAAGTAATTAACTCTGCTAATGGTTGACAAATCATTGTCTACATCGAAACTACAACTGAGACTTAATTGATCTTTGCTCATTATTAGCATCTTGAAGGCATATCTTAGGAAATTGTACAGGAAAATCCCACTTAGAGTTCAATATCTCACTCATTATTAAAATTACAGGAATTGGAGGATGGAAAAGTTCTACTTCGGTTGGCACACTTATACGAGGTTTGCACAAGCAGTTCTCTCCTGTTTTCTACACTTCACGTTCTGAGTTTCATCCCCTTTTCAATTTCTAAGTATTTCTCTCTTTGGCGCATCAAATACAAGATTGGGGAAGACAAGAATCTGTCGACGATGGCAAGAGTAGAGCTAAAAAGGGTCTTTCCTTCTAAGAAGGTAAGACAAAATGTTCGCATAAAGATGACATCTTTTAAGGCTTACTGATGCCCCAAAAGTCTAATAACATTTCAATCTTAAACGAATTATCAGATAAACAAGGTAACAGAAACTAGTTTGTCCGCCAACCAAGGAAGAGCAGAAATGGAGAAGAAGAGACTGGTTTGGAAAGTAGAAGGCGCTTCTGAAGAAGAGCTAAAGGTGGTAAGAGGAGGCCCTGTGAACCCAGAAACACTAGTTGTTGAGCTTTCTCCAATGGAAATTCGCACCTTCCTCATAGACTTTGGTTCTAAATGAGATCGATGAAGACTGATTTTGCTTCATCTGGTGCACAAGTTGGTTTAGTATAATGACATTAGCTCCCTCCAAGAGTGGGAGACTGTAGTTTTACAACTTATGTACTTGCATACTTTGCCAACAAACAAATAAAGTTGAAGCTTTTTGTCTTTAACCATAAAGATTCAAGCTTTTACAACTGAGTAGTCATCCAGGACAAAACGATGCCAGCACGTGAGTACCGAAAAACAATGGCTTCATTCCCTGATTAAAGCCATTGTTTTACGTCGTGCATATTTGTCGAATTCCTTCTTCTGGAATTGTATACTGCCCCGATTTGAAACACTTCGGCTTTTAAGTCTCGGAATGTTGTGAAATATTGAACTTTGTTAGTTCTGTCAACTCCAACACTCAGAAAGAACCAGCAATCTTGAAACTCACTCTAATATTGTCCTGCACTAATACCATCCATGGATTTTAAGTTAGAGAAAGTCTGAGAAACGAAGAACCCATAATGTTAGTGGAAAGACGACTAGCCTCTTCTCCATTTTCTTTTCTTTTTCCTATAAAACCTAAGAACTGGAGCATAAAACGCTGGATCTTTGTGACGAAGAGGGGTCAGGCGTGTGTCATGAAGAAGACGACAGAGTGACAAATTAATGTGACGGCATAGTTTGATAGTTTTTCTTTTCGTTGATCACGAGCTACTCTTGCAGGCGATGTATTCCTATATTTCATAAAGGACCTATAATACCGTCTAATGATTGGGACTCATTAGAAGGTATTAAATATCCAAAATTTTAAACGACTATATATATATATATAAGGTAAGTTTGAACATATGACCTCGCTTAAATTAAGAGAGTCTTTTATTAACTCATTTATACCATAAAATTTTGGATAATCTTAATTTTAGAATGTTTAATACTATTTTGCAAAATTTAAAATATGATTACTATTCTGTAATTAATATTAAATAAATAAAATTTATTATTTATCATATTAATGATAATTGTTATTTAAAGATTTTTTAATTTCAAGGAGAAAAATATTCATTGAAACGTGAAAATGGAAAATTTTATCAAAAATACAAACTATGGAAATTAAATAATTTGCACAAATAATCAAAAAACTTAACTGATTCAACTATAAAAATTTTAAATTCTCCGATTTTTTATTTCTGTTTTTAATTTTCTGGTTCAATTTATTTTAATAATTCTTGTTATTAAAAATTAATTAGTTTGTTAATTAATCGATCAATTTTTATAAATTAATAAATTTCTATTAATTAAAATTAA
>JANIHY010000006.1:63361087-63371336 GCA_027479065.1 Erythroxylum brevipes | reverse complement strand
AATACTAGTTATATTTTTTAATATACGGATCATTAATTTATATAATTAGATAATTTATCATATTTTGAAAATTAAATAAAAGTTATAAAAAATAAAAATAAACATATATTTTTATCTCTATTATCACTTTTAGAATCTATAGAGAGTGTAATGAGTATTATTAACAAGATGCAATAATAATAAAATATTTAATTTTTTAAAAACATTAAAATGTAAATTATGGGTTTAAAAATCACATTAATATATACTATGAATTTCAAGATTTATAAGAAGAAGGTCCAAAAATCACTCACTCCACTGTTGGTATCGGGAACTCAGGGTACTTGGCAGAGAGGAACTTGGCCAACTCCTGAATCGTGAAGGTGTGGGAAGAACAATTATACCTCCCTTTCGCTTCAGGAAGCTCAAAGAGGAAGATATGTGCTCTGGCAACATCATCCACATGCACCATAGACATGTCGAGAAGAGCACCATACTGCTCCTTCTCACCTAAAAAAACACAAAACCTTTCAAATTTTGGTTTTGCGGGTAATCAAGAAAGGTTCACAAACACACTGTTCATCAATGTTGTGGATCATATTAAAAACTGATGCATATGTGACACTTGAATTTAAGGTTTCAAATTGTGGATTATGAGTAATTGATAAATTGCAGTTTTGGACAATTCTAAAAATTGTTATTTTGCTTTAGTTAAGCTTCATTAAAGTCAAATATTATAAAGCTATCAAACGGGTTAGTAGACCGTTACAAAACATATTTAAGATTAAATAAAATTAAAAAATTTGAATAAGATTGAAGGAGATTTATCTTAATTTAAAGTCTAATTGAAAAAATTATTAAATAAAATTAATTAATTAATTATAATTTATAAAAATTAATTAATTAATTAATTGATTGATTATTTTTTTTACTAAAATTTATGTAATGAATTCTTTTAAACAAATATACATATTTTCTATTAAAAAATGAAAAAAATACAAATTCCATTTCGTCAACAAATTTACGAATATATAATTTTATTTATGAAGTCCAGCTAGATTTTGATTGTTCTTACAATTGTAACCTAATTAGGGCATAGAAAGGGCAACTATTGAATCATTGGTTATAACTCACGAAAGCAAAATTGTCATCATTGATGCCTTGACAAAAATACACGTGGTTAAATTAGCTTTCACGTGTATAATTACGCACAGTTAAAAAATCTACCATTCAACGTAGCTGTAAAATTTTAATCTCGTGAAAGAAACTGCTATAACGTAAGCTTCCGACACCTGATTAAAACCGGTTTAATGGTCTAATTACGAAGAGAGTTAAAGAAAATTAACTTTTAACCCGGGAAACAGGTAAAAAGAAAATGACGTTAGTCCCGTTCCAAGTAACGTCATCCCGTAACGTTCCCGTCTGTATCCAGTATCTACCTAACCGCGTTCACGAAACCTGCGTGACGAGACGTAACCAACCCCGAGAGGCAAAAGAAAGTCGTTCACTCTTCCCCTGGCTTCTTGTGCAAGACCCACGTGTCCTACTTAGGACATAGCCATCCACGTGGCGGCCATCCATTGCCCAAATCAGTTTCTTGTAAGAGTTTGAAACTGATCGACAAATAAAACTCAAGTTACTGATAAAAAATATCGACAAGTAAAGTAAAACTCCAGTTTCAAGTCCGTAAGCAATTGCTTAGGAAAATGGAGTTCTGACGTGGCAAAGAGAATCAGTCAGCACTGAAAAGATTAAAAGGATATTTATTTGCGTTTGAAGGTAAGAGTTCAAAATTCAACCCCTCATCGTTAAAATTGTATTATTTGCCAAGTTACAGGTAAGTTAGTAAGAAATTTTTTTAATTAAGTGAGATTGTGGGTTTGAACTATTTTTATATATGTAATTATTTAAAATTTAAAGTCAAAATTTTACATCCCACAAAAGATTTATCTGATTTAAGTAAGAATTAATCTAAAAATTACTAGTTATACTTTGTGAATAAAATAAAATTTAAATATGTCATTTTAATGGAACAAAGTGAGGGGCAGGTTTGGGAATTTAATAGGATAGGGAGACATGGGTTTGGTCTGTGGGTTAGGAGTCAAAGGGAGGACAGAAAAGGAATTGTGTAATTTGCTGAGGAGAGAGGAGGCAGATTATCACTGGGTCCCATTCTTTAGATATCTGCTACGTCAATGGGGAACCATTCTTTGTGGGACCCACCCAAACTGACGGTCAAGCTGCCATTATGCGAACGACATGTCGCCTCTACTTTTTTTTTTTTATATAAAAAACCCGGGAATTTTAATTTGTTCGATACAACCGTAATGAAACGGCAAGTTAAATTTGTTCTGTTATGTCGTTTAACCGAATCTATTGTCGTAGTCATTTTGTTTGTTTATTCTAATTTACGAAATAAATTATGTGTGAAGAGAATTGCGTTCTTGTCCTCGGTTTAGAATAGATGGGTTGGAATCAATGCAAAACGTGTCCTAAAACGGTACCGCATCTTTGTCATGTTTTCCTTTAACTTACATGCTTCCTGTCTACTTTTACATCTTCGAATCGTCAATTATCATCTCGTCGACTTTTGGGCATGTTCATACTCTCTGGGGTTATTGTCTTAGATTTTTAAGGTATCGCACGTGCTTTTATTAAAAATAGCCTATCTTTAGCTGCCAACAACTGGTATCGCTCACGTGACAATTTTGTCCTTCTCAACGCTAGATAATAGTGATTGTTTTATATAAGAAAGGTGAAATTAGCTTCCGTATATGTTCGGAGTCAATTTCGTGTATTTGACCAATTTTAGGAAATAAATTACTTAAAGGATTGATTTATCATTTTCTATATATATTCTTATTATAAAAAATAAATTACGGGTTGATAGGCCAAAACATGGTGTGTAAGCGTAACGCTGATTATTTTCCTTTTATTTTTGACATTTCCGGACAAAGATTCCTCCGCCTGTTGCTTTGAACCATACACAACTACTAGTGGACAATACACGTGGGTTCCATCTCGCTGCTCCCTTGTTCCCACACGTGACTGGACGTTCATTTTCTCGCCCCCGGTTTTTCGCGTTCTCAATTATTCTCTCTCTCGTTTCGTCACAAAGTAACAAACCTATTCCTGAAAAAAAGTAATTAAATTAAATATAAATTACAATTATTAAATTTTATTAATTTATAATAATTGTTATCCTTAAAAAAATTAATATTTTGAAATTCGAATCGGTCATCAAATCAAAAACTTAATTGATTATCGATTTGACCGGTTCAACTACCGGTCTAATCGATATAACGTCATAATTATACAATAATTATATTTAATTATATATAATATGAATAATATTAAAAAAAGAAAATTTTTTTAATCAAACAAGTGGTTAGACCGGTCAAACAGGAACTGTCCAACTGATCAATTGACTGGTTTTGACCGATTTTCACTTATTTAATTAAGAACCGATTTTTAAGGATAAATCGGACTGAATAGTCAACCGATTATAGGTCAAACCAGTTGGATCGACCGATTTGGTCCGATTTTTAAAACCGAAAAAAAAAACTGTAAATAAGATCTTGGTTTAAAATACCGCGAGGGGGAATACATGTTTATCTATACAGGACGATATGAAAGCTTATGGTACCCTATCACAGCTGGCGCACGGAAGCGAGCACCGCTGTGGGTACTGAAAAAGACGTGAAGAAAGTACTGATAAAGTATACCCAAGCGTTAACTTGCGCGGGAGGTGGTTAACTACGCACCCGTCCTTTATGCCTCACTAACACACCATCCAAACCTGCCAGTTAATAGCACGACAAGGCCATTTCCCCCATAAAAACACAACAGCTTTCTCACCAGCGTCAAGTGCAGACGCCGTTAGCCTGTCTGGAAACCCCAACAGTCACAAGTCGCGACTTGACAAGCGGCGAAGTTAACTCCGTCTGTTGCCCTTCTGTCCGAAGCCGCCTTTATTAATCAACCTTTAGGCTTTAACCCACAAATTCCATGCTCCCTGGTCCTATAGGCGACAAGCATAGTTTACCGGTTAAAAATGAGTGACCGGTGATTGCCGGTGGTCGAAAACTGGTTAGAAATTGACCGCGGTTGAAATGATTGCAAGCAGTTTTGACCACTCTGGTTAAGTCTCCACCACAACAAGAATAGAGAGAGATATCAGCGACAGAAGAGAGAGAGAGAGAGAGAGAGAGAGTGCTGTGTGTCTGCAACAAGCTGCAATTTGTGGCTCTAGCGAAAGCCTGTGCTGGTTGCAGAAGCCAGAGAAAGTGATTCAAGAGAGAGAAGAGAAGCGAATTGGCGGTTATATCAAGGAGTTTTTGGTGGTGTTAATTGCAAAGCTGCGGTTCTTCTTCAAGCTTCCTGTGTACAAGTAGTCGTAGAGCAAACATAGGGATGGTTGATTAGAGAGGGATTGAAAGGCTGATTCGAGAGTTTTCGATATAGAGGAGAGATCTGAGCTGAGAAACTAGGATTTATGGATTCCTCTGAGGTTTATATCAGAGGTAACGGTGGTACTGCTAGAGTAGATAGCTTTTCTTCCGGTTACAGTGAACCTAACGACCCGAGGAGTGGTATGGAGGTGCAACGATGTCATTCTACGAACTCTCCTGGCGCTAAAGGTAAACTTTGTATACGGTTTGTTTGTGTTTTCGGGTGGATTACAGATGAATTCTGGTTTAATTCGGTGTTGGACTGTGATCTTATGACGGCGCGTGCGGTGCAGACGCCGAAGCAGCTCTTTACCGCGAACTGTGGCATGCTTGTGCCGGTCCTTTGGTAACCGTTCCGCGAGAAAATGAACGCGTCTTCTACTTCCCTCAAGGACATATCGAACAGGTCCGCTTTATATAATTTGTTTGATTATCATTTGTTTGTTGTCAACCTTTTTATAAGCTATTTGCACAAATTTCGTTTGCGTGCTTATCGTCGAGTTTTTGTTCTACTTATGAGCCTAAATCGTTTGTTATTAATGTGTGGATCAGGTGGAGGCGTCCACTAACCAGTCAGCTGACCAGCAAATGCCGATTTATAACCTTCCGTCAAGGATCCCGTGTCGTGTGATCAATGTTCTTCTGAAAGTGCGTGATTAGAAGCTTTGACGTTTGAATTATTGGTCTCTTCTTAGGGTTAATTGATTTCCAAGTTTGTTTTAGGTTTTCTGATTTCATTTTTTGCGTATCGTGTGATAATAAATTGTAGGCCGAGCCAGATACGGATGAGGTCTTTGCTCAAGTGACGTTACTCCCTGAGACCAACGTAAGTACTCACTGCGTTATCTTTTATGGTATATGAGGCACGGTTGACCATTCGGAGCCAAATTATTCTTATTATATAGTTGTCTTATAATGTCAGCAAGATGAGAATGCAGTGGCGAAGGAACCTACCCCGCCTCCTCCGCCGCAGTTTCACGTACACTCATTTTGCAAGACTCTGACCGCCTCAGATACCAGTACTCACGGTGGATTTTCGGTTCTTAAACGACACGCTGACGAGTGTTTGCCCCCCTTGGTTAGTAAAATGCACTTTGTGATAAGTATTCACTCATTTTTTGGTTTGTTTTTCAAATTAACAACTGGTTCTAAAGTGGAATTGGGGTTCTACTGCGTTGCAGGATATGTCAAGGCAACCTCCAACACAGGAATTGGTTGCAAAGGATTTGCATGGAAACGAATGGAGGTTCCGTCATATATTTCGGGGTAATGATCCTTATGTTTCGGCTTGCCTGCTTCATTATTTGTGCGTACGTTACTAGACGAGATTCTTCATGGGTATACAGTATTTGGTACTTAATTCATATCCTGATGTTGATGCCAGGTCAACCTAGAAGGCACTTGCTTCAAAGTGGATGGAGTGTATTTGTAAGTTCTAAACGACTTGTTGCTGGTGACGCCTTTATATTTCTAAGGTTGGTGGTTCTTGCAATACTGTTTCTGCTCATCTTCTAGGTTAATTGGTACCTCTACATCACTGGTATTTTACTTTGGGATTCGACTTTTAGAGGTGAGAATGGAGAACTTCGAGTTGGTGTCAGAAGATTGATGAAGCAGCAGGGTAATGTACCGTCATCTGTCATATCCAGTCACAGTATGCATCTTGGTGTGCTTGCCACAGCATGGCACGCCATTTCGACAGGAACGATGTTTACAGTATACTACAAGCCTAGGTATCTTGTTAGATTTCTGTTTTAGCTTGCTGAGTTGGTTAACAATTTGAGCTAGAGTTTGCGAGTCTGTTATCTCAAGATCAATCACAAGGTCACCCCTGCGCCTAAAGACAGATCACGACTGTAGGGGGCTACTTGTTGACTGTTTGTTAAGGTGGTATTCATGTTCCTCTTTCGGTGTTTTGGCACAGGACAAGCCCGGCTGAGTTCATAGTTCCATTTGACCAGTACATGGAGTCCATGAAGGTTACTTATTCTATAGGTATGAGGTTCAAAATGAGATTTGAAGGTGAAGAAGCTCCAGAACAGAGGTACTGATTACTTCTCCTGCAGAAGTTCAAAGTTGTCTATAAATAAACCGCTCATGAAATTTATTAGTTGCATTATTTTTTTTTCACCAATTATTTTTTGTTGAAGATTTACTGGCACTGTTGTCGGAATTGAAGATGCTGATCCCAAAATGTGGCAAGAGTCCAAATGGAGATGCCTCAAGGTATTACTTAATGATTTACTGCATTATATCCATTCTGACAGCTAAAATGTCACGTTACTTCCTTTTGCATTTAGGTGAGGTGGGATGAAACATGCAGCATACCTCGTCCAGAGAGGGTGTCGCCCTGGAAAATAGAACCTGCAGTGGCTCCTCCTGCACTAAATCCTGTTCCAATGCCCAGGCCAAAGAGACCCCGAGCAAGCATGGTGCCTTCATCATCCGACTCCTCTGTTCTAACTAGAGAAGGTAATGGTCATGCAGATTTTTTATAGGCATTTTCCTACAAGTGCCATGTGCATCAAGTAGGCTAAGTTTTCTTGACTTGATCTTTAGGTTCGTCCAAGGTGACTGTGGACCCTCCACCATTAAGTGGATTTTCCAGGATCTTCAGAGGCAACTTTGCTGAGAGTAACGAGTTTGATAAAGCTGAAAATTCTGTTATTTGGCCACCTGTAGTTGGTGATGAAAAGGTTGATGCAGTTTCTGCATCGAAAAGGTATGGTTCAGATAACAGGATGCCTTCTGGTAGGCATGAATTAACTTATACAGATCTGCTGTCGGGCTTTGGAGCAAGCTCCAATTCCTCCCATGGGTTTTGTGCACCACTTGTAGATCAAACGATAGCAACTGCTAATCCAGCTAGAAGACATGTACTAGATCAGGATGGGAAGTTTAACTTGCTTGCCAACCAATGGTCGTTAATGCCTTCAAGCTTATCACTCAATTTGACAGAGTTTAATGAAAATTTACTAGCAAACCATGGGGATGTAAATGGTCAACTGCCGAGTAATACTAAATGCAGTGTGTTCAGTGAGTACCCCCCACTTTGTGGCGGTAGAGTTGATACATTGAATGGAAATTGGTTGATGCCTCCACCATCATCATCTCATTTTGTTAATCACGATCATTCAAGAGATCAAGGGAAGAAGCCAGCACTGGTGCAAGGGCATGAGAATGGAAAATCTGTGGATGGAAGTTGCAAACTCTTTGGCATTCCTCTCATCAGCAGTCCTATAACGCCAGAGCCCACTGGGCCTATTAGAAACATGTGGAACGAACCGATGGTTCATACGCACTCCTCAAATCACCAAAAACGCCCAATTGAATCTGATCACAAGTCAGAAAAGTCCAGAGGTTCCCAAATGGTTGACAATATTGAGCATGAGAAACATTTTGTTTCTTTCAATCAACGCACGAGAGATGCTCAGGGAAAAGCTCAAAATGTTTCTACGAGGAGTTGTACTAAGGTACTGTCTTTTGTCAAATGCTAAGAGGTTACAGCTAGCACCCGTGAATTGTATAAACTTGTTTTCTTTTCTTGGTATCAACAGGTTCACAAGCAGGGAATAGCACTTGGTAGGTCAGTTGACCTTACAAAGTTCAACAACTATGATGAGTTGATTAAGGAATTGGACAGATTGTTTGAATTTGATGGTGAACTAATGGCGTCCACAAAGAATTGGCAGATTTTGTACACTGATGATGAGGGTGATATGATGCTTGTTGGAGATGATCCTTGGCTGTAAGGATTATTGCACTCTTTCATTTATTTACCAATTAGTTCTATTTGAGCTTTTGTTGACATGTAAATTCACTACTTTGCATGAATGCTGGCTTCTTTTTACCCACATTACAGAGAATTTGTTGGCATGGTTCGTAAGATTTTCATCTATACTAAAGAGGAGGTTCAAAAGATGAATCCAGGGGCCTTAAATTTAAAATGCAATGGCAACTTGCCAGAGTCAGATGATATGGACACAACTGAACTGAAATATCAGCCACTACCATTTGGATATACTCCAGAAGATAGATAGGTGGGTTTATAGGTTGGTTTATTTGCTAAGTATGCTAATTGATCTTGCGCATTCTGGTCAGAAAACCTTGCTTATGGAATGGCTTTTTTTCAATCGTCCTGTGGATATGGTTTATGTTTCTGTCTTGTCGTGCCAGGAACTTGAAGGTAGGCAGCCGGAGGTGATTTGATATAGTGCGAGTATAATACCAAATCAAGATGGCTGAGTCTGCTGGTGTCTCATAAATGGATGGCACAGATTAATAGATTCAATTTTGGAGAATCTTTATTTAGTTTAGTATTGTAACGGTTCCTGTTATATAACATAAATCTCAAGATACGTGGTACCCCAAGGAAAGGCAAACATGAATGATGCTATAATAGCCTTTGAATTTGCCCAAGCATCATCCACTTTGTATATAGCTGATTTTACCCCCCTTCCAAGTTGTATACGATGTCTTCCTACTGTCCATTTCTGACAGGTCTATCCTTTCCTTTCCATTTTGTTGCATTCAATAAGTTTGACACTTTTCTTTTTTTCTTCAACTTATTTGTGGTTGGATCTATGCTCGCTCAGACTTGATTGCTGCCTTCATGGGTCAGAGAATATGATTGCAGTTCATAGTGGGTCATAGCCATTTTCTGCAAATGTCCTGCCCATGGTGGAAGAGACTGAGCCGAGGGGCTGTGACTGAGGAGAGTTGCAGAAACTGACCCACCAGTTCAGCCTCTCATGCAGGTTTTTTGGGTAATTGAAAGTGTTGTCGGTCATTTCGCATGTGGGCTGCCGGGCCATTTGAGGTTCAGGTTAATGGTAGGAAAAGAACAAACTGTTCTTGCCCCACCTGTAAACGATATTGATGAAAATTTTATCCCAATGTGGAGCATACTGTTTGTAACATTTATTTTCACACCGGAGGAATTTTGGACAATAGATCCCATTCCTATGAGGTATTTTGGCATGTCGACAACCTCTTTTCTTTGCAATGGATGTAATATGTTGTTGACAATCTAGGGCTGGTGGGGGAGTGATGGAATTATCTGATCCATAAGAATCACTCTACACGATGATCACGTTTGGCATTTCTGAGAAAGATCAGGTTATCGGAAACTCAGGCTTGCCAAGAAAAGTAGCCCAGGAACCTTACCGTCACATAGCACTCGAATGAAATATTAATGTGACGAATGCACATAGATAGACATACATCACGCGTCATGTTCTTTACTATACTCAAATTTAAAGAGTATTACTATTACTGTGTTTCGTAATTGATATTTTGTCGTTAATAATATTTTTAATTAAGTATTTCTGTAAATCAAAGTCATGCCGACATAAAGCTGATGTGAATGTCACACAAGAGTTAGGTCAATGTCAACGTGCCACGTGAGTGAGAAGTGGCAAAAACAGGTGAGTTAGCTGTAAAATTGACATGTCGTACATGCAATGCCCAATATATTAATAATACACGTGACTCGTATATTTTTGTCTCGTTTAATAATTCTACTTAATTTATTGATTTTAAATTATTTAATATTAGTCTAATTATTTATTCCTTTCGTTTTGAATTATCTTAAAATAATTATAAGTGTAAACCAACAATAAGATAAAAATTATATTAATTGGAGTGAATTTATCTCTCTCTCACACCACACATATTAACTTAATTCTCCTACCTAATATTATTAACAGATCTATTTCTGTTTTTTATTGTAGTTTTCAATTTTTTATTTCTGTTGTTTTTCCTTTAAATAAAAATAAAAACCTTTTCGATTGTTAATGTTAATATAGTTATGTTTTTAT
>JANIHY010000006.1:63320755-63338436 GCA_027479065.1 Erythroxylum brevipes | reverse complement strand
AATACAAATTTACATTTAATATTGTTACCTGAATATTTTCTTAAATACAAATTTACATAACAAAACAAAAATGTCAAGAAAGTTTAGTAAAGAATTGTACACTATTGCATCGTATAACAATAACAATATCTAATAGAAATTTTGTTGAGATAACAATATCTAATAGAAATTTTGTTGAGACCTAGAGTTTGGGGATTTTTAATTGAATATAATCTTATTTTTAACTAATAATGATATTGTTTTCGAATAATAAAAAAGAAAAAATAAAATAAAATAAAAATTAAAAAAAATGAGAAAAAGAAAAGATGTACACTACTATATCATGTAAGGTCAAAAGTACATACACCCGGTCAAAATCTCTAATTCATACCAAAGGTAGGGTCATCGGGGGGTCTAGCATCATTGATTAAGAATTGCAATGTACTATTCTAACTGAACGCTGTGAGATAAAAAAACAGAGAAGGGCAGAAGAAAGAAAACACAGCCTTTTTGTCTCCTACACATCCAATCTTTCCTCTCATCCGACCGTAAAAGGAGGTCTTCATCCTTCTCTCTGTTGATTCTTATCTGTTTAGTATATTTAGGTGAGTTTAGTAATTTACTTCGTTTGTTTGGCATTTTGTTGGAGTTGGGTATGTATCCTTTTATTTTTTAATTTTGTTTTGTGTCTGACTACTTCCAACTTTTAGGGTTCTTGATTTTGTCATTCTGCCCAGGTAGAGTTTTAGTTTACTTGTAAGTCATTGGATTGGAAAATTTGTGAACTGAGCTTCTTGAATTTGTTCAATGTATGTTTAATTGGATAAAGTTCGAGTCTTTTTCATGCGTTTTTACTTTAATTTTTCTGGGTATGTTTACATTTCTGAGGTTGAGCTAATTCTCTTTACATTCAAGCATGGTGAAGCTGTAGGGTAACGTTAGTGTATTTTCCTCTTTTAACTTATCTGGGTATCGTTACATTTTCTAGTTAACTTTTAAATCTTCTCCCCCTTCGGTCATGTTTCTGTCATTGGGTAACTTTTGTAACATTTTTCTTTCTTTTACATGTCCGAATGTCGTAGGTTTTATGGTCTGCCAAATTTTCGTTACATTTGGACATGTTGGTGCTGTTGGGTCATGGTTTTGTTGGATTGGTTAACGACATTCTTGTGTTGAATAACTCCAAAATGGGACATGTACGTGTTATCTATAAAGAGAAAATACTTGCACATGTTATTAGGAGTTCTGTAGATGCCTTGCATCACAAGCCTGTGTATGAAATTGACGAAAGATATTCTCGTAGTGTTGGGTTCTGTTTTCCTTGAGACTGGATTGCTCTTCTGAATTTCTTATGTCAATCCATTATCTAACACAGCAAGATACAGTGTCTGAGGATTTATGCTTTCTGTTTTTGCAAAATGAACTAGCTGGAAGTTTTTGCACAACCAGAGTTCCCTGAGTGTGATTTATTTACACAGGTTTCTCATGGTGTAAATTTGTTGCTTCTGCTTATTGTAGATGAGTTTGATGAATGATGTGAGTCAATCTTTTAAATTTGAGTTGGATTTGTCAAAACTCTAGCCATTCATTGTGTAATTGATATCAGTATTTGTCTTTCAATGCATTTTTCATAATTTTTCTTCTCTTATGGTGGTGACTAATTCTTTAGCTTTCCTAACACAAGAATCAGTATTTCTCCCTTTCAATTCTTGTCATGATTTCAGCCTCTATGCTGTTGCATTGTGCAGTCTATTCTCGCGGATAAGATGGCTCAGCTTCTCGTTCACTCTACTAATGTCCCTGCTTTAGCTACTCGTACAAGACATGGACAATCGCAAGAATCTGAAACATTAAAAAAGACCCCTGTCCAAATGATCTACAGTTTACGAACACCAAGATTGAGATTGGGAGCTTTCTCTGGGTTGCATAGTTCAAATTGTATAGATACAATATTAAGACCTGACCAAAGTTTCTTTTCCAAGGTTGCTTTTACCATCTCTCCCAGGCAAATTAAAGCTAAAAGATTGGCTCCTAGGGCCATGTTTGAACGTTTCACTGAAAAAGCAATCAAAGTAATCATGCTTGCCCAAGAGGAAGCAAGAAGACTTGGTCACAATTTCGTTGGCACAGAGCAAATCCTATTAGGTCTCATTGGTGAAGGAACTGGCATTGCTGCTAAGGTTCTCAAGTCCATGGGAATCAATCTTAAAGATGCACGTGTAGAAGTGGAGAAGATTATTGGGAGGGGCAGTGGATTTGTTGCTGTGGAAATTCCATTCACTCCACGGGCAAAACGTGTTCTGGAACTATCATTGGAGGAAGCCCGCCAACTTGGTAAATTGTTTGTTCTTTCCTTTACTACTTTTTCTGATTTCTTATCCTGGAACTATTATTGTAGATTTCTTAGAGTAAGTTAACGCTAGCAGTTTGGTTGTCTTGCACTCGCCTCTCAAAAGCTCAGTAAAAAAATTTGTTTATACTTAGAATCAGATGAATCTCCTATTCCCCTGTGCTCCATAAAAAGCAAAAGTTGTGGAGAGTTTTATTGGTGTGTGATTCTAGGTAGTGACAATTCTTGGCCCTTACCAATTTCCCTGTATCATTTCTTGACATGGAACTTGTAATAGCAAATGTTTACTAGAATGTTTAGAAGAATGTGGCTCCAGCTGTTTGTCTCCGGAATTTCAGTGCTGGGTTCTACAATGAATCAAATCCTCATTCTGTCAATTTATGTCCTTCCCATAACCTGGAATTATATTTCCTTGAATGTTAGGTCATAACTATATAGGATCTGAACACTTGCTTCTGGGGCTCCTTCGCGAAGGTGAAGGTGTGGCAGCACGTGTTCTAGAGAATTTAGGTGCTGACCCCAGTAACATTCGCACACAGGCAAGCTATGCATCTCTTGAGTTTTATGTAGTGTTTTTATGTACTTTTGCGCTTTCTTTTGTTATATCATAACTAACCAAAATAAAAATTTTATTGTTGTGAGAAGGTTATCCGAATGGTGGGTGAGAGCACAGAAAATATCCCTGCTACTGTTGGAATCAGAGATAATACTAAGATGCCCACACTTGAAGAGTATGGAACCAATCTGACTAAATTGGCAGAGGAGGTATTACTGTCTATGCAGTTTTGTCTTTCCAATTGCAGTTTATGTTCTAGTTCTTGTTTGTTTATTACTGTTGTTGAGCTGTTTTGTGTTCCTTTTAGGGTAAACTTGATCCTGTTGTTGGAAGGCAGCCTCAAATAGAACGTGTCGTTCAAATCTTGGGCCGTCGTACTAAAAATAATCCATGCCTTATTGGAGAACCAGGTGTTGGGAAAACAGCAATAGCAGAAGGGCTTGCTCAACGCATTGCAAGTGGTGATGTTCCTGAAACAATTGAACGAAAGAAGGTAACTGCTAGTTCATTTAAGTGATATGATTTTGGCATATTGCTCCCTAGTACTGTTATATTTACCTACTTCCAGCCTTCATGCTTGGATTTGAGCTCTAAACACTGTCCTATCTTAATTTTGGGAAACATAACTGAATAATGCTGTACTGTTTGTGGATTTTAAACATTCTTCATCTATGTCACTACTTTATTTTTTGTACTGTTAATTAGTTGTCAGTATATTTGGTAATTAAGATAGATAAAGAACTACCTGTGCAATTCTTCTGAAGTTTTATCATTGACATCCCTGTCCCAGGTCTGCTCAAAAGTGGTACTTGTAACTGCCTTTGAATGTGGTTACTAGGAGAAACTTGTTTAGAAAATGTGTGTTCCTTTTTTTCTTTGTCCAATAGGTTATTACGCTGGATATGGGCCTTCTTGTTGCTGGGACTAAATATCGTGGAGAGTTTGAGGAAAGATTGAAGAAGTTAATGGAGGAAATTAAACAAAGTGATGAAATCATTCTCTTTATTGATGAAGTGCATACCTTGATCGGAGCAGGAGCAGCAGAAGGTGCAATTGATGCTGCTAATATCTTGAAACCAGCTCTTGCCAGAGGTGAATTGCAGGTAAGGTGTTAAATCACTTGCATATAGTGGTTGATCTCCAAACAACTTCTAGTTGGCACTTTGAGTCTATTATTCATCCTGTGGGTCTATCGGGAACAATCTCTTTATTAGTTAGGGATATGACTGTGTATTTTTGGACCTCCCTAGACCCTGCATCTTAGTGGGATTACTACTGGGACGTTGTTGCTGTTGTTGTTGTTCTCTACTATATGGTGAATTGTATACTTTTTGCATATTAACTTGGTGCTTTATTTCCTTGCAAGCATTTTTTTGCTGTATAGATACAGTTCATGGTTTCACTTGCACAAGGAATGGTATACTAGTTTCTAAGTTACGTATGTGGTCAAGCCAAGTTGTTACCTTTTGACTCCCTATGTCTGAACTTTTTACTGACTTGATATACTTCTCAAATTCTGCAGTGTATTGGAGCTACAACACTGGATGAGTATAGGAAACATATTGAAAAGGATCCAGCTCTAGAAAGACGTTTTCAGCCAGTGAAAGTACCCGAACCATCGGTAGATGAAACAATCCAGATTTTGAAGGGTTTGCGTGAGCGATATGAGATTCATCACAAGCTTCAATACACAGATGAATCCCTGGTAGCTGCGGCACAATTGTCATACCAGTACATCAGGTCTGTGATCCATATGTTGTTTCTTTGTATTTCACTTTTTAGTCGCTGCACTTCAATAAATGTGAAATGATATTTTTACTTTCCATACATCTGCATTAGCAGGTGTTGCTGAGTGAAGTTGTGGACAATAATCTTCTTTATTTTATCTGAAAGAAGGGCCATTTTCGAAACAATAAGCTGATTGGACTGTCTGCATTGATAATTTAACCGTGGAGAGTGCATTCTGTGAGCACAAAGTAGCATAGCTCTAAAGTGTCAATTTGAGTTGAAGTCTCTACTCATAATATTTGATGGTTTATTGGATTCTGATAGCTTTGATAGTGTGAGCGTGTTAAATAAAGTTGGATCCCTCCTATCTTTCCCTTGTTATTTTCCTGAAAGATAACTAATTACATGGAGTTCATTTTCTGCAAATCCTGCTTGGAGTGTGCTGTTGTATTTTGCTCTATGAAGATTCGTTGGATGCTAACTATGTGCTTTTGGTTCTCATTTTTCCTTGTGTTGGTCGTAGACTTTCCTTGAATCAAGTTGTCTTAGTTTTTTAAGTTAAAAAAGGCCCATGGGTTATCATTGATTCTTGAAGAGTTGTGCGTCGAAAGAATGAGTATCTTGTTATAGACCTTGAGAGGTGCCTAATAGAATAATTTCTGTTTCCCGTTAAAAAAATTACCTTGTCTAATGAATATTTCTATTCTTGATTCAGCGATCGTTTTCTGCCTGACAAGGCGATTGACTTGATTGATGAAGCTGGTTCTCGTGTTCGCCTTCGACATGCACAGGTGTGTTCTGTTTATACACTTGCAGTTAGGATGGTAAAACGTTGGTTGTTTATCTACTTCAATTTCGATGTGGTAGGTTCCTGAGGAAGCTAGGGAGCTGGAGAAAGAGGTTAGGCAGATCACAAAGGAGAAGGACGAAGCTGTTCGTAGCCAAGATTTTGAAAAGGTAAGACAGATATTGCCCCTTCTTTAGCTTTCAATATCTATTTGGGTCTTCTATTGTTTTCGAAATTTACGTTAAAAGAGACCATGAAAAGCTAAGATTTTTTTAAGAATTTACTTTAGTTTTAAGACAATGAGGACCCATTTATTGGGATTATCATGAGTTATTCATTTGTTGTTTGCTCTTGTATATATCTTCCTTATCTTGGTTTATAATCCATTTAATTAGGATACGATGATTAAAATCTTAAACAGGCTGGAGAATTAAGAGACCGTGAGATGGATCTTAGAGCTCAAATAGCAGCTATCACAGAGAAAGGCAAGGAAATGAGCAAAGCAGAGTCTGAGGCAGGGGATGAAGGTCCTGTTGTCAATGAATCAGACATTCAACATATTGTGTCATCATGGACTGGCATTCCTGTTGAGAAAGTATCAACTGATGAATCTGATCGCCTTCTTAAGATGGAAGAGACACTTCACATGCGAGTCATTGGGCAGGATGAGGCTGTGAAGGCAATTAGTCGAGCTATTCGTAGGGCTCGAGTTGGGCTGAAGAATCCCAATCGACCAATTGCTAGTTTCATTTTTTCGGGTCCAACTGGTGTGGGTAAATCAGAATTGGCTAAATCACTTGCTGCCTACTACTTTGGCTCTGAAGAAGCCATGATCAGGCTTGATATGAGCGAGTTCATGGAAAGACACACAGTCTCCAAGCTTATTGGTTCACCTCCTGGCTATGTTGGATACACTGAAGGGGGTCAATTGACCGAGGCTGTTCGCCGTCGTCCTTACACTGTGGTACTATTTGATGAGATTGAGAAGGCACATCCTGATGTCTTCAACATGATGCTTCAAATTCTTGAAGATGGAAGGTTGACTGACAGCAAGGGTAGGACTGTGGACTTCAAGAATACTCTTCTTATTATGACTTCAAATGTCGGAAGTAGCGTTATTGAAAAGGGAGGACGCCGGATAGGTTTTGACCTCGAATATGATGAGAAAGATAGCAGTTACAATCGGATTAAGAGCTTAGTGACTGAGGAATTAAAACAGTATTTCAGACCAGAATTCTTAAATAGACTAGACGAGATGATTGTGTTCCGTCAGCTCACCAAGCTAGAGGTAAAGGAGATAGCTGATATAATGTTGAAGGAGGTGCTTGACAGGCTAAAGGGCAAAGATATAGAGCTGCAAGTAACAGAGAAATTTAGAGAGAGGGTGGTTGAGGAAGGTTATAATCCTAGCTATGGTGCTAGGCCTTTGAGGAGGGCCATTATGAGACTACTGGAGGACAGCATGGCAGAGAAAATGCTTGCAGGGGAAATCAAAGAGGGTGATTCAGTTATTGTGGACGTGGATTCTGATAATAATGTCATTGTGCTCAACGGTAGTACTGGTGCTCCGGAGAGTTTACCAGATGCATTATCAATTGTGTAGACCAGATTCCATTACTAAGAATAACTTCTCATATGTTGTTTGTACCTTGAATTTAATTTTAGAGGGGGATATAGAGTCAGATTCTTTTCGCTTGAAAGGACAACTTTGGAGTAAAATTGTGTTGCTGGTGGCTCCAAGGTTGTATTCGGTACTACATAATTGGCAGGTGGTAGGATCCTCTTTGGGTTAGCTTTTCAGGGTAAGCTGGTTTGGTTTGTGTAAGGATGGAAATAAAGATTTTTGCCTACTTTGGTCATTCTTCTATTGAGAGACTTATATTGTCACAGGAGGGACATCTGCATACTAAATTCTGAAACTTGTTTACGATTTTACTTTTCTTAGGTTCGATGTATGCGATTATGCTCTGGTTTCTGTCGGTGAATATAATTCCTTCATCTGATACTTAACCATTGTATGAGTGTGTAGGCCATTGTGTAGGGCAGTGGCCAAGTATGACCTTCCTAGCTCGAGACAAGTTATGCAGAAGTGTGACAACTGACTTTCTGAGCACTGGATGATCAGACAAAACTTGTTCCAACTCCTATTTTGCTTTACATCTATCACTGTTGTAAAAACATGTAACGTCCAGTGCATGTTCACTGAATGATCTGGATTTGACCTTCTAACTATGATTTTAGACGCCACCAAGCTCAACTCATTGTCAACGTTTTGGTGCTAAGTGCAAAATGGATGGTTCAAACATCACAATTCTTCGGTATCTGAGTGGGTTTGCCTCTGAGGGGCGCTGACGCTCCCACTCCGGGTCATCTTTAGTGCTTCCAAAGCCTTTTGTATTTCCATTGTCATGGCACTGTCTACACTTCCTGATGAGAGCTTCTTGTGGGATTTCTGCAGGTGAAGCTTAAGTGAGCTGCTGCTCAGGCCAGCATTATTTCCACAGATGGGACAGACTTTCATCATCGGCTTCCGCTGTTGCCACTCCATGGATACCTTCCCATGCAACTTTCGGTCAAGGTCCAGTAATGCTTTAGCAAAGCCATCATTAGGCTGAGCTCGGCGATGAACTCTTCTCAGGGTGTTCCATGCCTGTAATAAAGTGAAATTCCTGCATCATCAACAAGTGCTCAGTGGGCAGACCAATGGTATAGTAGGCATCAACTGTGTTCTAGGTTTCATGTTTTAAAGAATATTGGCACCTGTGCCATAAAGAGTGGTCATTTTCTCTAGCCAAGTAAAAGTGTATCATTCACTTACTTCCTGAGCATCAGAGAGGCAATCACTAACGTCGCACTTCTGCTTCTGCCTTCGAAGCAATGAACAAGTACCCTCCCGCCTTTTGACTCAACATGATCAATGAAATCGGAAGCTTCTTCAAAGATGCTGCTAATATTAGAATCTTCGTTGTCATATATCTGTCAAAATGCAGCAGATACTATTATTGATACAAAATATTAAAGAGGGATTTGGAAAACCACAACACGTAAGATATAGTCAAATGTGTCTTACAAGATTATTTCGGTTCTCAATCTGCAAATGAGAAAATATATTTCCTAGACGGTTGGACACTATATGAATGAAGAGAGGAAATAAAAGCACTTACTGAGTAATTTTTGTATTCAAATAAGTCAGGGTACTGAGTATCTGACTGTCCGATTTCATTGGCACATAAGCATAATATATGAGTAATACCCAGATGTTGTAAAGTATAAACAGATCTGGCAGCCAGGGCTCCCCCAATGAACAAGCTATTTGTGATTGACGATGGTCTCTCTGTATTTCCAGCTTCAGAAATCAATGATATCCTTTCAAGTATGTGCTCAAGTCTAACCTGCAAGTTACAATGAAATGGAAATTCAAAACGGATTTAACTTACATAAGGAGTATCTTTTTTTGACTGAAACAAGTAGAAAGAGTTCTATTTCATCTGCATGTTATCCAGGTCCCAATGGATGCATTACCTTCAACTCATAAGCATCAACAACACAGGTATTATCATTGCCTTCAAAAAATCCTGTATTGAAATTGTTCTCTTGACAGAGTTTAATGACATCATTCCTTAGCATTTCATTCCATTGTTCCAATTCCTTGTTTGATTCTGAATCAATCTGTGCAAAATTAAGAGAAAAAACACATCAATAAGACACCAAGACAGTAAAATATTTATCAGGTTAAAAAATTAAGCTGTTGCACATGACGCTTATTAGTCCTAAAGGCCACCACAGGCATGCTGTTAATTGATGCTTCTGGCAAAAATGTAGATTTGAGTCTCATGAACAAACTTTGTATGATAAAATGCCAGAAATGGTAGAACTGCCTCTGAATTAATCATCTCATGACACATATTTCATATTAGTTATTAACCAAATTTCGAATAGTCAGACTACTAAATTCCATGTGCCACGACCCATCTCCTTTAACATATCAAGTGTAAGATAAAAAGATGAAACATCTTTAATATACCAACCTTGGCAAATTTATGGATGTCACGAAGCTTTGTTGTCAATCGCAGGCTACGAATAGGCTCCCCACTCCCCTTGGACGACTTCCCATGCCAGTTTTCCCTTGACATGGGAGAACTGAATTCAGAGTTATCTTTATTCCCTGAGGGTGATGGCCTTGGAGCTGTTCGATGCAACTCTGAGTCACTTAAATCCAAATTATTTTCATGAAGGAACCGATCTTTGCTTTGTGGAGAAGGACAACTAACAACCCCATGCAGAGGTGAGTCGGGAACCATAAGATCATCTTTGTCAAAATCACCAGATGCTGATTTGTTTGTGATATTCAAAAATGCTCGTAATAAGCCATCCAGTTTTTGGTGAAGTGTGAGAAGGAATATATGGAAACCTTGGAGATCCCTGAGAGCAGTGCGAAACCCATTACGAAATTCCTGAACAACTGCAATCATATCTACTGACCAGGTACTAGTTGTGTCACTGTTTTCTACTTGCGGGGCTCCTAATTTTCCTCCTGTTATTTCATATAATAACTTAGACGAGTAATCAGGGCAGTTAAAAAGCAACTCAACCAATTTAGGATAGTTTGCCTGGTCATTTGCACGTTTTCCAGCGGGAGGTCGGCGAGGAACACAAGAGTCAATGGCCACAATGTGAGAATTATGTGTATAAGATGACAGTGATTCATCTGATAATGAGCTTATGCTTTTCTCACTTAGTGGGGATTCCGTGATGTCAGAAAGATCAGACCTTTGGGATACCAATCCAGGGTTATGACAGTTCAACCTGCTATCCACTGAGGCAGCCCTTCTTTCCTTTTGGAGAGCTCTAATTACCCTTGGTCTGTATCGTTTAATTGCAGAACTGAAAGCATCTTCCAGCGCATTGACATTAGTTGAGATCACTTTTTCAGCCAACAGTAAATTTGCTGGATTTCCACGCCATCTAAGTTCACGGCAAGCAAATCTATCTTCATTTCTGATGACAAGATCCAGCACCAAGACCCTACCAAGTGCTGCTGCAATTCTTTCTGCAGTTTCATGTGACTCAAATGCGATTGGATTTTCCAATAAAGGGGAACCATGAACATAACTGTAAGAACAGAATAAATGGACCTTCAAACACTTGAACAAATAGAACAAATAATACAAGTAGCTCATGAAATGTGTTAAGAAGATTAAGAAATTGAAGCAAGAAATCCGTATGAATACCAATTAATTTTTCCATCGTTCAAACTTTAAGTTTTAACATTACATACTCCGGCATAATGACTAAAAGAGCATTTAACCTGACCTCTGTCAACACCCCTCACCCAGAAGAGAGGAAAAGGGAAACAGAGACATGCAAACATTCTCAACAAAAAAGGAAATCATAAGAGACTTTTTCTTTCATAAGTGTGCAAATGAAAGGAGCAGGCACTTTGTAACTCCAAATTCTAAGGCTCATTTCCAATTTTACCTCATCAAGAAAAGGCATTTACTAAGTTCAAGAGCTTCCAACAGTTCTGAACATGTCACTTCACCAACTTCATCTCCTTCAGAGATAGCTACATCACGTGCTTTCTCTGCAGCTTCTTTGATCTGAAGCCACTCCGTGCTGCTATTATGAATGACCCTAGCCTGCAATCCACAACAAATCATGAAAGATCTAACTTCTAAAAGATGAGTAAGTACGGTGGACACACTACTACTGAAATTAACATTGTAACCTGTGGACTTTGCACACCCAACCACTTTGCAAATTCATAGCCAAGACGTTCTGATTGTGTAGCCATCCTTGAAGATGAAAACTTTATGACAGCTACTGCTTCCTTAGGATTAGTATCATCACTTCCAAGTTGGTTGAACAAGGCAAAGAAGACAACCCCCCCAGAATTTACAGTCACCTACACTTAACTGAAGAGAACTTAAGGCAGTAGAACAGATTGCAAATAATTGAAAATTTAGCACTTCATTCTATAGTGTTGTACCTAAATAACCACTTCATAGGGATAGAAAACGTGGCACAATTAACAGTTTGATATTTTCAGATCATATACCTCAAGGGCTTTGCTCATGTCATCCTCAGACTGATCAGTGCTGCTACTATGTTCGGTGTGGTGGAGAGAAGAAAGCATGTCCCAGGAAAAAGAGTTCGACTCAATGTCCAGAGTAGCAGCTTTACCAAGCCTTTCCCACAAATTGATCTCTGGAGCTTGCTCAGGATGTGGATCACTTTTTGAATGAGTAACTAATTCTCCATCACTGCAAGGAAATAATGGTAGGAAGAGAAATGTAAACAGCTGAGCACCTCAAGCACCGTAAATAGAGCAAATCATAAGAACCTGCTACCATACAATTCTCCAACACTATCCTTTGTTTATTTCCAGGACAAGGTTTGCACACCAATTGTTCTAGCCCCACCAAACAGACACATACTTAGAAACGAAGTGATATCATTTCATTTCTGCTTGGTCATGTACTAATATTTCTGACAACAGTCAGACCATCTGAGTATCCATGCAGAAACATAAATGGGAACATGTGTCAAACTTGTACCAGAGTAAAACTTCCAGCCTTCAAGAATTTCCAGTTTTTTATTTGTATTCTCTCTGAAAATCCATATCTTAACTCCCAACACTTGGCATCTCTAACTCCAGAATTGGCAGGAATACCAAGCATGGGATATATCCAAAAACTGAACCCCTGCTGTCTTAAACTGATGAACGTGCAGGCATTGTCATAGAAGCAACAGCATTATCGATAATCAACATTTAATAACTAGCCATTTTTATGAAGATGTAATGATAAAATGGAAGTTGGTCAGAGAACCTGGAGGGCATATCGTCAGGCCTCAGAGGGCGATGGGGGAATCCAGATGATCGGTATCTCCCACTTCTTTTACGTACCAACTCCAGCCATTGGGTGAATCTATATGCTGGACCCGATGTAATGTCCCCCAACATATACAATAACTGCAACTTCAATATTCCCAAGATCAAAATCATGTGCACATCACACGCATAATCAATGTTTAATTGTCAGATTACAAACTTCATGCGTAATCAATCTCTAAATTGCCAGATTCCACAACACTCTCTCTGACACTCGTAAAACACATATAAGGATGAAACCTACAGATTTAACGGAAAAGAAGAAAACTTTACCCGAGAAGTGACTGTAAGTGGTAAAGGGGTGTCAGGTTCGTCAGATCCCAGGTCCAGTTCTCTCTCTTCTTCTTTCTCCTGCAATTCCCACATACGAATTCATTCATAAACAACAACAGAAGACGGATCTTTACAATGAGAATGCGCACCAAATCTGACGGGTTACAAAACCCTAACACAACCTTTATGGGGGATTTTCCATCAGAAATTGGCATGGCAACGACAGAGAAATAGGGGTAATTATGAGATGGGATTGTTCAAGTGGGGAAGCATAAAAAAGGCTGTAAAGATGATTATTGTATTGCGAATTTACCTGGACCTGGAGACGACCAGTACTGCTGTTGATGATTGTTAAAAGAGGGTCATCCTTTTGTTCTTTGGCCATGTTCTTTTTTTGGTTTTTTTTTTTTCTGTTGTTTCCTTTATAAAGATATGGTTTTTCAAGATTAGAAGAAGCGTAGTGATACTGGATACAAGTCAAAAATTGGAGAAAGAAAATGGGACAGTTGCTTTATTTGGAGAGTGTGTCCGCTACTCCGCTTTTCCAGGTAGTGGTTCATGGCGGTTAATTAGCTAAATGGAAAAGTTTAAAAGAGACCCACAAAAGTACAGAGTAAGAACTAGAAGGAGTGTATTAATAACAAAGTATGCTACATGCAAAATCATTTTTTGAGACCAAAAGTGAGGAGAAGCGTAAGCTTGATTGGCTTTGGTGTAATGATGAGTCACACTCTCTTCTGCCAGGTTGTCAGTCATGCTCAGCGATGGAGTAGGCCATAGGACACTGGAGACACTTTTGCTGCTCCAATGAGCAACTGTGTAAATCACCTTCAAAAAGTTGATATTTTAGTTTGGATTGTGCATGAAATCAACAGTCAACTTAATATTGTGTTCCATCCCACCTAAAACAACAAACAGATTGAATCAAGATCCCACCTAAAACAACAGTCAGATTGAATCAATCTAATTGATGGGCTAACATTGCTGATTGTTATATAGGGTTATGAACTGGTTTTTCCTCGAGTCATTCTGATTGCTGAAAGTATGTTAAAAGATTGATATAGTTTTGGACAAAGAACATAAAACTTACCAACAAGCCTTCAAATTTTGTGTTAAAAGTCTGTTTACTCATCTCACCGCTTTTTTTTCAGTAATCGAGTCAATTCTTTTTCTGTCATAACTCTCATTTCGCACTTAAAATGATTAGCCCCTTCTGAAAGTCATACAACTCCCTTTCTTTTGTTAATATCTACCTTCCTTTAGAGTTTCTTGATGAGATGTTCCCCATTCAGGAACAAGCAGTGTCACTTAAAAAGTACTAGAATTGGTAACAAATGACAGAAAATTATGAGCATCCTCTCCAACCATTTCTTTCTGGCAAGTCCGTCTCTTCGCATTTGTGTTCTTCGAGAAACGTAAATTGATGATATACCTTTCCCTTGATCTAAAATTTATAGACACTGTATTCCACACTGAGGTGCAGAAAAGCGGAAGGGCTATGATCCGTTTTTGGTGGCAACAAGAAAGCACTGATTTTTCATCTCTCACAACACACCTTATGAAGTTTCTAGCATTACATTTGACCGCAATGACCTTCAAGAAAATGGTTCCTTTCTCTTTCAACAAGCAAAGAATGTTTTAGAACTATAGACAATATGTACACACAATTTCAGGACCACATATCTGCATACACTAAAACATTTCTGGTAGATGTTTGCCTTCCAGGAAAGATTTGAACAGCATCAGTGATCTCTCAGGCTGCGAGAACGGAGCTTCATGAGAAGCACCTCTGATGGTAGCAAATGACAGGATGTTGCCATAAACTTGAGTCCACCCGCCAACCTGAATAAGAGCTGTAAATTAGTTTCTGATATAAATCCTCCATTCACGGACCCTTTACAAGAATTTACCTGTTTTCCGTTGAACCAGGTTCTGTAAGGTACACTTGTATTCAATCCCAACTCCTTAGCCAGTTTATGTACAAGTGTTCGGCTACCAGTCAATGGGATGACAGAATCTTGATCTCCGCTGTATGGTTCATCATGTTATGAATTGCAACACCTCAGTAATCTTATTGAACTATACAAGTATACGTTTCCTGAATTTACCTATAAACCAATACAGGAATCCCAGCCTTAATAAGTGATCCAACAATAGAGATTGTTGGTGTCTCAAGGTTGAGCACCTCATAGTCCAGAATGCTGTGATCAAGAAAGTAAACAGAAATTTTAACGTAGCACTAAATACACTGGTTATGCTGATAAAATTTGGTGTTCATTTCCTCATCTCAGTTAGAAAAGAGAATTACTAGCTGCAAACTTCCCATCTGCGAACTCCAACTAGTCTAGCACCTAGAGCCTTTTGAACATCCTTCCTGTTCAAATAATTGACAATTTCATCTTCCACGCACACATCTATCTTGCTGGACTGTTGCTTCTGATATAAGATCAATAAGAAAATGTAATCAGGCTCACCTAACAAGAATGTGAATCACAAAGGTGAAGGGGAATTTCTTGCGGGGGGACACTTGCCTGTGGACTTAAGATCTTTGACTGAGACAGCACTGATGAAATACAAACATCGAGGGTAACATCGTACTTGTCGATAAACCGACTCGTTTCTTTGTTAACTTGGTTCATAACCCGTGAACAAATAGGTGAAAGAGAATCTCTGTAATATTCACTCACATATCTCGAGTAGTTACAAGCTGAAGTGAACAATCTGTATGTTGAATCTGATATTAATCCATGAGACCAGAAATATTCCGCTCTTGAATTGAAGTCTGTGGCAAATTCTAAAACAGGATTGCCCAGCTGAAAGAAGAGAAGTATAAATTAGTCAAATGTTCTTGCAGAATTGCATAGAAAATCAAACGCAGGCATTTTCCAATTTGTTTCAACTCAGAACAAGTTTCCAGATCCAAATTCCGTATAATTCAAGTTAATGAAGTAGTTCTTACTGCAATTCCTTTCAAATTGAATATCTTCTCCTTTTGATTCGTGTCCATCATAAGTTTTGCAAGTTGAGGAATGTAGTGACCTGGGATATACAGGACAAAATGAAGCTATAACTATGATTTTCCTTTATATGACAGGAATTCATTTAGGACAACTTCTTCTACCTGCATAACTTTCTCCTGTTATGAATAAATCCCTTTCCTTATACTGAGGGAATTTGTCGAACCAGCCTTTGAAGAATGCCAGGTTGTCCCTGGCTTAAGAAAAGAAAACCAAGACAGCTTTAGAAGACACAGAATTCAAAAGGCCAAAGTTCCCATTTCTGAAGGCAGATAAACGTTAGATTAAGAAGACTTTAGAAAATAAACTCAATGATTTAGCCACTCAATTGGGATAACAAGCTTCTATTCTGAAAGCAACCCATCTAAGTAAAAATTACTGTGGATATGACATATCTGAGGTTAAGGTCACCATAATACCGCAGCATGAAACAATTGCTTCGTTTCCAGAGATACCCCACATGCTTTACTTTTCCTGTCGAGATAATAATGAGTTGGAGGGGACAAAAGTAGTGTTTTATCTTTAACCTTTTTAAGTCTATGCAGATCAATTAGTACTCAGCAAACTGTAACTTGATAAAGGAGCAAACCTTTTCTTCTTCTTTTTTTAAGATTTTACCCACTCAAGGACACTGTTTCTTATAAGAAGAAGAATGAAGATCTGAATTTTGATTGATTATACCTGTTGCCTCATCATCTACAGCCACATAGGAGGAGCTATCAACAGCATACGAAAATCCTACACCAACTGGTGTCTCCAAATATAGCATATTTGCTTCTGCATTATTGATCAACGTGAAAATGCCATTAGAGGGCAAAATTTACAACCGCATTAACAAGGTAAGTAAACCATGCTTTGTACCTCTGTTCCAACTATACTCATTTCTAACCAAAGCCTTTTCTTTCGGTCTGAAAGGTCCGTTTTCAGAGAAAGCCCCTACTCCCAGAGAAGAACAGCCAGGCCCTGCAAATCAATATATAAGCTTTAAAACGATCATTAAATGGTTTAGCCTCTTAGGTTCTCCCCTACCAAATTTGACATAATTTTTGAATCAATTTAAAAGCCTTGAATGTGATAAAGTTCGAAGCTTTTCATACCTCCATTCAACCAGAGAACCAAAGGCTTTGAGGCTGGATCTTGTTGTGCTTCAACGAAGTAATAGAAAAGAGCTCTATGCTTCTTATCATCCACTGTAACGTAGCCTGAGAAATGTTGAAAAGTCACACGGGGTTGCCCAGGAAGCCTTCCAATTTTGCCAGAATGGTACGTGGAACACTCTACCACCATTGAAACACACACCATTAACAGAGCCATTGATACGGCCTTCCATGTTTGAGAGAAGTACATTGATTAGAGATCCAAGAAATGGCGCTTGGAGTTGGAGACAAAAGACCTGTTTCAACTGCTGCTGCTTAGTGGATGACTTGGGCCACTAAATAAATGACCTCTATGGTATAGCTAGGCTTGCTTTTTTATTATGATTACAGGGTTTTGCTTTTCTCTTGCAGGCCTGAAAATGGTGTTGAAAGAGATACATCAGAGACACAAGGACATGAGAGTGGCTGAGCTGACTCAGCTCATATGGATGACAAATTGCAAAAGGAAAAAAGAGAAACTTGGAGAATTGGGAACAATCAAAGGCTAAGCAGGCTGCCCACATTTCCCTCAGAAGAACAGCTATCAAACTTTGTCTTCTTTTGTTTCTTCACTAGTGTCTGTCAAATAGGCTCCCCACATTTTGCATATAATTTGTACCCTGAATAGGTGAAACAACCCATGTTCTTTGGAAAAGTCACCTTTACAAGGTTCTTTTTTATTTTCTCTGGTAAAAGATACAATACCCCTATTTAGTTTAATTAATTTGATTTCTTAAGCCCCGGGGTGCTAGAGTTGGTAACGTAAAGAAATATGAGGCGGAAAGGTCATATATTTGATTCTTCTTATTTATGTTCTCTTGATCGAGCCTGTTGTATGGAATTTGGTATAGAATATTTAATTAGCCTAATTTGCAAACTATTGCATCAATATGGAGATTTATTTAGTATGTATTTAAAAGGTTCTTCTATTTTCAAAAAATTAAAATTGATTTTTTAAATTTA
>JANIHY010000006.1:63252540-63266140 GCA_027479065.1 Erythroxylum brevipes | reverse complement strand
AAAAAATTATGTCTACTAATAATGTATTTTTCCACTTTACAGTCAAATGGTAATTTTTCTTAAAAAGACTTTTACATGAAAAAAAGTATTTATTTACCTTTAAAAAATTTAACCAAACAGGCATTTATCTTTTTTAAACAAATAGACATTACTTTGCTTAAAAGAGCTAAGTCTCGAACATGTATGAGCTTAGACAATTCAGACTCGAACTTAATTAGCGAGACTAGGCCGACTCATTATCATCTCGAATTAATTTGTTAAATAATTTATTAAATTAATATATAAAAAAGTAAAAATGTTCATCATACAGTAATGAAATGGACAAGTCTAGGGTACAATTTTTAAATATATTCTTATTAAAAAATTTTGGTCCCTCTCTTTCAAAGTGTTATTCTCTGAGCATTTATTTTTGGGAGGATGAGAGAGATGGAGAAATTTATGAGACAAGACCAGTCAAATGTTGGTGCTCTTTTTAAATAGCCTTGATGTAGAGGCCCTCTTAGATTGCCATAGAACGACTTTTCTCGACTGCTACTTCTGGCTGCCTCTAAACTCCACCCTCCATCGTCATCTTCCCACCTTTCTCTTCCATCACTTTCTTGAAACCTTTCAATTTTCTAATCCCAAAGCTCCATCAAATGTCGGCCTTTCCATACCAACACTACCACCCTTTTCTTCTGGACTCAGTGTTCATGCAAAACACGTCCGTTAAGAACATGACCGGTTTATTGGATGATGAAAACATCAAGAACAACTGCTTTCCTCAAGTTTACCCTCTTGAATCTCTTTATGGAACTCCTCTTGTTGCTAAATTTCAGGAAGCTAGTCCTATTGACCACAACTCTAAGGTTGTGATAAGTGATACTGAGACTTCTGTTACCAAAAAACAGAGCACAGACTCTTCAACTATAGTGGACAAGCTTGAAAGTGGTGAGCAAGTCACTCAGAAGGTGACTCCCATGAACAAGAAGAGGAAGCGTGCAAATGGGCCATTCCTGACCTCTGCTCAATCGAAGGTAGGCCATCGGGAAGTCCATACACGCATAAGGATTCCACCTCATGATGATATGCTTATTCATTGATCTTTGGTGTTTTCATTAGGATGCTAGAGAGGGGAAAAGCAAGAACCATAAGAAATGTAACGATGTTACGAAGGAAGCTGAGAAGCAGCCAGAAGCCCAGAAAAAGGATGAGAAGAAAGCTACTGAAGAGCCTCCAACAGGCTACATTCACGTAAGAGCAAGGAGGGGTCAAGCAACAGACAGTCACAGCCTTGCAGAGAGGGTGCTTTTTCTTCACCAAAACCTTAAACTTTCATGTTCCCAAATATTTCCAAGTCCCTGCATAATATTCCACCAATTCATGTCTCATTAACAATGTCCATCAATAACTTTCAGGTAAGAAGAGAGAAGATCAGTGAGAGGATGAAGACATTGCAGCGACTTGTTCCTGGTTGTGACAAGGTTGCTGTTCAGTTCCCTGTCTTAATCTTGTCTTTCCCTATTCCTTTACTTTGATTTATATATATGACAACTTAACGTGGCACAGGTGACTGGCAAGGCCCAAGTGTTGGATGAGATCATCAATTATGTCCAGTCCTTGCAAAATCAAGTGGAGGTAAACATAACAATTTCTATTAAGAAGCTGTATCTTTGACTAGTTGTAGTTGCTGTATTGAGGTGTGATCAGTATTAACTCCATTATGTCTTGTCATTTTCCCAGTTCCTGTCCATGAAGCTTGCTTCTGTTAATCCCTTGATATGTGACATTCGAATGGATCTAGATCCTTTCATAATCAGACCTGAGGTAAAAATAGTGTCTGTAACTTATCTGGTTTAAGATTAAATACACATACAAGACTAAATCTGATGTGATCTGTGAAAAAAAATTTCAGAAGTTGAGTGGCATGGAATCACCTCCGCCATGTGTGCAACAATGCAGCCCCAACCAATCTGCAGCTTTTGCTGATGCAACCACTATTCTAGCCACCAGTTCTACTAGCAACTTTGCCGCTGTAAATAACTATCCTCTCATTGATAGTTCAGCTTCACTTTTACTTCAAGGTCAAAGAGCTAGTGTCAGTGAACTAATCACCAAGGTATGCACGTTCACATGTGTGGTTTCTTGAGAAAACATTGATTAAGTATCAACCATAACCAGGTTAGATTATCTTCTGACGAGTTACAAATGCAAAATCTCTCAGGATAGTGGTAGTCTATTATGGGATGTGGAGGACCAAAGGCAGAAACTTCTCAATCCATTCAGCCATGACCTGTGTTCTTTTCACTAAAACAATAAACAAGAGCAGCCCTACAAGTATCTGGTAATCCCCCATGTCCTGTCTCATGCAACTATAGCAAATAAACAAAAATTATATATTGACAAACAAAATAATATGTGCTTCTTACTTATGTCCTAGACTAATAATTTATTTTTAATTTCCAGCTTGCAAGGAGGTGGAAAAAGCCAGCGAAAGGGTGACTTGGGAAAATGAGAAGAAAGTACTTGTGTTATAAGCATATGTTCCAAAGTATGGTTATCTCTTCTTTAGCTGAAACCACCTGTTGCAAGTGCAATAGTGTAAAGAGTTCTTAAGTGGAATCTAAACATGAATAAAGGGCAGCCAAAATCAGTGGATGGAGAAATCAGAGAACATGTACAACCGACCAAATAAGACCAGATCTTTTTGTAGATCCCTTGTTCCTGTCCATTTTGACCCCCTTCAAGTCTCTAATGCACAAATTCCAAGGTTCCTGTGTGGTTGTTAAGACAGGACACTGCTTTTCATGTAGAGAGTATAGTATTCAAAGTAACTAGGCACTTTTTCCCATGTAGAACATAGTATTTAAATAACCTCGTGGGATTGAATTATTATGGATTCAGTTATTCTGTTATTACAGTTATTTTTACTGTTCTTTCCTCCCCTCTCTTTCACTCACTATGTATTGATAGAGAGAGTGAGAGGTTAGCTAGGTTGATGCTGTACTAAACTTATTATGACTAGTTATGCAGTTGTTGTTGGTGACTTTTGTTCGAATCTTCTATGTGTTTTGGCATTTAAGGTGTTGATATTTACTGCAATTTGAAATCAGTTATTAACAGAAAGCATCTACAAATTGAATCTGTTTTTCCTTCAGCTTCATATATCTTACCACTCTATTGAATGTCACTTCCAAGTTTAATGTTGCAGCTAGCTAACTTGGATAATAACAACTTAACCTTTCAGTGTGTGCTAAACTAATGAAAAAGTTGTTCTTTAATCTTTGGATTCACTTTCTTTCTCAATGATCAACTGGATTATCCGTGCAAGCTCTTCAGTCCTGAAACAATGTGACATGGATGCTAAATCTGAAACCTGATACCTGACAGCTCAATTTAAAAATTAGTAGCTGATTGAAATCGTCAAGCTAGTATTTTAAGGCAAGCAGTCAGGCGGATCCTTTGCCTTAAACAAGAATTTGTACTTGTTTTTCATATGAAATGACAAGCGACAGCAGCTACTAGTTACTTGTCCATTCACCTGTCTGTCCAGTTAAAGAACTCAAGGTATCATTAGAACCTTAAAGACAGTTAATCCTAAATGTAATCCATCATTATCCTATGTAATGACATAAGTAGATGTCTTTAAAATGATTGCCCCATCATTTGTAATGATATGATTACTATTTCTTATCAAAAGCTTTTAACACCTTCCACTCATTTTCCTTTTTCTGGTTTTTAAGTTAATAGCTACTGTAAACACAGACAATCCATGTGCTTCTTGTGCTCTTCCTTTTCCTAGTCCTGGCCCACATGTTTAGGTTCTATCTTTTTATATAATTGAGTCGTGTTGCACAAATGGTTCAATCTTTTTGTTTTACCTTGTCTTGTCCCATCTCCTGCACAGCTTAAAAAGAACTGACAGCTAGCTCTGGAAGTAACTAGTTACTCCTTGTTTGATCTTTTTCCTTTCACCTTCCTACAGGCTACAACTTTTTGAGCTTTCCTCTAGAAATGGTTCAAGTGTTGAAGATGGTCCCTTTACAACTATTCAAAACACATTCAAAAGGTAACATATATCGCATTAAATTTTTACATTGATCACAAAAGTGGAGGATGATTAATGCTGAACAATGATGATCAATCAATGGCAGATGAGGCCCACCAGTATGACTTTAGTTCGGCAAGATGGGCAATCTCTATATTCCACGTGGTTGAAAACTGGATGGCAGAGAGGTCACGGTTCTTCTAACATATGGTGTCACAGCTACGTGAAGCATAACTAAATACGTACTTACCATGTTTGCTTACTTGCTTGGATATGTCAACTGGATGATGTTAGAAATTGAAGTTTTGGCAATGATGGAACAACATTGTAGCTCACCAACTCATCATTTTCTTCATTTGGGATCATTTATGCTTGTGTTTTTCCATAAATTTCCAAGTCCTACTTGGGTCACTATGTTCGTCGTTCATCAAACGTTTGCATTATTGACATTTATTAACTTCCCATTTTCCTTTGGCCATCTTGGCTATACTTTCCAAGTTAGGAAGAACATCATATCTAGTCTTTTATTACAGAACTTTGAAACTTGGCCAGAAATTAAAGGTGAGGCCGAACTAATTGTTTGCTTCCACATACCCAAAAATCCAGGAAAATTTGCGTCTGACTATGATCATCCAATTCAATTGGAACAACTGTTCTGTTCTAAAGTAACAGAGACAGCGTCTTTCCTTACAACAAAGCTCTGATATCCTCTAAATCTTTCCCTTTGATGTGTCAGTGTCCATAGATTAGAGATAACATAAACCCCATAACTTTCCATAAAGCTTAAGGTTCATGAAATTACACCACTTGGCTCAGTCCACCTCATACACAATGATCCAAATACGAATCCAACATTTTCTTTTCCCCGAAAATATGGTGCTCCAGGTTCACTCCATTAGAAGTTCTGCCACGAGAGCATATCCTGGAGATTTCTCTTCACTGTATCATCATAACAAATAGACGTGCATGACCCATCCTGATGTTTAATTAATGCTACTTGACAAGCCCTCTAAAACATGATACGTGTCTGCTGCATTTTCTTTTCATATTATAAAGTTTTAACAGTTCTATACCACAAACTCAGTTTACATTGCTCTAAATCTAATTAACATGAAATGTCCTAAAAGCTCAGTTGAATGCCCAGGTAAGTCGACATATACTTATGGTCCCTTTGTGTTCAGTTTTGGTCTGTCTTTCACTGACTAAGAAGTCTCACCATTAAAGTTTGACTTGATGGCTTACAGAATATACCCTACACCTCCAACGAAGCTAAGGTTCCATGAATGTGTCTGTATGTATGTACGTATGCATGGACCATCTCCTGATGAAAAATGCTAGGCAAAGAGGTCTTGTAATAAGTTTTTCTTTAATTGATCATTAATTCCTAGAGATCACATAATTTGGAGTTATGTTTCAACGACCAAATGTACTTGTACTAAACAACAAAAGGGTATGCAACCACAAGAGATCTTCCCATCAGCTTGCATGTCTCTGATCTCTTGACTTTCTCGTTCTTAGTGTAGATGCAGTTCTTAACTTGAAGATAAGGACGTGAACAAATGTATATCATATTCACTTTTGGAGAGGGACCATTGTAGTGAAGATCATGCATGTTTGGGACGGTGCAGCCTATGGTGGTGAAAGATGGGGCCGGTCAATAGATCGGCCGGGGACCCACCACCACTTTCCGGCTGGCAACGGAGGAGCAAGCCCGCATGGCAAGGCCCTCCCCTCTTGGCGAATTGAATTGCAGTGTTTCTTTTGTCTAACAAGGAATAATAGAGATAATAAACAAAGATACATTCATGAAGGTGACATTGATTTTGTTTTTGGTCATGTCCTCATCTTCTTTGTTTGCTAAGTCATGTGCTGTCCCTAAGATGGTCTTCAAGAGAGTTTTGTTCCCACTTGTTTTGTGTCTCCAGTCTCTACTCTCCACTCATTAGTTTTCTTCCTTATTATAATCTATACATATACATAGATAACAAAACAGGAGGTTGGTTTATAATACTAGAACCAGAGAGGATATTGATATTTATTTTTTTAAAATAAATCAAGATACTTTAAAAAATAGTCTTTATTTAGAAGAAATTTAATATTAAATAATCTTAAAATATTTTGCATCATGTATAAGTTTTTATTTTTATTGTGTAATTCTATTATCATTAGTATTTTTCACTAATTTATTCATAACGAGATAACATGGAATTGACGTACCCTATTTTAATTAGATTGTTCCAAGATTTAATAGAATAAGGTTGTAACTGATTAGAGGATCTGATCCGGACAATACATATTTCAAGTACTTCTTCGATACGACAAGAGTGGAACTCTCTTAAGGTAGCAGGGGAAGGCAGTATCAGGGGACTTCTTATCTGATTCATCTTTTGGTTTCTGAATGTTTCCTGTTGGCATCTATGGTATGAATACACATGTGGTATTTGTCCTAACTTGCCAACTTGTCCCAACACAAAATGGGTCTTCCAAGCACCTTATTTACACTCCCATCTGTGCCAATTGTTTCTCGGTTTGGAAAATGAAAATGGTCACAAATGTTAATTATATTCGAGATTTCATATCATACGTAGCAGCTTATACTTTAAGCTTATCTAAGCTATTGAGGAAGAATGTACCATCTTGGACTCAAAAACAAACTAAGGCTATCTAGTATTTAAAATAAATTTGTTAGGATCTTTCTCCTTCAAACATTTATTTTTAAAATGAGTATTAACATTATACAAAATAAAGGTAAATTGTATATTTTATTTTTAAGGATTTCATAAAATTTTAAGTTTGATCCAAATAATTATAGTGTTCAATTCAACCATGTATATTATAAAATTTTTTAACATCAAATCTAGTTTATATAAATTATTTTAACAATAACTTAATTTTGAATTTCTAATAAATATACATGAAAATATTTAATTAGGAGAATTAACATATGAATACACTACAAAAGTCCTAGGACTTCAAAATTTTTAATAACAATGTTGATTTTTTTCAATTATATATAATTGGTAATGATGTTAGAATTATAAATTTTGAATTTATTAATCTTTATTCAAACATAAGTTAAATAAAATTTTTTAAAGTTAGATTATATCATAGAGATATAAATTAACGAAAGTCTCACATAAATTAGTAATTTGCCTACTAAAAATCAATTAAAATAATAATCATTATAAAAAAAACTTATTCAAACACTCAATAATATGATTGAGCGTTTGAAATTTTAACAATTACGAAGTAAAAAATGAATTACATGTCAATTCTTATTTCTTACACATGCAGCCGCTAATGGCATGTCCTTTTCTGCTCTGCAATATGTCTTTGGCAGTAAATGGTGTCGTTGAACAATTTCACCACGGGCAAGATTCCACCCATCAATCAACTTCAGCTTCGAAGTAGTTGGAAAATGAACAATCCTGGTTTGAGCTGCAATCTTTGTTTGTTGTAATGATTATGACCATGCATTCCCTAGCAGTAGTTCTGTTTCTTTCCATTCATGTCGAAGCAAGTAGCTCAGATTAGATTTGCGAGTTCAGATTTATTATTTAAAATATCTAAAATATGATTTGTTTTTAATATAATGAAAAATAAAAAAAGTGAGAAGTGAAGCAAGACCAACCAAGAGCAAAGTATGATCTCCTCCCTAATTACCATCTTAACAGTAAGCAACGCATCGGTGATTTCTGGGACCAACGCCTTAGTTGTTCATTTCGTGCTTTCAGACAACATGGATTCTCCATTGTATGGTGTTTCCTTCTTCCATGCACCAACCATCACTAGGTTAATTAGCCAAGTCTCACGCCATTAACTCTCTAACACATGTCTTCGAAGGTATGCTAAACCTTGAACTTGATCCAGCAATCTTCATCTGAGAGGATCGAAGGCTTCTGTAATTCATTGTAATTACGTTTACATCGTTAAAATCTCGAACTGGATGAGTGTCCGTTAGGTCAAGTTTCCGAGGGACTCCGGAAAATAGTGTTTTGGCCTGCATTTTGCTTGCTTGCTCTTAATTACATTTGACACGATATGGTCCAATATCATATCTGCAAAGTGAAACCGGACTGGCGTAGCAATCACACTCCTGTAACTTTTTGTACCGTGTTGAACAGTGTAGAAGTACCAAATTTATTGAGTAGGGGACCAAAGTATGTGCAGAGGTATGTCTCCACGACGACCCATTCCTACAAATTCGTGTCTTGGCTCCAGAGGAGGCAGTGAGTGCATGCATGCAACGCAGTTACTACTTACTACCATCCAGTGTTTGGTTTTGGGTCCATTTTCTGATTGATAAACTTGATCAGGTGGTCCTCTCATCGCCACTACCATCTAAACACCATTGTATGGTTCTTGCCCTTCCTCGTCACGTAGCGCATGTAGATGACTACAAAAGTATAAAGTAACCCACATGGTGCTACCATGTTCTTCTCTTCTGTTTCAAAGGGAAATTCACTTTTTAGGGCAATTTAGGTGGTAAGGGGATTCTTCAAAGAGCCTCTAAAACTTAGAGCAATTGAGTTATTAAAATCGAATCTCCGGAATTCTCTAAAATTTCGCCTTAAAAGTGTGAGTTCATTATGATCTTTGAATTCGATTTGTTACTCAATTTTGAGTGACTAATTTCTTAAATGACACATTCAAAATATGTGAGTCACATATTATTATGTAAGAAAATATACACTTAGAAAGCAAAGTACTGTAGATCTTGTATATAAAAAGGTGGAATTATAAGAAAACTCTTTTTTAATTAAATAAAAGAATAAATTCTATATTGAACTTAAAACTTTATCTAATCATCTGATATTAATTATAATTATAAATTATATTAATCAAATATTCAAAGTTTTGATTTATTATAAAATAGTTCATCGTTTAGCTAATCATTAATGTTGCTGATGTGAAACACAACGTAATTGCATATGGAAATGTTTTTGTATCTCTATAATTTTTATTGATCATTTGTATACACATCCTTGGAGTCCTGGAGAGGTGGAAGAAGGAAAGTCTACTCTCAATGTTAAATCTAGCTGGTAGTCTTTATTATATTAAATCTAGCTGGTAGTTTGTTATGTCAAATCTAGCTGGTAGTCTTTGAAAATCTTCAATCTTTATTGCCTTTGCAAAAATATCCACAACTTCATCTTGACTTTTTACATACTTAAGCTCTATTTACTTGTTGGTTATACATTCTCTAATAAAATGATACCTTGTATTTATATCTATATGCTTATTTTGATCATGAAGCACTAGATTCTAAATAAATGTTTGTGCATACTTGTTATAAATGTAGATCTTCATAGCTATTCAATAATTTTCTATGCTTAATAGCATGACAAATACTTGAAGTTGCTAGTACATATTCTATTTCATAAGTCAAAAGTGTAACAATATTTTACTTTTTTTAAACTCCGTGAGATATCATAATTAACTATAAAAAATGCAAAACTATTTATACTCTTTCTATCATCAATATTTCCTACAAAATCATTATCACAAAATCTCATAAGTTTTAAATTACTAAAATATTCTAATGTCAAGTGTACCTGGCGAAGAATTCCTTAGCAACTTTCATGTGGGTGGAGGTAGGAGCTTTCATAAATTGACTTATTGTTCCAATTGAACGAATAATATTGGAACTTATATGTGTTACATATCTCAAACTTTTCACAAAACTTCTAAAAACATTGTGATTTTGTTTTTCTTTATCTTCATACTTTGGTCTAATTTCCATAAGTATGTTTATCAAATTACAATCAATCATTTTAAAGTTCTTCAAGACTTTCTTTGCGTAACCTTCTTAAGAAATGAATATTCCTTCCCCGTTTTCTCATCTTTAGGCCAAGTAATATGACATAAGTCTTATATCACTTATTTCAAATTCAAGTGACATAGCCTTCTTAAATTCTTCAAACAAGCTTGAATTATTATGAGTGAAAATAAGATTATCCATATAAAGACAAACAAGCAAACTGTCTCCATTGTTATGAATTATGATGTAAAGAGCATATTCATTAAGGCATGAACAAATTAGTTCTCTTGAAAATACTTTTCGAAGTGGTTTATTCCGTGCCTTTGGTGCTTGGTTCAATCTATATAATGTTTTCCTAAATCTTAAAACTTTTTGTTCTTGTTCCTTAATCACATAACACAGTAGTTGTTCAACATAGACTTGCTTTTCAAGATGACAATTAAGGAAGGCCGACTTTACTTCTAATTAATAAAATTTCTATTTTATTTAAGCTCCTAAGGAAATGAGTAAATGAATAGTCTATATTCAAGCAATAGGTGCATAAACATTAACATAATCAACTCTATGCTTATGCTTGTATTCTTTGACAATAAGTCTCGTTTTGTTTTTTTACCTCTCCGTGAGCATTCTTCTTCATCCTATATACTCATTTAACTTCAATGGCCCCTTAGGAAGAGTTGTCGTCTCCCATTCATAATTCTTTTTAATATCTTGATTTCCTCATCCATGGCTAATCTCCACCTTTTATCTCACATGATTTCTTCAAAATTTAGCAACTCACTGTATATAAGAAGACAATACAATTCATCATTAACAAGAATAACTTTATCGGATCTTGCATAAATGTCTCGTATATCTTTTATTTTCGTTAAGCTCCCACATGAACTTTCTTTATAAGGTAACTGAAGTGGTGAAGGAGGTAAAGTTATTTATTGTACAAACACATTGGTCTCATGTTGTTCTTCTTCTCCAAAATATGAAAGAAAATTTTAATTTTCTCTTAGCGAGCCTCCCAATTCTGCATAGCTTTTTCATAATATTTAACATCTTAACTTATCACTACTTTATCACCATTTGGATTGCGTAATTTCTATCATTTGGAATGTGAATCATATCCAATAAAGACATGGATTATTGAGTTTAGATCTTTCTTGGAGTGGCACTTGAGCATATAAAGTGCTTTTAAAAAACTCACAAATCATATGCACTAGGTTTTATTCTACTCTATGCTTCTAAAGGGCTTTGATCTTTGATATTTGATGTTGGAGAGGGTTGGATAAGTACACTGCATAATAAACAGCCTTAGTCCAGAATTCCTTAGATATATTTTTGGCCTTCACTATACATCTTACCATATTAAGGATGGTTTTATTTTTTATCTCGATTATTATATTTTGTTATGGCGATCTATTTAAAGGATGATGGATGCCATGAGTTGTAAAAAAATCATTAAATTCTTTAGAAGTAAATTTGTATTTTCCATCAGATCTTAAAGTTTTAATTTTATAGTTACTCTCCTCTTTTACAAGCAGCTTAAATTCTTAAAACCAACAAAACTTCTAATTTTTGCTAAAGAAAATAAACTTAAGTTCTCCTACTAAAATCATCAATAAAAAATAATGAATATTTTCTTACCAAATGAAGGTTGATGTATTGGTCTACACATATCAGCATGCACAAGTTAAAAAGAACCGGTTGCTCTTGATGTTGCTTTTTTAAGAAAACTCTCCCTAGCATGATTTCCAAGAATAAATGCTTCACATAATTTATTAGGATGGTTAATTAAAGGCATCCCTTTTGCCAATTTCCATTCTCCTATAATTGAGAGCTCCAAAACTTAAAGTGGCTAAATCTCAACCAATACCATGCTTCATCTTACAAATCAACGTTCAAACATTTTGCTTCAATTGTTTTGATGTTAAACTTAAACATCTTATTCTTTGGCATAGCCACCTTAGCAATTAAATTAAAGTTTTGATTCTAAAGTTAAATTTTTTTATTTTTCATAAGAATTTCATACCCCTTTTCAAGAAATTGGCCTAAACTTAAAATATTATTTTTAACTTAGGCACATAATAAACATCGGTGATCAAATTGTGAGTAACACATTTAGAATAGATGAGAACTGTACATTTTCCTTTAATTTATATTTTTGACTAGTCTTTAAAGGAAGCATTGCCTCTTATCTTCTTATCAAGCTCTATAAATTTGCCTTTGTATCTTCACATGTGATTGCTTATATTATTATTCAAATACCACATACTATCAACACCGTTTTCTTCTTTGATACTTAATAACATCAATGTTAACTCTCAACTTCTTTATTATCATTAATAGAATTACTCTTTTCTTCAATATTATTAGTGGCACTACAACATCTCTAAGAATAATGACCAATTTCATGACCATTAAATTACTTAACTTCAAACTTATTGTACCTCTTTCATTTACATTTGAATAGTAGCCTCGTCCTTGTTCTCTTATTCTTTCATGTCGTCTTTAAGATGTTTGGCTTCTCTCTTCAATGTTTATGTTATCTTCATTCCGTTGTTGTTTTCCATATAGGTCGCGGCCATGTCCTCTTCCTCATCCAAATCCTTTAAATTGATTCTTTTCTCCTTCATCATTTTTCAAAATAGTCTTAACTTCGAGAACATCTTCCAATGATTCTTCTTGTCCTTAGTATTTTCTTCGGACTTATAAAAATCTGTCTAATTATTCAACGGTCATTGAATCTATATATGTTGACTCATCAATGACAAACATTATATAATTAAACCTGGAAGTTAAAGAATGAAAAATTTTCTTCACATCATCTATATCTTCTGTCTTGTCTCTGTATCTCTCGTGTTCACTCATGTGCAATAATCCAAATTTGATTTGAATTTCTTCATCTTTAAAACTTCAAAATCACATCTTATTGTTTAAAGTCTTACCTTCGTTACTTTATCAACACCTCAAAAAAGACTCCTCTAACTATTCCACGCTTCCTTATAACTAGTAGCATCGGCTACCTTCTCAAATATTGAATCATCTGAACGTTAATGGACAAGAGTGAGAGCTTGTTGATCATTTTTTCTTATCTTAGACAAAGCTTCTTACTATTATGAGATATTTTTTATTTATTTTGAGGCTTCTCATAGCCTTTCTTTACAGCCTCCCACATATATTGAGAGGAAGACAAAGCTTTTATGCATAGACATCATTTCTTATAATTCGACGAGGAAATTAGAAGGAAGCAAGTTCATTACTTTCAATTTCTTACTTCCTTCGTAACACTCTTCTTTGTACTTTAAGAAATAAGACTATATTATCATTTTGTTAAGAAATGAGAGAATGAAAAATAAAGAATAAAAAGAAACTTTCTTCTCTTTCATCTTAATTATTATAAAATAGACTATGGTACCTATAAAGGTATATATTCATCCTCAATTTGCAAAAGATCATAAATAAAAATATAATACTAGAAGACTTTGTGGTTAGGAGAAGACTATTACATTAATTTACACTATTTCTAACACCACACTTTTCTAAGAGTCACATTGTAGAAAATTTAAATTACTTTCTACAAATCCTTTATAATAAATTGAGCATGAAGAGCCTGAATGACTTGCATGATCAAATTAGTATTGTTTTATGTTAAGCTTATGTCATTAACGTAAATCAAAGAAACTAAAATATCATTATTAGTATTGTAAATAAACAACGAGGGATCTATTTAAGAAGCTTTGAACCCAAAAGAAATCAAGGGCTCCGTTAGCTAATGAAACCATCTCTTTTACACCTACTTGACACCATAAAGCAAATTACGC
>JANIHY010000006.1:62937233-62949524 GCA_027479065.1 Erythroxylum brevipes | reverse complement strand
ATTTTTGGAGACAGGGTTAAAAATTTACAGTAATAGATTATTTTGTAATTTTTAAAAAAATTCATAAACTATTTCATAAATTTTAAAAATGACTCAAAATAGTACATAGTATTAATCGGTATCAGTACAGTGCCGTACTAAAATCCAATCTGATACAAAGTTTCGTAAGACATTCGTAACATTGAATTTAACTTCAGTTCAATTTTTAAAACATTGGATTTGATTGTTATTATTATTTTAGTTAATAGCTCAATATCTCTACTTTCATAAGTTTAAAGGATCGCTTCTTTTACGGGTAGGTATCTTGCAAATGATCCTCCAATTATCATCTTCAAACTTGTAGATATAATAAATCATCATGACATGCATGTCAATTGTCAAAGTTAATGCTTAATGTTTAAGAAATTATAAAGGTACATTATATATATATGCATCCTCTTTTAACTTTGCAACTACATTTATTTATTTAGTATTCTATTCTTTTAAAATATTTTTGTTCTCTTATGAAATATCTTATTTACTATTGCCTTTTATTGTATTATAAAGTAGGAAATAGTGATCAATCAATGGCTTTTTGGGCTTATAGGTCCATAAAATTCAACCTGAGAACTTAACTGGGCCTTATAATTCGGCGTCGTTTTCGTGGGTTTTGTCTAGGGTTTATTGAGAGTTTCGGCAACCGCTGAAACAAGTTTAGAACGAGCAATGGATCCTTCAGCACTAAGTTCCGATGAATTGCAAAGATTCCTCACAGTTAGTTCAATCCCTGGTCTCCTGTTGTTTGGTTGCTTTAGATTGGTCTTTCCTTGCTTGTTTCGATTTCTTTTTCTTGCTGTTTTGCTGCCTATCAAACACATTATTTGCATGATTTGACAAGTCGATTTCAATGTGTTTTTGGGACTATAATCGCAGTTTGTTTATTGGGGTGTCGCTGATGTGGTTTACTTTTTGTGGGTTTTTGTTTCTTTTCCCCCCCTTTTGTTCAAAGAAAGTTGACTAATTGGGCAAGAGAGCTTGTCAAGTTTGAGTATTTTGCTTGGTTAGTTTGTTTCTAAAGTAGTTGAATGATTTAGCAATAAAAGCTTTGGATAACTTTGTTCTTTTTTTGGGTATTCTGGAAGATTGGGATTCAAATTAATTGTAAAAAACATAATGGAAATGAATTTCTGTTGTAGTTTAATGATGGTGATATGTGTGATTTTTTTGTTTGTTTATTTTCTGTTTCTTAATGATATGCTTGACCTGTGAGCAGCAAGAGAAGGAAAAAGCTGTGGTTAATGAAATGGTGGCGAAGCTAACGAGTGCCTGCTGGGATAAATGCATTACTGGTACGCCTGGGAGTAAGTTCAGTTCCAGTGAATCTTCGTGCCTCTCCAACTGTGCGCAGCGGTATATGGATTTGAGTCTTATCATCATGAAGCGTTTCCAGTCTATGCATTGATAATATTGAATCATTATTCCCTGATATATTGGTTATGTGACTGGAAGTTAATTTGCGTCATTTCGTATTTGTCTTCCTACATCAGTTTAGTTCTACATATAAAACATTTTGGAATGCTCCTCTGTTTATTGGAGGCAGAGAAATGATATGATTTAGCTTCCAAGTGGATTTTGATACTGGCTCACGGTCTAATCTATTTTAGCCTTTGAGCAACGGCAAATTGGTTATGTTCTTAGAAACTAGGAGTTGATCGTAATAGCTGGATGAAGTGCTCATTTTGCTGTTTGATCAGACATCTATAGATTGGTTGTGATTACTCCTCATCAGAACTTTTTCTTTACACATTGAGAATTTACTTAATCTTGAATTCCATTGGTGACCATCGCAATTTGAGATACATATTCTCTATCTGAAGAAATAATTCAAAGCTCGCATGGATGTGGTAATTGTTAGCATAGTAATCACTTTCAATTTTCCTGTTGCAACTGCTGCTATGCAGAAACCAATGAGCGTTAGAAGAACAGAACTCCCATTGGCAGGTTTCTGACCCTTCAAATCCTCTGTACCGAATATACCTGTGCCCTCTGTTCCTCTCCCATCCAAGACATTCATTGACCAAGTTTATTCGGTATGTCAATGAATGACTTGGATGGGAGGAGAACAGAGGGCACCGATTTATTTGATACAGAGGAATAGGTCCCGGTTTCTGAGCTGCTGTATCTGTCACTATCTATTATTAGAAAAGAATAGAATGAAAAACAGATTGAAACTGATCGTAGTATTTAGGTTTTTATTGGGGATGGGGGAATAGAATGAAAAATAGATTGTAGTATTTAGGTTTATATTGGGGATGGGGATGAGAATAGAAGACTAAGAGTCAACAAACAGAACTAAAAATTGACAGGAGTCATAACAGGAAGCTTTAGACTTGTCAAAAATGAAAATTTGACGGAAGAGCGTCTATCACATATCTACTTGAAAAGCAGCCTCAGATTTTAAAAGCTTATATAGTTCTGCATACACAATACAAGCACTTGAACTAAAGACTCGTGATGTGGTGGTGCAAATTCAGCTTTGCATCAATTACAGTATCCCAGAAACTAGGGCAACGATGACATACAAGATACTATACACAATAATGATGGGAAGCATGTAGTACAACGGATTTTAACCAAAACAAATGAAAAAGAAAGCAAAATAATTGATTGCCAGAGAAGATCACTACACTTTGGACAATCAGGCATGCATTCTTTTGATTTCTCTTGTGGCTTAAATTATAATTTCTTGTTTTCCTTCTGTCATGTTCTTGTGCTCGCCTCTGACCTTTGGCTTTTGGACTTCAAGTCCCGACCACTTCCATCTGAGACCTGCTTGGATTCAACCCCAGTGACTAAAGCAGGAACATCATAAGGCAATTCCCAGTTTCCACTTATCCTTCCCAAGCTAGAACGCCTGGAGTGTATGACACTCCGACTTTCCATGCCCTGTGGCGGAAGGATCCTACTTAAGTCTGGAGAGACATCATCAAATCGGACACCCTCGTCTGCATTGTTGTCACTACAAACCAAATTATTCTCAAATTCTTGCATAGATTCATCCCATTCTGGCTTCAATCCCCTCTCTCTGTCACCTATTGACTTTTCTCTTTTTGAGTTCAGGAAACTCCCACCAATTGCCCTACCTGAAATTTGAGGCTTCTTTGGAACTTTAGCCCTGAAATTGTTCTTGGATGGAGGAATACTGGTGAAAAATACATCCTTGAAATTCTTGATAAAGCCCCGGTCGAATGGGTTAGATAGTCCGTCATAACGGTATCTAAAGTTCTCGTATGTAGACTGTCAAAAACACACCAAAAAACTGTTTCAGAAAATCTAAATTGTTGGGAATAACTTCAGCATTAGCATATAAACCTAGGTTATTTTTGGTGCAGTACAACAAAAGGAGATGGCTATAGGTTTCAATCGCCATTACTCTTTCTTACCTGGTTTTTACTGATGAGATACAAATGGAAGACACTGAGGCCACCAACAAACCATACTGAAATGAAGCTGTAAATTAATAATGCAATAGAAGCAGGAGTCTTAATCATCGCTTTCCAAATTGAAGTGCTCTCCCCATTCATGATTCTGGTGACGTAGACCCAGCAAAATGCATGAACATATATGCAAAGGATAGTTGAAGTGAAGACGAACATGAAGAAGAATCGATAATTCCGCTGCACCCAAAGATCAGAAGAAAGTTATAACCAATTTAAACGTTCAATGGGATATAGAAATTGAAAGCCATGCTCCTGCATTTCCTGGTGCAATAGGAAATATATATCATCCTTCAGGTTAAATTCTATACCCAAAATGAGGATGATAACAATTTCAGGTTTCCTTACAGGATTGCCGTAGAAATGTAATAACTAAATGCAGAGAATGAGACTGCTTTTATGCAGAAAATAACTATTACCACTCCTATGCATTGACCAACCCAAGGACAATGATGGTCAAATTTTTCCACACAGTTGTTGCAAATTGAACAGTGAGAACAACGAGGAGGTCGATAAAGCATGCAGGTGTCACAGTACTTGGTCTTAACAACTATCCCATTGACAATAACATCTTTTGTTCGGGACAAGCGGGAAGGTGGGGTTTGGCCGGGTATAAAAGTTTCTCCTCCATAAGCTTCTGGTTCTGGAGGATGAGCATTGCGAGGTATTATACCAGGATCCCTTCCTGAGGTTAGCAGAAGAAAGATCAAATCCTGAAAAGTACATACGTTCATTAGTTACAGAATAAAGCAGAAAATGGGATTTTCCTGTCATTAGCATAACAGTGAGAAGTTCATACGAACTCTTTCCTCAATAGAGGTAAGATAACTTACTAAGAATGTCAGGACGACAACAACTACTACTATTGATACCCCCAGGTGATGATGGAAATCATCCATAAGCTTTCTTGCTACGAAGACACAGAAAACAACAACGGGCGCTACAATAAGGAATAATGTCAATAAAATTGATCTTGCATCTGGTCCAAATATAAGCCTCCCTTGAAATAAGAATATCTGCAAACAAATGATATTAGACAATTATTACCTAACCCAGATGAGGAAGCACATAGAACAAAATGTTGACTTACTAACAGAATCAAATGATATAAGATGCAATAGAAAGGTAATTCTTTGCTTAATCCTATAACACTTCTCGTCATATTTCCTTTCGTTGTGGCCACAGTGGTCTGTCTAAATGCTTGAATGAGTGAAAACTGAAGGTCTTCCATTCACTCAGTGGATACTTCACCCAACAAACACTAAATTTTGTCCATGACTTTGTATTTAAGTATGAAAATATGTTCTTATCACTGAGATTGTAGCAGAATCGTGACATTTGTGAATTATTCGAGTAGGTAGTTAAAGCTAAAGAATCGTACATGTTCAGTGTTGTGCAACAGAAGGCAAAGCCTTGGTTACTATAGAAATTGTCAAGTAAATAGATACTCTGGGACTGATCATATGGCTTACTTACGAGAAAAGTAAAACACGACAAATAGAAAGAAATAGATGAAAGAAAGGAACGCATTTAGCTTTGTTTCCGGCAAGAGATCTATCCTTCTCGAGCGGAGATTAGTCTGAGTGTGAATAGCTTAAAGTGTCTTCCCAAAGTTGAGACCCTCTTAGGGAAAAAAAAAAAAAAAAAAGGAATGCAACGAGCATACCGCAAAAACAAAGATTTCTGTACGGAAAAGCCAAAACAAACAACACCCCTAGAAAGACTACAGTAGTAGAAAAATCACCACCCTAACTAGAACCTTGTGAGGATCTCTCAAGGAACAAGATGAATTTAGTCACTCAATTAAAACATTGATCTGAATCCACTTCACAATCAACCCTAACTGCAAAATTCTCGGCCAATTAACCAGCAAAACTGTTGTAAGAAGCTCAAAGCTCAAAGCTCTCATATCCTACCTCCAAAAATCCTAGCTTTACTTGCCCAATTCCCTTCTGACTCCTAAAACGCCCAAACTTAAGACAAACCCTAGTGCCCATATTCCAAAACCCCAAGTCAATAATCACGCTTTCATCAACCAAAATCCCGTAGCACAAGCCTAGAGTGAGCTATAACCTTTCCTTTTGATTTCTGATTGATCAAATTAAGCGTTACAACAGATCAATTGAAAGCAAGTGAGTAGCTTACGTTACTGCCTTTCCAGTCTTGGTAAATCCTGAGCCGATCCGTCCCATCGTCTTCTCCGGCGGCCGAATCAGCTCCGGCAGACGAATCAGGAGGCGGAGGTGGCGGCGGCGGCACACACATCTCCCTCATCTCTTATCTCTGTTCAAAAGCCACCCCTTTTCCTCTAAAGTTCCAAATTTCAGCGCCCAACGAACAGACGGACACAACTGTTCACTTCACAATGTCAACTCCAAAAAAAAAAAAAAACCAAATAGGAAAAATGAAAATAAAACCAATAAACAAAACCCCAAAAAGTGGCCCAGATCAAAAGCAAATAAAGGCGGCTACTTTCTCAATAATAGAGGAAAAGAAAAGGCCTTTCTCCAATTTGACCTTCTTTATTTGAACAGGGTCAGGAACAAAAATAATATTCATAATTATTCACGGCCACGATGAGTCGGATCTGGCCAAACACCGCCGTGGGTCATACTTCAGTTACGTCATAAGTCATCGTCGACAAACGGTCAACTAAAGCAAATTAATAAATGGTAATTACCACCGGTTTTGTTCTTTCTTTAACTTACGAGGTGTTGAATTGTATGTTTACAAGTTTTTAATGTTGTCTTTAGTCCACAGATAATGCTGATTTCTTGTAATCACAAAACTTTGAGATTTTCCTGTTTTTGTCACTGCTGCGATTACTCGCTTGGCATTTTCAGGTTGGTTGTTGCCACCTTTTTTCTGTCTTCGCTATTTGATCTTTCATTTTGGCGGCGGCTTCTGCGTATGCACATGTATGTACTTACTTGGCTTTTGGTGGGTGTTTAAAGAAAAAGTTTTGTGTTAATCCATCGAGAAAAAAACAAAAACAAAAAAAGGTGTACGTGCTTGTGACTACGCGCTGATGGGTTGTTTTGTTTAGTTAGTAGCAAACTACTCCGATAACAAAAGGAGGTCCTACCGGGAGTCGAACCCAGGTCGCTGGATTCAAAGTCCAGAGTGCTAACCACTACACCATAGAACCAAAGCATCAGCTGACGCCAACGGAGTAATAAACTTAACTATATATAACGAATTGTCTAACTCTCTTTGCACTTGGATCATTCGATAGAAAAATAATAATTTGTTAAAACTCATAAGCATTTGAATATTGTTATGAAATAAAAAGAAATCATCTTAACTTTTTAATCCTTCTTTTATTAAATAATTATTATAATCTTTTAGAATTTAGCAATTATAAATTATTTTAATATAAGTAAAATATATAGAAATGATAGGCAATGAGTAACTTAGAATTCTTAGGTTATTCCTATGATCATTGAATGTGTTCTTGTCAGACTTAGGAACCGAATGCTATCATATATTTGAGTCCAACAATAGCAGTAGACAAAAATTTGTTCCCCCCAGATAGCTTGAAGGGCTTGAATCTTAGAAAGGGATTTTGTTAGACTCGCCCTAATCCTATTGCTACATTTGGACTTTAAGATTGCATGGTGACATAGAGTTGGTCTGTTACTAATGAACCACGAGGCAATTAGTTATATATCTTACAACTAAATCAGTCTCTCCCTCAAATGCTAGAAACAAAGCTAACACAAGTTAGTAAAGATGAAGGATAAAACAAGAATAAGAATGAGAAAACTTGGAGAATGCCTCTATTTCTCAAGAAAGCTTTTACAAGATAATGACTAATAACTTCTATGCATGCTACAAATAAAGTCCCTTAGGTATTTATAACATTTCACCTCCTCAATAGATGGCTAGGATTCTTTTGATCCAATTGCTCACAGTCACCATTTAGAATTCTCTACATTACTCTACATTTTGTATGTACATTATGTACATATCTACAACATTCTATAAGCTTCTATAATGTTCCATAAGCTTCCACAAGCTTCCATAGTCTTCTCCCATGTTCTAGAAGCTTCCAAAGTCTTCTATAAGCTTCTATCATAATCTAGAAGCTTCTAGAATCTTCCTGAAGATTCCAATAAGCTATAAAAGACTCTTTTGGACTCAAACCTCATCTTATGAGCTTTAAAACATGCTAAATGTGATATTCTCTCCCACTCATTCTGGCAACGCCCTCGTCGTGCCCTCCTTGTAGGCCACGATCATAACCTTGTAGTCCCATAATGTGAGTTCATGCTCTCAACTCGCCCCACTCCTTTCATTTCATAAAGTATTTCACATAGCTTGGATGTAAACCCCTCCTCGGTATAACACAATGCCCAAAAATTTCCTCTACCTCGCACTCGTGAGAAGTAGTGATGGTCATTGGTGTTCTTCTCGATCACCCCTACTTGGCTTCTCTTTATCGGCATGATACGACTTTAACAAGCTCACATGAAAAATTAGATGTCTCTCCAAGTGTAAAGGTAATGTCAAACTATAGGCTAACTTGCCAATTCTTTTTTCTACGGTAAAAGGACCCTCATATTGCCTTACTAGCTCCTTGTGTATTTTGGTGAACCGTTGACTTTGATGGGGAAGGAGCTTCACCATTACTAAATCTCCTTCCTCGAACTCCAAGTGTCTCGTTTTGTTATCGACCCATTTCTTCCTTTGCTTGGCAGCTCTTGCTAAGTATACTTGCACCATGTCAATTTTTTCATGCCAACCTTTAGCAAACTTGAATGTAGGACTCGGACCCTTATACCCAATTGCCAAAGTATGAAGATTCATTGGTTGTTGCCCCATGGCGATCTTAAATGGAGTAGCTCCTATTGGAAAATTATATGAAAATTGGGCAACTTCAAGCAACTTTGCCTAATCATGTTGATTGACACTCACATAATGCCCAAAAAATAACTCCAATAATGTATTTATCCTCTCAGTTTGGCCATCGGTTTGAGGATGCAAGCTTGTAGAGAAGTTGGACTCGGACCTCAATAGCTTAAACAGCTCCATCCAAAACCTCCCAGTGAAGTGAGTATCTCGATCGTTCACTATCGTCTTTGGTATGCCCCAATACTTCACCACATTTCGAAAGAATAGGCATGTCGTATCCTCAGCTATGAATTTTATAAGCACTGGAATGAACACTCCATACTTGCTAAATCGATCCACTACTACCATGATGTTGTTACATCCCTTGAATTTTGGTAGGCATGTGATGAAATCCATTGAAATACTCTCCTAAGGCTTCTCCGAAACCGGCAATGTGTAAGACCTTAATACCCTTTAGGAGGATATATGGATGACACATAAAACAAACCTAAAACAAACTAAGACATTTCAACAATTCCCAGAAAATAAGGCAAACATACATCACATTTCATATGTCATTGGGTTATAGAGAGGACATAATATACACATTGTATTTATCAATTCCATGCCTTAAAACAAACCCATCTTATGTTATGGTTATTACAAGAAATTTACACAAACTACAAAAAAATGTCTCATAATGTTGAATACAACTCAAAGTTTAAGTACAAAATCTCCAAAAACATAATACGTCCTTCTTTGGCCATTGTCATTGTCCCATATTTAACCCTTTTTATCAAGACCTACATGGAGGAAAAAACCACCGTGCTAAGCATAGACCTTAGTGGAAAATTAAATAAAGCAAGATACAAGATGGCGACTACTTCCTCAGTCGTCTAACATTTACATGCAAATGAATCTTGACATATCATATAGCAATCTTTGATTATTGAAATCAGAGAGTAATCTGACTATCAATTGCATCAAAACAGAACAAATATCAATATATATATAGAATTTCCTGTTAATCTTTTCAAAAGTAGATAACAGGAACATAATAGAAGATACCTATGATTGGTATCAACAGAAACAGAAGAGACTTAAGTCTTTAAAATAGAAGACATCGTAGTGTCTAAGGGCAAAAATAGTTGCAGACACTTTTAGGCATATCTATTTACTTACAACTAGGACTTGACAGGTTAAAGCAAATAATATTACATTTTAGAGCCACATGTAAGAGAAATAATGCATAACATATAAAGTTATTCCCTTATGCTCAAATTGAAAGTGTTCATTCACGCCCAACCAAACTTAATATGTCTTATGAATATAAGTTTTTTGTAATAATGCATCAATGAAAGCATTTAAGTAATTTCTCATTATAAGCATAAGTCTCATTTTACCCTAATAATTGGGTTTGATATATTGCAATGATATTCAAAAGAGTTTTGAAGGAGATTCACACCAAAACATGCAATTAACATACCTTAAATTCAAATGCACAAATGGATTTAACAAGATGATGGATGGAGAGAGAGAAGTTCAATCTTTTTGCAAATTTTTGTGTTTGCTGACCCTCACCTTCTTCATCTGCATGTTTTTAGACAAAGGTACAAATGGGTGACACACCATTTATCACATGGCTAAGTGTTATGGTGTGGGACATATGACAAATGGTTCCATCCTATATGTTTCTTTCATTAATAACAAAAATGAAAACATCTTTTTTTTATTATATGAAATTGAATTCCATCTGAATACATTTAGCAATTTAGTCTATGATTAATGTATCTTTATGCATTTATAAACACAATTAACATAAATTATCGAAATACCCCTACAATTCTATTAATAGTGATTATGTCTCAAACTAAACACTCACTTTCCTAATCGTTAACACCTATTACATATACTTTCATGGACAAGAAATGTTCCAATTAGGATATAGTTTGAGGCCTCACAAAATGGCTTTAACAAACTGACAAACTCATTTATTCAAATATATTTTTATATCAGTTGGATGAGTTTTTGTCACTAAAATTTGGTCTTTATAGCTTTATTTGATTATTATTTGAATTATTGTGCCTTACATTTAGTTTGTAATTATAGGGGCATAAATTGTCATATTTTGGTTTAATTATAATAAATTAATTTTTAGACAATTGATGCTACATTTTGTAATTTTTTTATTGTAGGTTATTTGAAGAAATTAAAGCTCAAAATATTAAGAAGTAGTGATCAAGACATTGAAGAAAAGCAATCTAGTAGAAGACAAAATCTGAGGCATGCATGTGCTAAAGGACCTAAAGAGAAATCGACAACACATTGGCTATTTGTATGAGTGCTTAGGTCTGTTGGTGGACCAAAAATTAGCCAATTGATTGTCACATTTCAAAGTGGGAGACAACGTGAAGAGAGCCAGCTGGAAGAAAGGGCTGAAGGTATGAGTGGTGGACCAAGGGAGGAATTTATTTGTCACATAAAGAAGGGAACAAAAGGTGGTTGTTTGTAGAGTATAGGGAGTGGTTGAGTGGAGGTATGGAGAGTGAAATAATTAAGAGTGGAGTGTGTGAAGCAGGAGATGGGGTGTGTTGGTTGTGTGTGCTCGGTGTGAGGGGTTCAGATGAAATAAAAATACACATAAAAAGCAAAATAAAAGGAGCTGCTGGGCGTTGTGAGGAGAGGGCGTTGAACAGACCAAGAGCGTGTGTGTGTGAGACGTGAGTGTGCTGTCTTAGTGTGTGAGTGTAAAGGCCAGAGGTGCATGAGTTAGGAGAGCTGTGTTGTGACTTGCTTTGACCATGTGTGAGTGTGTGAGGTGAGTTAACATTGTGTGTGTTGTGTGCTTGTTTTATCCTGGTAGAGAAGTAGAAGTGAGTAAACTTTGAGTGGCTTGAGGTGAGTGGCTGTGGAGTTGAGAAGAGAGAAAGCAGCAGGCGTTGTTAGTGTACATGAAGCAAGGAACGAACAAGGCAGCTGGCTGGAGGAGTAGACGTGTCTTGTTGTGTGAGTTAACGTGTAGGGGTTGCTTTGAAACAAAAATAGGCAGCAACTGAGTTGAGTGGAAGGTGTTGGGTGTATGAGTTGTGAATGGGCTGGAAAATGAAGGCAAAACAGTGAGAGTAGCTGGGTAGAACATGCTTTCTTGGTCTGCGTTGGTGATATGCGGAGTGGGCTGCTGTTGCTGGTGAAGAAAACAAACAACGTAGGAGCTGGTTGGAGACAAGAGTGTGACAACGTGAGAGGCTAGGTAGTTGATTTTGAAGAAGCCCTTGCATGGTCTTGTAGGTGACATCTGCGTGCATGAAGAGCTGAACAATTAATTAGGCATACATGCTAAAATAGGAGAGGAGCAAGTTGGCGTTGGAAGTATCTATGGTGTGGTCTGCTTGGCTGGTGGAAAAAGAAGCAAAGAACGTATGTGTGTGGCTGTTAGGCGTTGAAGAAGGCAGCTGTGAGCTAGTGTATGCTGCTTTAATCTGGAAGTAGACAACATAAATAAAAGGGAAAAGTGTGCGTGAAGAACAAGCATTAAATTGTCACTTCTAGCTACGATTTTGGCTGTGAGTTTGGTGATCTTGTTGTGTGCTTTGGAGAAAGAGTGTGCTGGAAAATAGAAAGGAGATTGTGGGTTGTGTGCCTGTGTTGGTGGAGCTAAAAACAGAAACAAAAGATTCCCTTCATGGATGACCATCGTCGGAGTTCAACGTCAGTAGCAGCTTCAATGAATTTTCATGGCTAGTTCATCTTAATCCTTCGGTTCAACGACAAAGGCGGGAGCTTGGAGTTTTTATAGGGGAGTTTAAATGGCAATTATTTTCTGTCCATTTAATTAATTAGTAATTCATGGATTTTACTATTTAATTATTTGGAGTTGTGTTTTGTGACTGAATTATTGTTTGGCGATTGATATTGTGTTGATTTCGGATTTAATTTCATTACTTTGTTTTGGGTCAAAACTTTGTATTGAGATTTTAGCGAA
>JANIHY010000006.1:62882815-62896379 GCA_027479065.1 Erythroxylum brevipes | reverse complement strand
GGACAGAGCTACTGGACCCCTCAAAATTTTAAAAAATTAAATGTTTTTAATTTTTAATATATATATGTATATATGAGGGTGGAGTTATTTAAAGGTCAGTAGTGTACTGAGCCCTTCAAAATTTAAAAAAATTAATTATTTGAGCCCTCCTATCTTAAATTCCTGGCTCCGTCATTGATACAAGCCCAATTATTTGGACAAAATTGAACTTGCAAATTACTTTTTTTGTTTAATGCAAAATAATTTCTATTTTATTTCTCAATACTAATTAATAAGACTAACAAATTTACAATATAAAAGAGAAAAGTGTCCAACTTTTGAGAGGATAACCCCATCTCCCGTCATCCTTGGCACCAACTTGTTCATACTTTCGTGGCACGTAGTGTACCATAAAAGAAAGAAAGCAAACTCTATCCATAGTTAGCATATGGTCAATTGTGATCTTATTGCTAAACAAAAGATGGCAATAATTAATCTCATAGGTGTCTAAATAATGAGGGAACTTTTTGGTATCTCTAGTTTAGGGCACTTCAACCAAATCGCTTCCAACACTTTTGAGAGAGTACGTTGGGTGCCACTTAATTGCTAATAGAAACGAACCAAGATCTTCAGTTTAGTATTAACCTGTCTTATTCTGTCTCATAAAATCTCAACTATTTATTTTGTGGAATCCACGCGGAGTTCACGCGGGACCTACACAAGATTCACATAAATAAACGACTGAAATTCATTGGACACAATAAAATACCATAATATTAAACAGGAGATCTGGACTAAATAGAAACAGTTCTTAGTTGTGATCACAACCCTTTCAAGTACTGTACACTGATAATATTTGAACAAATATTCCTTTAGACGAGATTATATGGAGTTTGCCTATGTGGGAATTTTTCTTCAATAATTAGAGGAGCTTAGTTGCAATGTTTAACATATATATACTGTGTAGTTTTATCAAATGAACCTTTTCTCCAATGGTATTGTATGAATTCCTCTTTTGTAGATTATTCATTGGAATTATAATTTCCAAACTGAATAAAAATTTAAAAAACACAATTTTCTTCTTATTTATATTAATTATTTTCATTGAAGGGCTATAGACAAAATAGAGCAATGGCTGTCTATTTAAGAAAGTCAAAATCAACGTATTTAGTATATAAGGCTCTCCGCTTTACAGAGGTTAATATACACAATCTTTCTTTTATATTTTCACAAAGAAGTTGTTTTTATGACTTAAACCTATAACATTTGAGCCATAAAGGAGCAACTTTACATATTAATCATTTAGTAAATTTGGTTCGCAAAAGGGTAACCTCTTTGAGATTCATATTTGTAATGCATGCAGTATGACATCAGGAGATAACAAATAATTGCCTACTTTTTGTGCTTGCTTGCGTTAAGCTTTTCTCTTTTTAGTGCATATATTTATAAGCATTCTCATCCCTAATTACAATCATGATAACTTTAAAAAATGTTGAAGCAAATGTTTTATGCATATTAAGCTTTATATACATGGTTGCAGCATTGTTAATTTGTAAAAAAAGTTACATGGTCATCACAACATTAGGCATCAAACGAGTTTTTGTACAACTTTAACAAAAACAACCCATTAAAGACCAATCTTATACATAATTGGACATTGTTAGATGAAATGACATTCATTAAGTTAATTCATATGCTCCCCTGCAAATGGAACTTCTGCATTTAACCATAAAACACGTATTAAGTAAGCTAATGCTGCAAGTAACATCAATCGTATGAAAGAATCACAAGTTTATCTACTGAGTAATCCAGATTAGTTGCGCAACTTTTTGTCTCTAATCCAAATTAATTGTCGTAGCTTTCATCTCCATTGAGCTAGTGGCTGATGCAATCCTTATGCTCCATGGCATGATAGATGAAGAGGACCTGGACTACTTTTTAATACTTTATGATCAAAGCAGGCCGCTAATCAACACAAAAAGTGGATGCCAATCCTCTATCGATAATAAGTTTACTTTTAAAAATGTTGGTATCATCAGCATTTTAAAGATATTCGACATCCCATTGTACCGCATGGGCTAAACATATACATCTTTTCAATCAATCCTTCAAAACCAAAGCAAAAGTTGAGGTGCATATCTAACCAGGTCTTCGTTTCCTACAAAACCAAGACTTCTTCTAAGTTTAACAATTGGCATGAAAAAACCGTTTATATTTTCCCAGGAAGTATGGACCACTACGGATTCATCATAACTCTATCCTTCTTTCAAAATAAACAAAACATTCTCTTAAAAGTTCAACAATTGGCATGAGAAACGATTGACACGTACATTCGATTGCAAAGACTTGCTTGATAATATCCGTACAGATTATACACAAACTCACTTTGCAGGTATGAACGGAAGTACATACTATTATTATATATAAACGTAATTTCAGTCTTCTGTTATAGGTTGAAGAAATATAAAAAACTGCATTTTTTTTATTGACAACAAGAAAAAGGGACAATAACATTATCATGAAAGTGTTAGGAAACTTGGGAAGCACAAACTTTTGATTTTACTAAAGTGAATATGAATGGGGAAAAGGAAATAAGAGGAGGAAGAAGGTACAAACTATGATATAGTTGCCCAATTTGGATAAGGACATTTATAAACCCATCCAGGTCCAGAATATTGCACACAATGAAGCCATAAACCTTCTTCAAGCTCATCGTATCTACAAGAAACGAAAACAAAACTCAAAAGCAAGTATATGCACACATTTTACATGAAAATGCAGCACGCATTCAGATAAAAGTTAACTGGAACCAACAATACCACGATTAAGGTGTAAGCAACTAATGAGATTATGGTAAAACAACCACCAATTTATTAATACAATTGTGCCCCCACCTCTTTCCTCAAGCACTCTAAGCAGAAGATAAAATGACAGTAAGTGGACATGATGCAATTTGGAATGTTAACGTAGATATGGAAAGAAGCTATAAGGTAAGGAAATTGACTGTATACATGTTGTAGTAAGTGTTAATTTCAAATAAGAAGAAGAAAAAAAAGAGGCAACAATACCATGAATTTATATTTCCTACTTGGTCAGCAGGGAAGTATGAAATTTCATCTTTGGCAACAGCAACTAAAAATGTCAACTTGAGCAAGATTTCAAAAACTCCTTGGGTTATGGTTTATTAGAAACTGTACAAAGTTCACTCAATTGTGTTGCAATCAGTAAGTAATTTACTGCAGACTGCAGCCATTGTACCATAATAGCATCATACATGTTACAGCACAAATCCACATTTATAGTCAGCACAAGTGAAACTTGACAAATATGCATCCTACCAAAAGTACCATCACAGGTTGAAGTCTCACCCTTTTGGAGCCAAATTTGGACAATTTGTGCACATTGGATCGATGCTGAAATCTTCCTCACAATTTTCTTCACGTTTACATGAATTATTTCCTGATGGAGGAGAATTGCTAGAATTGAAAGCAGCTCTATCAGCAGTCCTCCCATTAGTGGAGCGGTTCTGAACATGTTCAGAGAGATAAAGATTGTCGTTGGCTATTGAATGTCCCAAATACTGTAAATGAGCTCGAATCTAAGGGGGGCAAGAGAGAGAAACAGATTGATTAACACATGTTATAATTTCACCGTATCCATCAGTAAAATGGATGTCAACACAATCTCATTTATGAGTTTACATGAAAAGAAGAAAAAGGAGATGATTTAAACTGTGGCATGTAAATGTCATATACCCAAAGAAGATGGATCCTAAGTTAAGATATGACAAGGGAAAAAATGGGTAAATCTTCTTACTGAGAATGAATAAAGGTCATTGTTAACATAAAAGGCAAGAAGTTTAGCGAGAAGAAGAAAGATTGACCAATAAAGAAGAATCCATAAAATCAGTAGGCTTAAATTAAGCCATTTAACATGTTTGCGCTTTCAAGAAGAGCAACTGTATGTATCGAAAAATACAAAATGAGGAATTGCTCATGTCAAGAAAGGATGAAAACTCAAAGAATACTAACAAGCTGGACTCATTTGTGTTCCAAAACAAAGAGGGTTTAGAAATATAGGAATTCATTATCCTGGGATTCTGAATGAGCAGCTACTCTGCTGCTATAGCTCCTGCTCCCTCTTCGGCTAGCATGGTTTCTCATTTGCTTGTACGAGGCTTCAATTAGTCATTAACCATTTAGCCCTTGTATATTCCTCACGACTTCTACAATTTGGTACCACTACTCATCAAGAATACCCATCGTTCTTTCCCAAAGATAAAATTTATTTTAAAAGATAAGAGCCAATATTAGGAAAAGCAACAAAAACCAAAAAGAAATTTCAAATCAAGGCTTCTCCTTTCCATATGGCGTAAGGGTTTCTACTGAAGCCCTTAAAATATGTATTTCTAACAGCAATTTCTTGTTCAGAAGTTCCCTTACTTGATGAGTTCGGCCAGTGATTGGTTTACATAACACGATGCTATGAGTTCCATTGGTTCTTATCCTAGTAAACTTTGTACAAGAAGGCTTCCCCTTCACAGAAGAATTGGCATCAGAGTCACTGACCTGAAGAAATTATACATTCTAAGAATCAGTGTATTGCAATGAATCAACCGCCTGTAAGACTAGAAGTAAATAAACTGCTCAGCATTTTCAACCACCACAGGTATATAACTCATCAGCAGAACAGCAATTATAATACAAAGTAACATCAGAGAATAGCAATGAGGATTATGGAAAGAAAAAGATCCCAAATTTGCATGCCCACGTACAATTATGCAAGATTGACCCAAATTACACTGTGTGTTAACACAAAGAAGACTACTGATGAATAATTAAAAAAAAAACGCAAGTGAATATTATTCATCCAGAAAGAAGCTTTATCACCTGATATCCACCGTAGTACAAATGAATACTTCACAATGAACATATGATCAGAAGATCTATGACTTAGATGTTATTATGAAAGTGGAGGGATGCACTTTGAAGCAGCTATGGCTCCTGATAGAGAGAAATCAACAAAGCCTCACCTCTGTCGTGCTTCTCCCTTCTCGAGCATTATAGTTTATGTTAACATCAACAACTTGCTGGCATAAAAATGAAAAAGTAGATGTTAAATAGATAAGAACCATTAACCAGCAAACATCAGCATAATTTTCAAACAACTGCACCTCAAGGATGAACATGGCCATATCCACATATTATGGGATTAGTTAAATACTTAGGTAAACAGCAGCTGCCAATTGGTGTACTTCAACACCAACCAATTATGAGAAACTTTACAGTGGATACAGTTATTAAACTCACCGCTTGTAAATGATACAAATTCTTACATTCAGAATCCACAGTCATCTCAATAATTCACAGAGTCCATAGGAGAGAACTGAGAAGTCATCAAATTAAATAACATGTAGAAATCATTTGATTAGACAAGGATTTACCTCATCCTCTGGAAAAATCCCAATAACTTTTGCAACATACTGTTTCTGCACAACCCCAGCTTCAATCTGCAATGACGAACAGGATTATGACAGCAGAGTCACAAACTCCTGTCAATATTTTGGATTCCAATATCGATCTAATTTTTAAACATGATTATCCATTCCAATGAACAACAATGATGAACAAAACAACAGACTCACCTGTTGCCTGAAAAGATCTGCTTTTGATGCATTTCTGGCCAAGATAAGAAGTCCTGAGACAAGACGATCCAGCCGATGTACCGCTATGATGGAGTTATGGGAAAGAAAACTGGAAATAGCAAAATCATATAGAAAAAGAGGGGGGGAAATCACAATGGCCAAGCACAAAAAGCTATTTAAACTTTCATAGCCTTTTCCATGAACCACGTCTAGCTAGAGTGCATGCTTCCAAAGTATAAGCAATTTTACTTTCAGGAGTTTGAGGTACAATAACTATTTATTTTCTTTTTATATTGATTTATATACACAAATTACATAAATATTATTACGTTATATAATTTTTTTCCTTTTTATTTCAGAAAGAATGCGTGGATACGAAAGAGAGGCGCTAAATCATGCTCGGCCTGAAGGATTCCAACAACGGTATTCTTCCGATATTGACCACAAGGATGAACCTACAGAGCAATACCACATCAACTTAATAACAACCTAAAACGAAAAGTGGGAGACGATAGAAGTTCAATCACACAAAATACTCTTAGAACATTGACATTAAAAACCAAACCTCGACACACAATGACCAAATTAGTGTTCCTTTATGAAATGGTTTTAACAATTCGCATGTAGGTATAACGAGTTCATTCATTAACAGAAAATGTCGAGTCATAGCACGCTTACGGGAACAGTTGGTGGCTTGAAAACAGTAACAACATCGTCTTCTTCTTGAAGAACGGAAACACCCAAATCCATAACCGGAGGTTCATGCCTACAACAACCTTATCGAAATCAATCAATCCATTAAAAAACTCATAAATCCAAGACACCTCTAACTTACATTACAACCAAGTGAAATGATTAGGAAACCTGTGCAAGAAATGGCTAATCTTTTGGGAAGATTTAACAATGTAGGAAACTGGGACCATCTCTCCATCAACTTGTATGCGTCCACATTTTACTGCATTAACCTAAATCAACAACCCTCAGTTACGAAAATCAATGCACATTCTAAATAGAACACATAAACACAAACATTCACACGTACGTAGTAATCATAAGGTCGGCCTTTGAACTCTTCCGCGAACAAATCAACAATTGTCTTCCCCGCCCAACGATTCTTTACATGTGAGATGAACTCGAAGTAGTATGGTCTGACGTGGCGGCTCCCTGCATATTTCCCGCCAAAATAATCATTATTTTTTTTCCCCCCTCTTCGAGATGCAATCTCCTAGCTTCAATTGAAATGAAAGAATAAACAACCATTTCGAAAGATGTAATCTTGTTTCTGAGGAGGATTGGCAGGTGTTTGCCACACAATCTCCATCTTCTCTTCCCCTTCTCCTCCTTCTTCTCTTGGTCTCTTCATTTTCTCGGGTTTAGGGTTTTGTTATGCTCAAGTAACCCCGCGATTTTCCTTTTTGACCAGAAAGCGACGAAACGAAACCTCAACCGTCGTCGTTTAGTTATCCGCTAAAGACGAAGAAGAAAACGATGTCGTACTGAGAGTCCCAACACCGCGATACTCTCTATAGAAGAAAACTAAAGCGGGGCTCCGAAAATCGCCTTCTTCTTGCTTCTTTGTTTAAGGTATGGATTTTATTTAATTATTAAATTTTTTTATCACTACTCAATTTCTTGCTTGTTTTGAAATGAAAATATAATAAATAAATAAATAAATAAGAAATTATTGATCATTTCGATTGAGTTGGGTTTAGATCTGTTAATAACAACACAGGGGGGTTGGTTGGTTGGTTGGTTGGTTTCTGGAATTTAATGAGCTGGTTGTTGTTGATTCATTCGAAATCGGAGAGAGGTGTAATTGGGAGCAGCTGATTGGGTAGAGGGACAGAAGTTAAGGTCAACAGTCAAATGCCGGAGGAGGATTTGGTTGACATCAAGTTCAGGCTTTACGACGGCTCCGACATCGGCCCTTTTCGGTACTTGTCGGCCTCCACGGTCGACATGCTTAAGCAGCGAATTGTCTCCGATTGGCCCAAAGGTTGCCCCTTTTTGTCTTGTCTGAATACCTACTTCCGGAAAAACCGGGTCCCAATGTTTGATTTTGTTTAAGTAATTTCGGTTATTCTGAGAATTGGTGTCTTGTGTTTGAGTTTTCTATTTCTGTGTTGTGGGGGTGATTTCGTTGGTTGGAACACTTAGAAGTGAGAATAATGGGTTATTTATACGTATGAACAAAACTCATTTCTTGTTATAGGATGGTGGTTCTATGCAAATTACAAACTTTGGCGAAAATTTGGAAAGTCTTAGAAAGGAATCAAGTAGCTTATCAATGACAATTTTGGAATTAGTGGTCACTCTGTATTATCTGTTTATATCATTTCAAAAGTTAAGTGCTTCTTTCAGAAACTTAGAGAATATATGTAATTTTGAGTTTGAATGGTTTATGTCATGAGCTTTACTTTTTAGTAATTCGATGCATCTGAGAATGCATTTATTACCTTCATGAAGAAGTACTGAAAGATCATACTGGTTTGGACTAGAAGCTGCAGAAAGATATCTGATTCTTTGTGACCCCTTGTAATTTACATGCAATTTGGAAATAGAAAAGATTGTTTATGGATGCTTGCATTGTTGTGAAATTTTTGAGGTGCCTGTTAAACGTTGCAATATGATGAGGATTCAAACTAAGATTGCCCGTCCAGACCTTGCACAGCCAGCTGCCAAGAATGATAAATTGTAGATTTCTCAATCTAAAACTGGCAATCTGTCAGTATGAAATAGCCTGGCATTTAGAGGAGTTTCTGTCTATTTCTGTTGTTAGATTTTTTTTCTCAATTTTCTTTTTGATTTTCTTATATAGGTAAAACCATTAATCCTAAGGCAGTGAATGAAATCAAACTGATATGTTCTGGTAAAATTTTGGATAACAACAAGACTGTTGGTCAGTGTAGAACACCCTTTGGCGAAGTTGCCGGGGGTATCATCATAATGCATGTTGTTGTACAGCCTTCTCCAGCGAAAACTAAAACAGGTATTTCCCATCTTAATCTTATATCCACACACATATGATATGTTACTCCATCATAATGGTTGTTGATTATTTTTATAGCGCGTTTCAATGTATTTAATGTGTCAGCTGAAAATTGGACTTGCAGGAGTTGTTTCTGTTATTTGTTGAGATGTTGAACTTTGGAACTTAATTTATTGAAGCTTTCCATCAAAACTTTCTTATTCCACTTATTTCAAGTAAGGTTGATGTCCGTTTGAGATTAGTTTTCTAATTTGTGAACTAGTAGGCATTGTTTGTCATTGAAAGACATATTCCTGAGGGTTTCTGAACTCCAAAATGGTAACGCTTTTAATTGATGAAAATGTTATACTTGAAATTCATTTGTTGGCTCAAGACTATTTAGGTGACTGTTCCTTTTTTAAACTTTAATTTGGGGTCATTTGATTTTCTTGTGGCCTGATCCACTTGTGTATCCAACAAGAGAAGCTTCTAATAACTAAGAGTAAAGCGTCCAGACTGGCCAATCATGTGTTTGTTTGGTAGAGAACTGACTGCCTTTCCACTAGTTAGGTAACATTCCATTAATGGAATCGCTCATTTTAACTTGATATTTGTAGTGAGATTTGGGATGGAATCAGTATGTTTGAAAATCTAGGGATAGAACACCATGAGCTGTATTATTCTAATATAAATTCTCTTTTTCTTCAAAAACTTCCTAATTGTGGGGCCAACAGTGGGTTAATTTGTCTTTGGTGAATGTTATAAAATTTGCTTTAGGAATATCTAAATGATCTTACTTAACTGCTACTCAACTTCATATTCAAGCTATCTGTTTGTTGGCCTAGCTTCTCTCATCATGTTGAACCAAGGGTTGCCTTTCAGAATATGACCTTTTCGCACTGTTGTTAACTTAAGATCCTTAATCTGAATCTGCATAATTGGACTACTATTGTTTTGTGCTACAACACTTGAATGCTATGTATAGTTTTCCAAACAATGGTTTGATTGTTGTATCATCCATTTCTCATCATGCTTGTAGCTGGAATCTTTTTATGTAACAATCTTTTGGCTTTTCAACAGAAAAGAAGATTGACAAATCTCCCAAGAAAATTGTATGCTCTTGTTCCATACTGTGAAGGCAAATATGTTGATATTCAGTGAAATTGTCTACCGAGCATCGATGCTTTAAACACAGAAACTGATATTCTTTGGGCATCAATGTAGTTGTTGCAGTATTCATGTGTAGCCAAGTGCTTTAAGTTACCAAAAATGGTGTCTGTGTTGCTTCTTCCTTGTTCCATTTTGTCATCTTCCTTTCCTCACTTTGTTATTTTAAGACCTCGAAAGATCTGTAGCATTTATAGAAATAATTGTCCTCTTCAAGCTTGCTATACATTTCAGAACAATTCCAGAAGATTTGCATTTCAAAGACTCGTATTCTTGCAAGTTTAAGGGTGGTGTACAAAAACTAAGGTTAATGCTAACTACCATCATCTAATGATTCTAATGCAATTTCGGTATTCTTCGTTTGAAGCAAGACATCCTTAAAATCAATTTTGTTGTTGATGCTGGAGAATGTGTTCATACTCTTTAGCAGCAGTTTTGAGTTTTACTTCGGGTTTGTGAACTTTTGATAGTGCCAGGAAGGGAGGGAAAAAAGGAGAGGAAATGGGTCATGGAGGGGCTCAGGAATCAGGATAGGTAGATAGTAAGTGTAACAGATTCAATTGAACATAAGTTCTCAAAGATACAAGGTAAAGGCTCTCAATAAAGGGAACTCGCTACAAACATTGGTCAGCTCACCTACCAAAAGAACAAGGTTGAAACTGGAGAAGGGGGAGCTACAACAACATGGTAAACAAAGGCCCTAAATTCTCTGGAAAACTCTGTCCGCTGCTGATATTGTCTGTTCAATATCTTCAGCAGTATGAGCCAAACTTGTAAACCCGGCTTCAAACTGCGATGGAGCAAAATATACACCTTCCTCCAGCATTCCTCGATAGAACCTGGCAAACTTGGCGGCATCACTTTTCTTTGCATCAGAAAAGTTGTGAACAGGACCTTCCGTGAAGAAAAACCCAAACATCCCTGCTATATACCCACCACACATAGCATGACCAGCCTTCTTCCCAGCATCTAGAATGCCTTGAACAAGTTGGTTTGTAATCTTATCCAAGTACTCGTAACTTCCTGGTTTCTGCAATCGCTTTAGCGTGTGTATACCCGCTGTCATTGCCAAAGGATTCCCACTCAAAGTTCCTGCCTGGTACATAGGGCCTGCAGGGGCAACCATCTCCATGATTTCTCTTCTCCCTCCATATGCACCAACTGGCAGGCCACCACCAATAATCTTCCCAAGGGTTGTGAGGTCTGGAGTTATACCAAAATACTCCTGAGCTCCTCCATATGACAGACGGAATCCAGTCATGACTTCATCAAAGATTAGAAGAGCATTATTTTCTTTTGTGACCCTGGAAAGGGCATGAAGAAAGTCTGATTTCGGAGGAATGAAACCAGAGTTTCCTACAACAGGCTCAAGAATTAGTGCCGCAATTCCTCCTTTATTCGTCTCAAAAAGATTTTCAATGGCTTCAATATCGTTGTATGGGGCAGTTAGGGTTTCATAGGTTGCTCCTTGGGGCACACCAGGAGAGTCAGGGAGCCCCAGTGTTGCAACACCACTGCCTGCTTTGACAAGGAATGGATCAGCATGGCCATGGTAACAACCCTCAAACTTGATAATCTTCTCTTTTCCAGTAAAGGCACGGGCCAGTCGAAGCACACCCATGCAAGCTTCTGTTCCTGAATTCACAAATCGCACCATCTCTATGCTTGGAACTGCTTTAATCACCATCTCTGCCAGAATATTCTCCAGAGGACAAGGAGCACCAAAGCTGGTCCCTTTCTTCATTGTTTCAGCCAAGGCTGCAAGCACCTGTTAGTAATGTTAGTCCAATTGATTTGGCAAAAAGCATCAAATGTATGATACTAATCTCCTAAGTACGTTCACAGAATCCCAACCCAATCTATTCAAATGATGAACTGCCCACAAAAAGAAGGCAGTGAAGAAGAGTAAAACCTCATCATCTGCATGACCTATAATCGCCGGACCCCACGAACCAACATAATCAATGTACTCATTCCCGTCTACATCCCACATGTGAGAGCCCTTGACAGAGTCCATGACAATAGGTTGTCCGCCGACAGATTTAAAAGCACGTACAGGTGAATTCACACCTCCTGGCATCAATTCCTGCAAAAGGAAAGGCAAATCTCTGGGTCTTTGTTATATATGACAGTGAAGCCGCTAGCAATATGTAAGAAACCAATTTCCACACTGGAAGCTGAACTCTAGCTTATTCATAAAAAAAGATGCAACTCAACTGCTATATGAACAGATGCCAAAGCTAAATGCTTTCCTACATGTTCTCAATACCCATTTCACAGGAGCATTACAGATGATAATGATTCTATCAGAACATTAAAATTTGCCCAGTTCAAGGCTTCGAGAGTTCAAACATTACACTGAATTATACAACGCCCTTATCAGCAACCCTTAATAGAAAACATTAAACAACACAATCCCATTTCAGATTCCAGAAATGAAGACTGAAGACTAGAATTCAGTTTTAATTCTTCAATTCCAAGCATACAAACAAAAAGGGAAAATTTAAGCATACCTTAGCAGCATTGAAAATTTCCACGGACTTTTGGAGGGTGAAGTTCTTCTTCTTCTCCTCTTCAACCGAAACGGTCATTTTGACATAATATCGAGACGATCTAGATGGAGAGGTTTTACTCTGAAGAAGCTTGCTAGTAGAGCACGAAAGACCTATCCCAACGCCAACCCCCGTAAACGTAGCAGCCATGGCGGCTTTGATTCTTTTTGGGTATGCGATTCAAAACTTTGGGATTGGATTTCCCGTATTCTGTCTCAGAAGTTTTCACGAGGTGGAGTAGTGCTTGGTCACATAGAAGAAGATAAAGAGATAGTAAGCGCAGCCAATGTAATTATAATATATCACATGGAAACCGACCCTACCACCGATCCATCGCCATTTGCAGATGTAATGAGTTTGGGTCTATTAGTCCAAAACTGGGCTGAATGTGCTTGCTGAGATACAACATTTTAGGGTGTATTCATGCCTAGAGGAAAAAGGACTTATTCTTAATATTTTATATTTCTTTACTTGAGTTAGAGAAAATGAAAGCTTTGAATGTGAAGTTTTTTTAATGCCTAATTTAAATGTACCAAATGAATACATTTTTAAAATAAAGAAAAGACATATATATATATATATATGTGTGTGTGTGTGTGCGCGCGCGCATTTAAAGAGTTTGGATAATTAAAAGACCAAAATAAAAAAATCATTAAATTGAAAGAGTGTATTTATGTTTGTACTCACTCATAATCACAAGATTATTTGAAGAATTATTTAATTTGTAGATAATTGTTAGTCAGTTAGGATCGAGTAAGACAAGAGGTTTAAGATTTAAATGATTCAACTGATATTAGACGATCATAAAATTGACTAAAGATTGAAAATTTTAAAAAATTGAAATATGATTGAAAGGAATTGTCTTCATCTATCAATGAATTTAAATTTTAATTAAAAAGTTTGTTAAATGAAAGTTAATTGATTTATTTTATTTTATAAAAACTTAATAATTTATAAAAATTGATTGATTAATTAATTAATTGATCAGTTTTTAATAGCAAGAGTTATTAAAATAAATCGAGTCGGAAAGTTAAAAACTGAACTAAAAGATTGAACTTTTCAAAACTAATATGATTGAACCGATCAAACCAATTTGGTTTTTTAGTATTGGCTAGGATGTTAGCTTCTTGAATAAATACTTTGTTTTAATTCATTTTAAAGATAAAAAGAAGCCATAACCAAGCTTTTGTGGAATTTGTTGCTATTGACAAATAGTATATTTAAAGATCTAAGCCCATGTTAATTCTTAAAGTT
>JANIHY010000006.1:62830314-62856740 GCA_027479065.1 Erythroxylum brevipes | reverse complement strand
TTCAATAGAGAGTGAATTTGGAGAAGAGAAGAAGCTTCGGGAGGGAGGCTCAAAGAAATGGAAGATGTCGAAGGATAAAGTTATCTTGGATAGGAATAGTTATTCTTGGAATAGATAAAGATAGGTAGGGATCGGTATTATCTAGTCCTCAAAATTACAGAATAGATATTCTTGATGATTAGTTATCCTGTGCTTGTTTATAACCAAACACTGGTTTAAGGAATGACATAGGAATATGCTAGGAATAGAATAGCTATTCCATTGAACCAAATAGACCATTAAGTGTTTTAATTTCGGGTTTCATTTATACTGTATTGTGTTTCTCAACATGATCTCATGTTATTATGCTTATAGACATATATTGTTCTTATTACGATGTTTTGATGAAATTATAACATTTTAAATAATTTGTATTATTTTTAATTTTATATCTATATAAAAGTTAAATAATATTTTCTTATATTAATCGTGGTTATTATTTATATGACAAGATGTGAAAAGTGATATTTATAGGAATAAAAAGATGGTTGTAATATTAAATTTATAATATTATGATTTTTAGGAAATAATTAAAATAAAGTTAAAAACTATATAGCATAATATATTGTAGAACTATTTTTAATTTTATAAAATTTATAAGCTATTTTTATAATTTAAAAAGCTATTCAAAACGATACTCAATATTGACCAATATTACTATCTTATTTTACAACAACATCAACAACCACCTATTAAAAACCTACTGAATGCAGGGTCTAGGGAAGTTTAGAAGTACACAGTCTTACTCCCAAGCCGATAGAGAGGTTATTTATGATAAATCATCGATATCTTATTATGCTAAAACAAAATTTAGTTTGAGGTCTAGTATGGTATTTGTAATATTACTGTAACTATTTCCTTCTCACGAAAAGAGTAGTTTTGTTCAGTATCATTCAATTTTCTACTCTTAAAGGTTACCAAATGTCCCCCTTCTAAATTAATAAACCATTGATAGCTTTGTTTGAGACATCAATGTGAAATTCAAAAAGTAATTTAAAGTTCGACAATCTTAAAATAGGTTCTAAACTAATTGACTACTTAACTTTTTAAAGGTATCAGCATAATGGTCTAACCAACACCATTTTCTCACTTTTTTAGAAAATCTAGGAGAGTGTAACCTTCTGAGGGTAGCTTTAAATGAATTTAGTTATAGTTCATAAGTTCAAGGAATGACCATAATTCTAACACCTTTTATAGGGCTAACCACTCAATAATGACATGCGCTTTATTTGAATCCATTTAAACATAGTTTTTACTTAGTAAGTGTCCTAGAAATTTGATTTTCAAGCTTACGAGTTCACACTTTCCATCTTGATAAACAATTGATCATCCCTTAGTTATTCCAACACTTATTTCAAATGAACCGCATGCTCTTACAAGGATTTGCTATACACCATAATGTTGTTAAGATGCACATTCACAACTCATCCAATAATCATATAACACATTATTTATTAAGTTATAAAACTTAACTAGGGTAACAAAAATGACTAAGCAAAAATTTATAATCACCATATCTGGTTGCACATACAATTTTTGGCTCATTCTTGTTCTTAACTTGAACTTATCAATATCTTAGGTAAAGATCCAACTTTGTGATGGTAGAAGCCTTACTCAACATGTCCATCAAATCTTGTACCAAAAAAATATGATACTTATTCTTGATGGTTATTTTGTTTAATGCCTAATAATCAACATATATATGTAAGGTTCTGTTTGCCTTCTTTTATAATAGGATATGAATTTCATAAGGAATTGGGTTACACGTACCTTGTTTCTAATAATTTGCCCAATTATTTTTGTAATTCCGCCAACTTAGTTGGGGACATATGATATGGGGCATATATAGAAAGAGTAGCCTTGGGTTCCAACTCGATCTTGTGATAAATTGCTATCCTTAAAGGCAACTCTTTTTGGCATTTTAGTTGGCATTGCATTTTGATAAGACTCCAATAATAGGGCAATTGCATGTGGCACTTCCATCACAGTATTTCCCTTCACCCCAATAATGGTAGCAGAGTAATTGTGCCCTCCATATTTTATTTTTTGTGACCATTACCGAGATGACAAGAGATTTGTTATTTCTCCCTTTTCTTCAAGGAGTACTACATTTTAAAAAAATATGGAGTTTCTTTGTCTATGGATATTGTTCCTCCTAGATGTGGATATATTGTTATTTTGTGTTATCGTAAAAATGTGAGACCAAAGATTACATTGAAATTATCCAACAATATAACTAATAAATGAGTATTTGACTATATTTTTACCCTCATATTTGATATATTTTGCTTGATATTTTATATTTTATCGTGTATTTGGTACTTAATTTGCTTCAAGTGTATTTATAGGTGATAATTGCCTTCATGGACTTAAAGGAGAGGAATTTGGAAGAAAACACAACTTAAAATGAAGAATTGACAAATAGGAAGGAATGCACACTTTTGTATATTGATTGTGCATTATCCCGTGGCTGTGAACTTTCACGTTACTCAATAAATTCCAATTATTCACAGTTTCATGCATGATCATGTAAGAGACCAATATAATTTCATATAAAAACGACATTTCAGAGGCAATTAGAGAAGGAGTAGACTTTTAGAGTCAATTCCAAATGTGGAGTTCATCTAGAAGGGATGATTTTGTTCTAAAGAAATGGAAAATACAAAGATATCATTGATAAATATATCATAATACAAGATCATACCTCTACATCGCAAGAATACTCGATAGAAGACAATTAAGGAGATTTAAAATTATGAACTTGTTGTTTTCTTTTTTTTTTTCTTTCATTATATGTTTGATTTCACGTTTTGATTATATGTAACTAAACGTCCAATTAGTATTTAGGTTAGATTAATGCTAACTTGATACCTGAACATATGTTGATTTTCTATTAATGCAATTGATTGATTGATTTGATGCGTTCCAATTACTTGTTTTATTTATGTTCTAGTGTTTTGAAATATTAGATCGTAATATGATTTCATACGTAGCAATTGAGAAATCATAGGTTTGAATAGATCCATGGTAATTGGAAAGAGTTGATTGCCACCTTAGAGATATGATGACATAAATCTTCTGGATTAAGGTCAAACCTAATAAAGAGGTATATAAAACGGTATCGTAATCCTATCAGATTTAACATGAGTAATTCAGTTGGAAACCTTATAATTAGTTATTAGTAGATTCAATGTCAGTTACTAGCATACCATTGGAGTCTCCACAGTTCAATAAATTATCAAAACAATTGCATGATAGAAGGTCATTCTGTTAAGGGTTTAGGGGGATTCGAAAGCTAGATACTAATTACTCGATATTGATAATTTCCTAATGGTTCCTGAATTCTCTATTCAATTTCGTTACTTATTTTCTTTTACTTGTTTAGTTTTAGTTTCTTTTATTTAAAAATCTAAAATCAATCTTTAGGTTAGATAATAGGGGAAGGGTAATTATTAGTATTTATTATCTTCGTGGGACCGACCCGTCCTTGCTGATACTAGCTACAACAACTTTGTGTATTTGTAGTTTATTACATAATTGACTAACTCACAAATTACGTCAACCAATAAGCATCATATTGGTTTTTTTAACCCGAACTTTAACATTTATATGCACTTTGTAACCTATTCTAACAACATAACCTAACTTTTACATTTGATCTTTTTCAACCAATTTATGCTTTTGCTCACTTTTAAACCGAACTTAGATACTATTTATCCATAATAAAGGTGTGCATAACACTTATAAGCATTATCAATGTAATTTCTACACCATTTATCTAGATTATTCGTACAACAATAAAGTATGAGCAACAATTACCACACTTAACAATGTTTTCAATAGTTAGAGTGGATAACAATGTTGCTACTTCACCCACCACTTCTTTTTCTACATCTACTATATCATTTAACTCTTCTAATTTTCAACATTCCTGAGCAAAGTAAGGTGCATTGTAAATGAAACAACTAGTGCTTTTGTTGTTATCATCCATTTCCATTCACTCTGCCTCTTTCTTTGTCAATATGCAAATGTTTCCCCTCAAATTTTGGTTTAACATTCTTATTCTTTTTTTTAATCCTTATACTTGGACTGATTAAAGGTCCATATTACCTCTTTATTTTTGTTAGTGACAAATCCACCAACCAATCAACTGAAACAATTACACTTGGTAGATCTTGAACACTTTAACAATGTAACTCAATCTTTGCCTAAGTTTGCAATCTAAATAGAAAAATAAAATGTTTTTTTCTCTTTTGACGTATGTCAATTGTACAGAAGGAATTGCTCATTCAATTCATAAAATCAATACTTCTTATATATTAATATGTTGCCTTTCTTGTATTCAAGTCATTGTCACTTCGGGCTCTCCACCACAATTTGGCATTTCCCACTAAATACAGACTAGTTGTATGACCTTGTCTATTTTGAAAATTTCAACAACATTAAAATAAGGGCGCATATCGTAGAGAAAGTTTTTCAATACCTTAGCATCAGAAGCACTATTAAAATGCTTTAAAAATAAGACCTTCAATTTAGACCAATTTGTGCCACTCCTTAGAGTATTATTAATTCTCAGTAGAGTCAGGGCACCTTCTAACACCCTGATAAGGACCTGAAATTAAGAAAAAAATAGGAACACAGAAACCAAACAATAAAGGAAAAATCAAGGTTTACTAGAAAATGAAATTAGTAACAGTAAATTCCGTTAAAAGAAAGAACGTTGACACAATGCCAATTAAAGAGGACATTACTCTCCTATTCCTGATAAGGACCACCAAAATTTTGATTTAACCAATTTTGTTTCCCCTCCCTATTTTAAGGATTCCCTTACACACATAATAAGCAACTAATAATAATAAGTTGACACTTAGACAAGGCCTATTTTTTGACACCCCTCCTAGAATACGTAATATAAATTGGAAGCCTATCAACACTCCCCCCTTTTAAAGACACCTTGTCCTCAAGGTGGAAATTTGGAAATTGGATTTTGATAGCTTCAGTTAGCTCCCAGGTAGCCTCAAAATCTGGCAACTCCTTCCACTTGATCAAAACTTTAAGTCCCTTAACAACATTTTGCATTTTTGCATTTGTAATACTTTCTCTGGCTCTACCATCCATTCTAGATCTTGTCCCAACTTTAATGGCAAGGGTTACACTTGTTGATGTCCACTTATAACTTTTTCAGCTGGGAAACATGAAACATCAAGTTGATGTTTGAAGATGAAGGAAGTTCTAATTTGTAGACTACTGACCCCACTCTCTTCAGTATTTTAAAGGGACCAAAATACTTAGGAGCTTTTCATTTAGCTTTTTGGATAAGGAGTGCATTCTATATGGTCTCATCTTCAAATAAACCATCTCACCAACTTCAAAATTCATTTCCCTCTGATGCTTATTCGCCGTGAACTTCTTTTTGGACTGTGCATAAGCTAAATATTGCTTAAGCTCTACCAAAATATTGTCTTTTTCTTGCAACATCATATCCAAATCAACAACTTTAGTAGTTTGACTGCTTACCCTCAACAATGGTGGAGAGTGCCATTTATACACAAATTTTAAAGGGGTTATGTTGGTTGAGCTATAATGGGTTATATTGTACTAATACTCAGCCAAAGCTAGCTAAGTAACCCATTTACATGGCTTTCCACCAGCAAAACATCTGAGAAAGTTTCTACATAGCGATTAACAAGCTTAGTCTACCCATCTATTTGAGGGTGATAAGCAGTATTTCATTGTAATTGAGTACCCTGTAATTTGATAAACCCTTCCCAAAATAAGCTTAGAAAAATCTTATTGCTATCTGAAACTATAGATCTTGATACCCCATACAACCTTACCATTTCTTTAACAAAGACTCTAGCTATTGTTTTGGCATTGAAAAGGTGTCTTAGTGGGATGAAGTGTGCATATTTGCTTAAGTGATTGACCACCACTAGGATAGTATCATATCCTTCAAACTTTGGTAATCCCTCTATAAAATCTAGAGAGATATCTTCCCAAACTCTTTATGGTATAGGAAGAGTTGAAGTAATCTCGCGGGTACCATTGCTTAATACTTGTTCTGTTGGTAGGTTTGACATTCCTCAACATACCTTTTTACTGCTTGTTTCATACCCTCCTAACACACATCACCCTTCAGTCTTTTATAGATTCCTAAAAGATCGAAATTTCCACCAAAAACTCCATAGCGATACTCTTTTAATAAAACTGAAATAAGGGTCATGTCTTTGGGAATAACAACTCTCCCTTTATATAATAAACAATCATAATTCAATAAATACTTGGGCCAAACATTAGTCCCTTCTTCAAGCTCTTTTTTAATGCGACAAAGCTTATTATTTTTGTCAACTTCTTCTCTAATTTTTTGTTCTTCCAATACTCTAGGCATAGTTAAAGTTGAAAATTGCGTGTTTTCTATTGGTGATATTCATGACAATGCATAAATTGTACTATTCTTCTTTCATGGCTTATAATTTATCTCAAAATTATAAGCAAGAAGCTTGGAAACCCATCTCTAGTGTTTTGGTTATATTGATTGTTGTTCCAGAAAAAACTTCAAGCGTTTTTGATCTGTTAGAATGATAAAATACCTGCCCAATAGATAATGATGCCACTTTTGTACTGTTAAAACCACGACAATTAATTCTCTTTCATAGACATATTTGAATATATTTTTGGAAGACAAAACTTGACTGAAGTATGTCATGGGCCGCCCTTTCTATATTAATACAACCCCTATTTTAGTCCACAATGCACCGGTCTCCAACAAGAAGGTTTGAGTGAAATCTAGTAGTGCTACAATAGGTATGGAAGTCATGGTTTGTTTTAGCTTTTAAAAAGCTTCTTCACCCTCATCATGCCATTTAAATGCGTCTTTCTTCAACTATTGAGTCAAAGGCCAAGTTAATGCTCCATAACCAACCACAACTCACCTATAATAACCTGTAAGCTCAAGGAATCCCCGTAATTCTCAAAGATTAGTAGGAATGGGCATTCTAATATCACTTTAATCTTCTCCTTGTCAATTTCAACTCCATCCGCTAAAATCCATTGCCTAAAACTGTACTTCTTGCTATTTAAATGCAACTAGTTCTCATCTAATGTAGTGAAAACAAGCCTTGAATGCTCTACATTCATGTCCATATCTCGACTATAAACTAATATATCATTAAAAAAACACCAATACAAATTTTTTTAAATATGGTCAAAATACCTGATTCATGAGAGGTTGGAAGGTCGCAAGCATATTCTTCAAGCCAAACAACATGATAAAGAACTCATAGTGATCCTCATGAGTTATAAATGCTAATTTCGGAATATATTCTACTCTCACTCAGATCTAATGATATCCCGACTTCAAATCAAGCTTTGTAAACACTGTTGCAGCACACAATTCATCCAACAGTTCATCCATTGTTGAAATAAGGAAATTATTGGGTACAGTCACTTGATTCAAAGCTTTATAGTCCACACAAAATTGCCAGCCTTCTTCTCCAATAATACCAGGCTGGAAAATGGCCTAGAGGAAGGGCAAATCATGGTACAACTTCACATTCACTATTCCTGTCTCAAGTTCTAAGAAAATTGAGTGATCAGTAGACGGGTGGGGGTAGTTCTGACATGGGAGAAAACACTCTTGGAAATTTTGTTATGAGTGTTTTGACCAAATTTGGAATCTCAATTATTACTTTTAGTATTCTCCGATGCTGATATGAAATAACCCTACTAATAAACCTTCCCTATGTTGTTAAATTAATCTGTTCATAGAATGTAAAGACACCCCACCTTTGCTCAATTCGGGATCACCTTTCAGAGTAACAACTTGTCGCTAACCTTAAACCGCATCCATAAGTTCTTACAATCAACCTCTATAATTCCTAAGGTACTTATCTACTGCATGCCTAAAACAAGGTTGGTGTTGGTCAAATTAAATGGAGAAAAATCATCCAAAATTTACAACCCTTGCACCTCCAATCGTACATCCCTACAAATTCCTTTTCCCTTTACTGCATAACCATCTCCTACCAATACCCTATAATTAATAGTTGAAGTACTGGGCACCTAAGCTACTTTACAATTTCAGTTGAGATGAAATTGTGAGTAGCCCTATAATCGATCAATATAATCACACTCCTCAGTCTTAAGTTCCCTTTAACTCGAATTGCACCTAGTGATGTCAAGCCCAACATTGAGTTCAGGGTGAGCTCTACCATCTCAGCTACTTGTATCTCCGACCTCTCTTCTATCTTTCCCATATCATCCCTATCATAATCTTCATCTAAATTTGTCGACTCCTTATGTCCTTTCTCTTCTTCATTAATCAACAAAATGTGAAATTATTTTTTGTAAATGTGGCCAGGACTGTACCTCTCATTACATGAGTAACAAAGCCCTTTAAGTCTCCTAGCTTGGATTTCTACATCAGTCAGTTGGAGTTTCGTTTTCAAGCCATCCTTCATCAACGTCGTTGATTGTGTCTCCCAATTTGCAGGTTGTGACAGGACTTGGTCTCTAGCCAGCCTTATTCCTCTTTCAAAATTAATTATGTATTCATTTTTTAAAAACGAGTTGAGTGTAACTTACCCTAGACTCAAATTGATTTGCAGGCCTATTTTGAGTTATTATGCTTGGGCCTTTATTAGGTCTTACAACCTAATTTTTCTCATCAATCAATTGGGTTTTTTTCCATCATCTTTATCAAACCATTAGGCTTTAAAACCCTCATCTCAACCTATATGTTTGATTTTAGGCCCTTAAAAAAATGTGCCTTCCAGCATCTCTTCGTAAAGACCCATAACCACCGCTGAAAGAGCCTCAACTTGATCCTCAAGAACCTTTCACACATACTCCCAGCTTGGAAATCTCCAAATCGGTGTAAAATCTGCTGCTGTACCTCTATCCAACTTCTGAAAGGTGTTCGTGCATCCACCCATCTAAACCATGCTAATGTTTCTTCTTTCAAGCTTATCGCGATTTCAGTCAACTTCTCTCCTTCCGACATCTTGTTAGAGCCTGTTTAGTTCAGCTTTTGGAGACTAAAAAAGTAATTTCTTCCACTGCAAAAGCTATTTTAAAGAAAAAATGATTGTTTGGTTGTAAATTTCAAAAGTACTGTTTGAGTAGAAGTAGTTTTTTTTAAAGCTAAAATACAGTTTTTTCAAAAGTTTAAATTTAAAACTTTTCAGAAAAGTCCTTATTTTAGCTTATCTGGGTAGACTTTTTTGCGTCACTTACATATATATATCCAAAGGTAAAATTAATAAAAGTGTTTTTTATTTTTATGCCGTCAAACAGTCTACTGTATGAAGCTTTTTTAAAAAAAGTTATTTTTTAATTGACAGTCAAACAGTCAACTGGTTTTGTAGAAAAATTCTTCTAAAAAAAGCTATACTGAAAAAAATTCTACTGATATAAGTTCATCCAAACAGGCACTTAATCTAAAAAAAACACTCCATTTTACAAATCCAACCTTTAGGATTCTCTCCATTGAAAATGGGAAAATCTAAGTGACGACCACATCGCCAACTTTCTGTTATTTAAGCTGAATTATTGCCCTTCCTGAATAACAGTGGCTATCGTGAATCGTATTCCACTGTTGCTCAGCCCACCATTTTCTATCGTCATTGAGCCACGTTCATCTAACACCTCTTTTCCTTTTTTCATTGTCTTCATCCAACTATAACAGTCCTCTACGTTTCACCTAATGAGGCCACTACTTGCTCTAAGCTCTGGGTGAGGTGATCAATTTTTGTATCATTCCTCTTAATGTTTCAATCTACTCATGCCATATTTTTCTCAATTCTAGGTAACCTATTAATCCCACTTCTTAATTCCTCAATTTCTTTCTCTATAAACTCAATCTTTCCTTCCACGTTCTTGGGTGCTATGGATCATAGATCTGATACCAACTTGATAAGGACCTATAATTAAGCAAAAATAGGAACACAAAAACCAAACAATAAAGGAAAAATTAAGGTTGATTAGAAAATGAAATCAGTAACAGTAAATTCCATTAAAAGAAAGAAAATGACAAATTGCCAATTATAGAAGACACTATGCTTTTGTTCTCGACAAGGGCCGCTAAAATTCTATTCTAACCGATTATGTTTCTCCTCTTGTAGTTTAAGGATTTCCTCAATCACACAATAAGCAACTATTAATAAGTTGACATTGGGTGCCATCTTCTCCTCTTAGAGGATATGTCGAGGACCGAGATCCCTCGCCTTATTATGTAATTTCCGTATTTTCCCGTGTATATATAAAAAAAAGTTGGCATTTGGACAAGGCATATTTCTTATCACCCCTCCTAGAATAAGTAGTATAAATTGGAGGCCTATCACACCCTAACACATCTATTTGCCTCACCCGAAATGCCATCTAATTGCCACTGAATTATTGCAAAGGATTCTCCAACCTGATCCAAATATGGAGCAACCATCGTCGTTTTTATCTTTTGAAGTAAGGCTCAAGCCATGCTCTAGGTTAGCAAGCCTTTCTCGAATAGCTTCTATGTTTTGCCCACGCACCGTTTGCATAACAAATGATTTCTAACCTTGCTTTTATACCAATTCTTATAGGGTTCAAGTTAAGGCTAAGCAATGCACAAAACATTTATTGTAATGAAACAAAGTTCCTAACTTGTGTTCTTAGGGACAAGTCATCAAACACACGGTACTGTTGATCGTTGATCGTTGATTTATCAAATACTCAGGTGTGTGGTTCTTTACTTAAAAGTTTTGAGGACAAAACCCTGAATAAGCCCACAGATAAATAAAAGTAGCTCTTTCATTCGTATAGAAGATTGATAGAATAAGTGCGAGGATTTGGGGAAGATCTGATTTGGCTAAGTTCTCTACATAGGAAGAACGGAAATGTTATGGGGCCGACTTTGTTATTGTACTCGGAAGTTGGCTGTCTGCCTGAAATTGAAAGGGAGGGAGATGCATCAAAGAAAAAAAAGAAAAGGGAGCTGGGCAACTTCTAGCACACAACTCGCCCACTCGTCCTGAATGTTTCTGTTTCTCTACCAACTCAAAGAGTCATCTTTATAGAAATGAAAGGATCAACATTTTTTATAATTAAATCACTACAGCATTTCTTGGTAGCAAAAACTTATATTAGGAAACTGGAAGTTTTAGGCAAGGCAATTCAAAATATCATCCATGTACATCCGTCTAAGAAGTCACGTTGTAAACTTTATGTCCTACCAAGATGCGTTGAAACGAACGCAGAACACTGTCAGTGGTTCCCCTGAAGTGCATCGGCAAAATGAAGATCCTCCAGGATTAGCAAGTGGATTTATATACATGAGCCTGTATTTAATCTTTCAAGTTAGAAGACTTCATCTTTTCAGTTCGAGCTCCTGAATGGTATTATATGCATCCTACAGGAAAAGAAACAGCAACATTTTAGTCACCGTTTCTGCCAGAAAGCCAAAATTAAAAACAAAAATGGCTGTTCATTTAGGGAGCAAAAACCTTTAGCTTCTTTCTCAAATTCTCCTCCTCCTTGTCCCGTCTCTCCCTTTCCTCTGAGAATATATCAATCAGACTCTCTTGCTCCTTGTTCAATTCTTCAGCTTTTTCTTGTGCCTCTTGTAGCTGGATCAAAAGAACAAAAAAGCAAATTTAGATAAAAAGGAAGAAACAAAAGCTTATGCTCAGTCCCACTTTTCTTGGAGGGAGAAGAGGGCAAATTCTTGCTACGGTAAACAAGTCTGAATTTCAATAAATTTGAAACTTAAATATCAACAACTATGCATGAAAAAGCTTGATGTATGCAAAAATATATCAAGTATACATAGTGATGCAAAAAATTCAAGCTTTTACAAGTCAAATACCTTTCTCTCAAGAGTTTTACAGTTCTCGCACTGTAAGACATTCGGCAATTTCCCAGGAATCCCTTCCTTTTTTTTCAACCTACAGGCAGACAGAATTATTGAAGACTGAAAGTGGAGAACATTAACTGAATGAATAGAAAATTTAATCACCTTTCCTTCAGATCACGGTTCTCTTGTTTCAATTGTTCAATAATATGATCAGATTTGGCAACATCATGCTCTTTGTCATCAAATTCATCTACCTGTCAAATGAAATTATTCTTTTTGACACAAGTACATGAGGTCATGCTATTAAATGACGAAAAAATATAATTGGATGACATTATAATACTCCGATAATTCCCTTGGATGATATTATAAAGATCATCATACCACCTCAGAGGACCCTAAACTGACTAATTCTAGTGAGAAACTTTTACAAATGTGTACCAACCTTTGACTCTGAATGTCTGACAGCTCGGTCAGTTCTTTTTCCTCCTGAAATGCTATCTTGCTGAGATCTACTATCTTCAAAGCATGAAGACAACCTAGTTTTACGCAGTCTATTACTCTCAATAGGTTTCTTTTCCTGAGAAGCCTTCAAAGTGCTACCATTTGCTTGTCTTCCAGGAGAAGTGTTGTGTGTATCATTATCACTGCCATCGGCAGCAGATGGTGAAGAAAGCTCATAAGACTTGGTTCCTTTAGATGAAGGTGTTGTCTTTGCTTTATTGTTCCCCTTGTCAGAGTTGAGAGAAGATATCTTCCCACTCGTTGTTTTGTGCTTCTTGGATTGGGATGATGTGTGTGGGTGATATTCAGGAGATACTCCTGCATAAGCCGTGAAATTTTTGGAGAATTGTGTAAAGGTTCATTAGAAAACATTGACGACCACTTGTATGAGTAACAAAACAGGATATTTCATGCGAGATGAAAATCAGAATACTTGAAGAATCTGGAATATACCTTTGTCTGAAGACTCCTGCCACTGTTTCTTGTTTCTCCTTGGAGCATAGCCAATTTTGTGACAGTAAGAAGACCTGATTAAGTGGGGATTTATAAAAATTACAATTTGGACATTTAAATGAATCAAGTTCCTAAGAGTAATGTACGCCTCAATAGGAATTAATACTAGCACAAGATCTAGAGAAAAAGGAACCAAACCAGTAAGTCTTTTGCATTTGGATTAGACGAGTTTCAAGCCTTGCAAGAACTGTTGTGCGTTCAAAACCCTGCTTATCATGAGCTGGTTCAACAAAATTGGCTTCCAACACACCTACCAGCAAAGACAAAATATATCATAAACACATAAGGGTTTTGTTAAGATGCAAGGAGATTTCAAAAAGAAAAGTACCTATAACTCCACGACCATCACTTCCTGCAGCATTCCAAAGCCTCCAAAATGGCTGTAAAAAACAAGTGGTTCATTCACTTTTTATAAAATTAGCTAATAAATTTATATAGACAACCACAATGACCTATGGAATCTTAAATATATTTGTTTTAGAAAACAAGTTTTGTGAAACAATAGGGAGCTATTAAAAAAACCGCTACTACAAAACAATCAAACCTTAATGAGACGATTTTTATGATAAACATTGAACCCCTGAACATCAATATGGTGTTTCGCATCCTTCACAAACCCAATAGTTACAACTGCAGCCATCTGAAAATATGGAGACAGAAATATTCAGAAATATATTCGAAACAGCAAAGATGAGAAGAAAACAGCTGTAGTGAATTACATTTGCGTCCTTTGGAACCCCATCGGCACCAGGTTGTGGTCGGTAGGTTATCTCCTGAGACAGCATCATATCATTTACTATATTGTGGTGCTCCACATCTTTTTTACGAAGCATAATTCGAAATCCGGGAGGAAGTCTCAGATAGAGAATAGAGGCATAACTCTGTCAGCAACAAGGATCAAAAAATCATCATAAGGTCATGTGCCCAAGATAAAGACGATGTGATGAGCTCGGTAATCCAAGTTATGGAAAGCAAGTGAGCAAGAATACTTGCCCTTAGTGAGTGCCTGTAGGTAAGGAAGTGCTTTGAATTGGGAAACTCTGCAGCCATCTGTATTTTTCTCTCATCTCGGTTGACGCCTCTAAGTTGGATATCCTTCCACATCATACAACAAGCATTAAAGAAACCCTCAATATGAAGAGCTTGTATTGTTTATTACAAAATAGAACAAATTATAAAGGAAAGTCACTGAATATGTACATGATCATCAGCACTGAAATCAAGTTCCAATAATCCTTCATCATCCTCCCAAAGATTGTATATTATTATACGTGTCCCATGATCTGACATCAGATTGAACTATAAGATGCAAAAAATAACAGGTTAATCACAAATCACAAAATTACTACTTAAAAGACATAAGCTATCATGTAACCTTTGTTGCAAAATAAGGAACAAATTGATGGCCATTAGTAATGTATATGGACTGATAGACACGAAGTCACACACAAGATATAAATCGCATATTCAATTTTATGATCATATTCCAGGCTGACAACATCCTTATGCAATCAGGGAATAGGAATAAAAGGGTGAAACTGTGTAGGGAGTATGTACACACTTCTTTTCAACAAGCCACATGGAAAGAAGTTAGTATTAAACAGTTGCATGGCCAGCATAATTATTTCTACATAAGGAAATTTCCACTATTTTATTCTTCCAGTGCAACCACTAAATCAGGGTCTGGACTAGCTATTTGATCATCTATGCGTTGACTAAATTCAAACTCCATGCTTAGTCTAATGACTGGAAAGTAAGATATCATGAGGAATGTTAATCTGATTAACATTACTCCAACTTCTTGTTGCTCAATTCCACAAATTCCAACATTGTATGATGATGTCAAAGCCCACAGACTTGCTGAATACTCTAAGCATCAACCTTTGCGTGCATGAACGTAGTTAGAAATTTAACAGAAGCAATGATGCCATAAAAGCATGATCATCAGTCATCAAGTTGCATTTATAACAAGAAGAAGAAGATATGCAGCTATTTCAGGGTTTCGTTGCAGCCATTTAAGTGCGAAGAATCACCTGGCAAAGAAGGTCAGCCTCACTATAAAATGGAGACCATTGAACTATTGTTTCTACATTTCTATTCCAATCATCAGCAGAAAGTCGCAACATTTTGTTCCATCCCCTCCCTTCTTTCTCATAGTCGAGCTTTTCATATAAATTTCAACAAGCAAAAGATTAGAAAGACAGGACATTAATATAAGTCTGCAATAATAAGTTTTCAAAAAGTAAACATGGAATTCACATTTTATGTGGACCATTGGAAAACATCCAGTCTTACTTGTAAGCTAGATGCCCATGATCCAAGATGCGCCCATATAGGTGGCAATGAATGACAGAATTACTTGAAGATGCCATGCAGCATAAATGAAACAATAAATGCATATGAGATAATTAAAGCCACAACGATGAAAGGATTACTAAAATGTTTTCAGAAACTATACTGTAATTAATGCCCCGTAAGCAGAGGTCCTACAATTATTTTTCCAGTGAAAGTAAATGCGATTCACAGCTATAGTTTGTTGCCAGTTTTCTATACCTCAAAATGTTAAAGCTGCTAAAGAAATGGAAGGAATGTGCATCAAGCATTGAAAATTTTGGCAAAAAGAGAGTTTTGTCAAAAAAAACTTCTTCTTTATAGACAGACAGACATGAATCAGAGCACATAGATTGATGATCATAAGTTCTTTTGGTACTTATTAAATACATGGAGTATTACCATGGGAACCACAATATCCTCCTTCCCAGTGCTCCTTAGAAAAGTGTATGATAGCAATCCGATACTCTGCGTAGGCCTAAATTCAAAAGCAAGGCTATTAGTGGCATTCGGTTGATGAAAATAATAGAAAAATCAATCAGGCATTTAACCACCTCCAATGTATATTTTAAAAGGATCAAAGCCATAACAGAATTGCCTAATCATCATACACAATGACCAGGATCAAAGCTATAATAGAAATGTCTCATTGATGGACCCAATAATGAAGTCATTGTGTCTTTCAGGTTCCTAGCACCTTATGGGTAATACTTCCTGTTGGCTAAGAAAGTGACAATGACAAGCACTTGTAATTATTAAGCAAACCGAGGAAAAAACCTTTTTCCATCCTTTCCACAACAACGTGAGAACACAATGACATCTGCTCCCAGCCTCATGGTACTTGTTTTGAATCCATTGCCATCTGATGACAAGAGTGAACAAATAAAGAAACATGTAAAACAAGCAATAAAAGCTCAGAAAGAGTCACTCCACAGATATAGTTCTTTACACTGCCCAATGGTGTTAGCTTCTTTGCTTTTTGCAGAATACCCCAAAGACATGCAATGCCGCATTTTATCTGGACCCATTCCACCCCCATTATCTGCAAAAAATAAATAAATAAATAATAAATAATAGATCAGGTCGAATATAATTAATTGGAGAGCTGCTTGAAACCAGCACCAAAAGGATAGTATTATTGGTGTTAGGAATAGAAAACTCAAAATCTACAAAACTTCACCTTCAATCAACAACATTTTGCTGCCATCCTTCTTACTAGTAATCATGTCGATATTGACATACGTAGCTCCATTGCACACCTGGCATCAAATTAATATACCATCCTATAATGCTAAGAGAAACTTCACCAGCAAGATAAAAAATAGTTGTTCCAAAGGAGTACCTCATCCAATGAGTTGTCTAAAAGTTCAGCAAAAGCTGCAAAATCAAAGCACATATAGGTTAATGAACTAAAAACTCATAAGAAACAACGTCAAATATTTTGCTATCAAATTATACAATCAGAGAGGTAGACTAGAAATTTTTACCGCCAAGGGCCCATTTATGACTGGTTGCATTTGAATGCAGAAACTTGGGATGAACTCTCACATGATCCATGCCGCCTGTAGATTGTTAAAAAAACAAGAAAGCACGGTCATTGAACTTTGCAAAATAAGAAAGCACCAATGCAAGACTTCAGATCTAGAAAACACACCGAATTGCATAGAACGTGAATTTATAGAGAATGCTAAAAGCAAAAGAATAGGATTTCTTAAGGGAAAGTGGTAGAAGCTCGCATTACTAAGAAAGAAGGTCAAATCCTGGTAGATTTAAGTGGCAGGGGATTTGTATATAATTTTTACAAGATAAAGCATTCCCAGTTCACATAAACCATGTAACAACATGCAAGACAAAACTAAAAGAAACCCACGAATCTCTAACGCTTGTTTGGATAGAAAATAGTTGCCAATTCTGGCATAACCTGACTTATGCGGGAGGAAAAAAAAAAAACCGACGACTCTTTTAATGCCCATGCAAACGGGAAGTTAGTTTCTTGAGATATTGAATTTAACAATGAAAGTCTCAATTAAGCTTCACATGCAAAACATGGGGAAAGAAAAGATTTTTACCGGAATTTAAACCCCAATCACCAGAAGGAGCACCCTCGTAGTCACCAGCTTTCCAGAACTGCTTACAACTCTGACCCACCAAACTCACACTCCCATTTTCCAGTGGCGGCGGCAATGGTGCCAGGAACCCCACCGGCAACACCACTCCCAGCTCGTCCAGTTTCCTTCTCTTCTTCTTCGAACCTCCTTCGCCAGAGAAAGAATCTTCGTCGAAGAAGCCGCCGACGATCTCGTCGGCATCGGAGTCCGAGTCCGAACTGCTGCTGCTACAGCTGCTATCACTAAGCTCAATAACTGAAAAATTGCCTTTCGCAGCGGCGCCGGTGTCCGTGCCGAGAACCGGTCGCGACATTCCCGATGCTTCGAGAACCTCTTCCTTAACTTTAACGTCCATAGCGCACTATCACAAAACAACAGAAACAGAATCGACGTATATAGCTTCCGAGATCTGAAATACTGATCGGAATAACCAACCGTCGTCAGAGTAGGAGCCCGTCGGACTTCACCGTAACAAAATTTGTTTCTATCTGTCTCCTCTAGCCTTTTTCGCCCTTTCTTGTCAATGTCGGATATAAGTACGAAGCTGACGTGGTTCGAAGCATAAATAGAAGGCGGTTGGCGCGTGCAAGTCACGCTCAACGGCGCACTGCGCGAGGCCTTGAGACGTGTCGTAATGGAACGTCGTGTCCTAAAGGAACGTCTGATTAAGTCTTAAATCATCATTCTTTCTAAACGTCGCCGTCTCAATCACACAGAACCATGCCAAAAATTGTGGATCCCACTTGTTTTAACATAATTTCGATTGAAGATAATTCACAATCACAGGCATAAACGAAGATGGTTAAATGTTCCTAGATCGATCACATTCCTGGTTATCATTATTTTGAATGCCACCTAATTACGGTGAAATTTATTGTTATTATACTTGCACCAAAAAATAATTTTAATTAATTATCTTTTGGTGAAAGAGGAATTAATTAAAAAGTCTAACTAAATCATTCAGTTTTAGTTGACTCATCTTTGAGTCATTCTTCTTCATAAAATATAAGTATTATGCTTTTTATAGAGTCTCTCTGTCGCTAATGTCATTTTTTGTTCCTGAAATATCAACGTTGCAATTTTGATGAGTTTTGTGAACTTAGTGATGCAGTCATTCTCAATAGTTTACTCAATTCAGATCACATATCAACACACGTAAACACATAATTCACATATTTTCATTTAGCATATAGTATCACTTATCCCATTTTTATTCAAATACATGACTACATTATATTTCAGTCAATCAAACACATGTATAAAGTGTGTATGCAAACGCTTGTCAGACTCACTTTCAATTTTTACGTTATTATGATTAAGTACCTAAACTATCTCGTATCTATTGTGGATAATGAGCTCATTACAACTATCCTTTATCCGTTGGAGATACATGACTCATTATACACAACAAGCCTTTGGTTCTTAATCACAATTTGAGCTTAAAGCTCATTTTCGGTGGTTACCCATGCCACAACTCTCATTATTTGATTGTGCATTCATGTAATAAAATGCACCATTCATATTCAATCAATCATTCACAATTTAAATCAAAATTATCATCGGACCTTGGTCTAACATTCAACAATCATGTTGAGTAAACACATAGTTAGTCCAAATTCACATTCAAAAAGAACTTCAAATATCACAATCCCAATCACTTTTTTGTTGGACCTTTAGTGTTCGGAATCAATACAATCCAATTCATAACATAATTTAGACAACCAAATAATTAACTGAGACCATCTTGGTTACTCACAAATCACTCTATAAAGCTATTGTCTTGAAGTCCTGGTAATGTCTGGATGATGGTGCTCTAAATGCTCCTCTATATCATGTAAAACACATTTACATATATCACAATTTTGCACAATTGTATAAGTATTCATTTATGCACATCTATGTATATGAAATATGTACAATGCATGTTTAATGATAATCTCGGGTATCTCATCATTATTCTTGTCATAATATCATTCATATATCAAAACTCACATAAGTTAATTTGCACTAAGGGTTTAGACTACAATAAAAACAATTTGACACTAATTTCATAACCCAATTGATCATTCCAATTTTTTTAAAAAAAAACCATACTTTGGGTCCACTTTGCATGATCATTTTGACAAGGAAAATGGATTAATTTGGTAACACTTCCTCCTAGAAAATTGTTCTCCTATGTCTTAAGTTTCTAATGACACCAAGATCATACAATTTGATTCATTATTCTATGAGTTATGCTCAACATACTACAGACTAAGTACATTTAAAATTTTGGTTAATGCATGGTCATGCACTCAAAGTTATACAACTCATATCTCCCATGTCATTTGGAGGTCAGGAGAAGAAGTTATAACAAAATGAATGAAGGATGTTCAAAATAGTCTCCCTTCAATCAGCCTTCGGTGCAACTCCTATTCTCTTCTCCAAATTAACAAAATGCAGGTTTTTCTTCTTCTTTCATTTTTTTTTAGCTTTCAAACTCCTACCTTTTACGACTAACATATCTTATGCATAAATCATCTTTTCTACTTCCATTTCAGCTTCAATCATTCACAAACATATCCAAAATCCCAGATTAAAACCTAAACATAAAAAAAGATAACCATTCATGCATTTCATCATTTTTTTGCATTTTTATTTTCTATGCATTCTCCATTTTTTGCATCTTTATCACACTTTTAGTAGACTTTCTAACCCATTAATTATCATTGAAATTGCTTCTTCCTACCCCACTCATGCATTAATCTATTTCCAAACACTCAAACATCATTAAAAGTCATTCACGATATCATAAAGCTTAAAGCTTACCTTACTTGGTTCAGCTAAATTTTCGGTAGTGAGAGTCGACAAGAGATTTCGGTGGATGAAGGAAAACTTGAATAAAGCTTACTTTGATGTAAGAATCAATAGCCAAATACTCAACCATAAGCAATCAGTTGTTTCGGTGTTGGATGAACAAAGAGGAGCCCGGTGATATATGTTTTCGGTAAAGAGTAACAAATGAGCTACAGTAATTTTTTTCATACCATAAACATGACCACGTGTAATAATAAAACCTCTCCATATGTCACCAATGCATGCAAGCCATTTTTCATTTATATATGCTGGCACATGTCACACATTCATTGGTCTCTTATGTCAACATTTTTCCTAGTCCAAAATACCTCAAATTTAATACACAACAATATAATTTTCAAGACCAATAAAAATCCACAATTCACATTTATAAACCAATTATACTCAAAAAATGACAATGAATGCATATACAATCATTTTAATGTGAAAAAATCAATATTTACATGTATGTGTATGCCATATTTTGCATAAGCATAAATGCACTTTATAATTTCTCAGTAATTTCTCATATACACTATTCTAGCCTTAACATGAATAACATGATGTTACCAGTTCTATCTCTAAGGGTTTTAAATTTTGTCTTGAAGTTTAATACTGGTTGTTGTCACTGTTTGAGAATAGTTTGTATAATTTTGAGTATAACTTGCAGAACACTGAATCAAATTGTATGAACTTTAGTTTGTTAGAAACTTAAGACATATGGGGACATTTTTTTAGAAAAATGTAGTGCCTAATTATTTCATTTTCCTTGTCAAAATGACCATACAAAACTGATCCAAAACCTGTCCTGAGAAAAACCTAGAAAACTAATGAAGGAATTGGATGGGAACTTTTGGATAACCAATCCCACGTTTTTGGAAAGCCATATACGATTATAGAAATTGTATGGCAGTAAAGAAAATATTCTTTTGTGTGATTCTTGAACCAATTAAGGATAAGGCATTTAACTATGATGCATTTGGACTTGATTGGGGTTTAAAATGAACCTAATTTGATGTGAAAAAGTTGGTTAAATGTTGGATAAGTTTGATTGATAATTAATGTTATACTTTAAGGAAAAGATGGTTTGATATCAATGTATCTAAGTTTGGAATGAAGGAGTGTTAAAGGAATGAAGATGCTCTTGTAAATGCAAATGTATTCCAAAGGTTATGAATAATGCATTAGGAAGGAATGAATGAGAATTGAGAATTTTGTGAATTCTTATGATGTTAGAAAAGGGTTATTGAATTTATGGTTAATATATTGAGCATGATCAAGAGTAGTTAAGGCATTAACCTAAGTGTTCACAAGACATATTCAAGTGATAATGTTTGAACGATTATGAATTGTGATTAGGGAAACATACACTAGAAAGTCATTAAGCATGCATTGCACATGGCACATATATATGTGTGTGCACAGTTGAATATGTACTTGATTGATCAAGTTAGTAATGTGTACAATGTATGTGTATTTAGATGCTCAAGATGTATGTCATCATTCTAACATTGTCGGACCATCCAGACAATAGCATATATGGGAGCGTACTGTGAGTTAACTTAGATGATCATCCTAGGGTTGATTTATTCTGTTTAACTTCTAATTATTAAACTATTTGTAATTTGTATGTGAATTTTGGACTTTAATGGCATGAGGAGTTTGATTCGGGAATGTATTGAAAGTGTTCCATTTGCATCTGAAATTTGAATGATATCTGTTTGCATCTGAATTTTGAATGATTTTAGAACACTCAACAAAAGTTGAACGTCGGACTGAGGTCCGATGAATATGAGATTCTGTATGTGCATCATAAGTGAATGTTATTTATGGTATATTCTGTTATTTGATGCATTTCATAAAATGCATGTTAAAATAAATGTGTTGTGATCAGAGTAGTCAGTCTGAAAGAGCTTTAAGCTCAGAATTCTGCATGTAGAGCTTTGCTCCGTGATTTTTGTATCTGATTGAGCCTAATAGGTCAGTATCTGTATTTGCATATGTATCTGAAAGGCATTCGGTCACAACAAATAATAACGAATTTAGAAGCTCATATGCACCTGCATTTGTATATTTATAATTATGAAATATATGATTATGAAACATTTTCTTAAATTGCAATGATAAAGTGATATGCCATGATAATGTGATTGATTGGGTTATACATTTTCTGAAAGAATCTTATTGAGATGGAAAATGTTTGTGAAATTGTTTAGTTGGATGATATTTATGTATTTAAGTTGAGTGAGATCATCATGGTTCACTCATTGAGTTCGCAAAACTCATAAAAAATTACACCGTGACTTTTCAGGTTCAGAGGAGTTATCCAATTAGACCAATTGGAGTTAAGCCACCGCAAATGAGCACGAGTTAAGGGTTAGGATCAGTTAGCACCTGCATATGTCTTTAGTTAATTTGTATTAAGTTTACATTACGCAATTGTTGTATTATGTACACATGAATTATGAAATGTAATGACCTTTTTATTGAATATGTTTGTATTGAAATGGGCCCAAACAAAATATGAGTTGCTTAAGATATGTCTGATGCGTGAAAAGTTTGTAATGTATTATTTTGATAGTTTTAACGTACCATCTACATAGAGTATATTCTTGAATATCGTCTTTACATTTGGGAATATGCCCTATAAGAGTGGTGTATTATATTTTGGTATCAGAGCCCAAATTTAGTATCTTACATGGGCAATTTTTCAAATATTGTCAAGATACATGCATCTCAAATATGTCATAGCATCCAGTGGCAGCGGATCTTTAGTATGAGTCATATTTACATAAGTCACATACATAAATATTCGTTAAGAGCATGAACTATTAAAAACAATGAGAGGAATGATGATTTGTCATAGAGTAAGAAAATGAAAGTTTGTGGATAACTAGAAATATGATATACTTCATGGTTTGATATGTTAAAGACTCAGTGCATTTGTATTTGTGGTTATATCAGTGAAAATGATATCAGTATTGTGTTGTGGTTATATACTTTGAATTGATATGAATGTGAAAATATTTTTGTGGATTGACTGAGAAAGAAATAAGGACACGGGTAGGAATGACAGGATTGAAAATGTACAAGCAAAGTTGAAAGAAAACAAAATTTACTATGACATTGAGAGGTTGAACTTGGAATTAAAATGGTTGTTTGCTTAATGTGATAAGAGCTATGATTTAGCATAAGATTATATCAGTGGGTTTAAGATTGAAATTTCATGATGGTTATGCTTCTATAATTTTGAATTGATTAAGAACGTACGTAAGTAAGATGAAATAAATGATAACAAGATATGTAGAAGTCCTCAAGGTAAAGTTAATAAGTTATTAGGAATGCATATCCAATAACGTGATTACCTTGGCGAATGATGTTATTGAACGCATATGTATTATATACTTCGATGGTACCTAGAGTGATCAATGATATATTGAATGCTCTTAAGTCATGGTCCCCATGGTTAAAATTTTGATATGACTCAGAGCAGCGTAGTGGAAGCATGATATTATGTGGATGCGTTAAAATGATAACTACTATGGAAAAGTAACTTTTGTATAATCATAGAATGCTAGAATGTTATCAAGAATGAACTGAGATCAAATTATCATTAGCTCAAGATATTAATTGGTGATTTCTTGAAAACAAATCTTTGGATAAGATGTAATAATCTTGATGGTATGAACTATAGTATAAAAGCAAAGGAACTTGCCTACTGTTTCATTAAGTTTTAATATATAGAACATCCTGGTCATGTGAGATATGGTAATATGGTTGAAAAGCAAAGATGGAAATAGTTGATTAATAAGGATTATGTGAACAATATAGATGATTGCGAAGAGAAATCTTCTTTCAATGAAGGCTTTCACTAAATTATATCGAGTAAAACAAAAGTTCCACTGTTAAGAATGAATGAATATGGTACGAATCAGAAATGAACACTGGAGTCAGATAGATATGAAACTCAGGCATGAGAAAAATGAACATATTATAGAGAGTGCATATGTTTTATCTATTGTAAAGTATCCAACTACATTATTGGGTTCTTGAATTTGGGATAACATTATTGCTATTACGAGAAGAACTTAGACCCACACTATATTCTATACTAATATGTTCAGAAGATACAAGTTAGATTTGATGAATGTGTTACCAACTCCAAAAGTTGAGATTGTAAATGATGTGAACTGTGTGGAAAAACCAGTAAAAATGGTTAAACATCAGGATAGGTCAATAAGAAATATGAGGAAATCTAATGATTTGAAAAAATCATTCGAGAAAAGAAGTTAATTAGGAGTTTAAGAAAAACATGAGACAATATTATCCCATCTGTTGAATTAGTTAGTTAAGTATTTCGAGGATGAAATTTCTTAAAGAGGGGGAGAATTGTAGCATCTCGTCTCTCAAATGATTGAGATATTTAAAGAGTTAGACTAATGAGTTATATGAGTGTTAGCATGTAGAGCGAAATAGGTACAATTGTGACATGATTATTGTAATTATATTCAAAGGCATGATATGAGCATACACACATTAATTGTGAATTAGACAAATGACACTCAATTGACATGTCCCGGGGTATGAAAAATGTTAAGTGAAAATGATGTGGATTGTGATTTGGTACGTCTTAAATTTTAGTATGACTGGATTTCAATTAGTGAATTGGAATTAATTGTGATTAATTAGGAGATTGATGAAATAAAATACACATTTGGACTAAGACAAATATTAAGTGCTAGGATAAATTGTTACATGAAAATTAGGGTGAATAAGCCTTAAATTGAGTGACATTTGACATAGTTAAATGTGTGACAAATGGACTAGTAATTAAATGACAATTGGACCAATTATTATGTGGCATGTGGATCAATCTTGTAATGACATGTGGACTGGTTTACTAGGGGAAAATGACAACCTAATATGTGGATTAGTGGCAGCTGATTAATTAGACAAATGGATTCTGGGTGTGCCAAAAAAAATCCAATTTATCAACGTAGAAAAACTGATAATGATGTGAGAGGAGCGAATAGGCGAGCACGAAGGCAACGATCTCCAGATCTTCAAAGATTCAAGGCTAAGTGATCTTCTCCATGGCTTCACCTCTTTACCCATCCCCTCTTTCCTATTCCGCTCTCTCTACACTTGTTACGTAGCCTCCCCTCAACCCAAATGCTGAAATCCCAACCAAAAGTAGGTGTTCCTTCTAGTTTTGGATTATTGATTTAGTCTTTTGGAATATTAGGGGGCTTAATAACCCCAAAAAACAATAAACTATACATGCTTGGCTTAAGAGAATGTCAATTCATTTTGTGTGTTTACTAGAATCTAGGATTAATTATCTTAAAGAAGTGTTGCGTTGGAATTGGATTCAAACTTGGAATCGAAACATACATATGAAGTCAAATCGAATAGCATGACAAGTGTTCGACATCCGGGATTAATTATCTTAAAGAAGCGTCGCGTTGGATACCCTTGACCCATCCGAAAGGGTATAGAATTTTTTTTTCTTTCTTATTGCTTACTTGCTTTCTTATGCATGTAATTCATCTATCATACTTGGAAACTTATCCTTAAACTCATACTAATCTCAATTTTCTTGATTCTTCTTAACAACCCTATTCGTATTTCTTATCATGACCATCTCGTACTCATATCAATACATCCATACACTCATACACAATTCCGCTAATCCATAAACTATCATACTCAAAAATCCAGCAGCATGACGGCTGCAATTTAACAATCCCAAAACCTGCAATTGTCTGAAATACATTTCTATAAAACCAACTCAAACAATCCAATTCATCCGCATCCAAAACACATTCATATTTATTCCTCGATTCTATATACAACGCATAATCAATTCCATACATAACTTCATCATTCATGTTCATCATATACATTCATCCATATCCATACATATCCAAAATCACATTCATAAAATCAAATCAATACCATTTCATAATCGTCCACAAAAATCATAAATCATCATATACATATCATACTCAAATTTATACAATTTCATCATTCTTATACGTCCTGAAAGAACATGCTTGTAATACATGTATGGCAATTCAAGCCATATCCAAGACCTATACAAAACCAATATCAAAACTCTACTTTATACAAAATACGAGCTATACAAAACGAACATAAAGATCTTGTCACGCTTTCATCCAATCTCCTATGCGAACACCTGGAGATGGGGATGAAAGGGGGGTGAGCTACAGAGCTCGTGGATAATATGCTTATGGATTGAAAAATAA
>JANIHY010000006.1:62803775-62817179 GCA_027479065.1 Erythroxylum brevipes | reverse complement strand
TATGCCAATTTTACTATTTTACCCTTCCAGTAGGGGGTGGGATGTTACAATTCCCCCCTCCTTATAAAAATTTCGTCCTCGAAATTTCCAGTCAACAATTCACTGACAGTTATCAAATGTCCCTACATGTCCTATACACTTTTTCCCTCAATAATTCATTTTCCCCGAAAAGTCACAGTAACCACACTCAGTCAATTGTTCAGTCACTTATGTGGCTAACTCACTGTCAGTTGGCGATCTCACTATCTTAACTATCTCACTTGCCATTTCTAGAATAGCCACTACCTTTGGTTCCGATATTATGACTCAATTCAGTATTTCCGAACCTATTCACTCATCACATTTTATCCCTCTAATACCTTTTTCTCCATTACCATATAGTCTAATTCGTATTCTATTGAGTACATCTCCATTTCTTTAGTACCTCCCTTTTTTTTTTCAAGGTGATACTTACCCTAACCTCCTTTATCTCGTCAGGGACGATTTACATTCCTTCAAATCCATTAACCACGTTAATCCCAATAAAATTGTCTTAGACACTCAAACCGGGAAGGTCATGTACGCATGTACTGTAATTTCATATACACAGATTTCACTGGTTACTAGTACCAGTATGCATGGACAGTCCTAATTCATTTCGATCCATCTCATCCTATGCCAATTTTACTATTTTACCCTTTCAGTAGGGGGTGGGATGTTACAACGTTCATATAAAGGTGTTTTGATCAGAGTAGTCAATCTAAAAGAGCTTTAAGCTTAGAATTCTGCACGTAGAGCTTTGCTCTATGATTTTTGTATTTGACTGAGCCTAATGGGCCAGTATCTATTTCTGTATCTGAAAAGCACTCGGTCACAAAAAATAATAACAAATTTGGAGTCTCATATGCATCTACATTTTTATATTTATGATTATGAAATATATGATTATGAAACCTTTTCTGAAATTGTGATTATAAAATGATATGCCATGATAACGTGATTGCTTGGGTTATACATGTTATGAAAGAATGTATGTGAAATGTTTTACATTCATTATGTCTTATTGAGATGGAAAATGTTTGTGAAATTGTTTGGTTGGGTGATATTTGTGTATTTGACATGAGTAAGATCATCAATGATGGTTCACTCATTGAGTTCGCAAAACTCATGAGAAATTACAACATGACTTTTCAAGTTTAGAGGAGTTATCCAATTAGACCAATTAATGTTAAGCTACTACAAATGAGTATGAGTTAGGGTCGGGATCAGTTAGCACTTGCTTGTGTCTTTAGTTAATTTGTATTAAGCATTGCATTACGCAACTGTTGTATTATGTACACATGAATTCTGAAATGTAATGACTTTTCTAATTGAATATGTTTGTATTGAAATGGGCCCAAATGAAATATGAATTGCCTAAAATATGTCTGATGTGTGAAAAATTTGTATTGTGTTATTTCGATAGTTTTAACGTACGATCCCCGTAGAGTATATTCTCAAATATTATTGTTACATTCAGGAATATGCCCTATGAGAGTGATGTGTTACAAAAGGTCTACATGACATAAAGAAGTCAGCAATATAAGGCCAAGAAGGAAAGATTGTAACCATCAGGTAGTCAAACCAGTGCTACTAAAGGTCTGTATGACATAAAGAAGCCAGCAATATAAGGCCTAGAAGGAAAGACTATGGCCATCAGGTAACTTTTTGGCTTATTAATTTATGAATCTAATTTGTGATAGTCACATTAAGTATTTGGTGGTTATATAGTGGAGCATCTAATCAAGGTGTTTCCACGATGTAGGGGTTCATATCTAGGATAGAGCAAAATAAAGGGAAGAAAAAACTGATGGTTCATAGCAATGAATAATTAGAAGTAATATCTATGGGGAATGTATCTACTGAACCTTGTTGTAAGGTTCATTTGCGTTTTACATGACACATTTTATATGTGATATTTTGATCAATTTTGGACAAAGAGGGTTGATGTTTTGTAATTAATGATTTTGTTGTACATTAGTTGTTTAATGCAAAACATAATGGTACAACTTTCTTGTCATATAGTTTGTATAGAATGTGTCTTACCCCGAATTAAATATATGCTTCTTTGTATCTTGCTAAACAAGTTAAGAAATGAAGAACTACGTATGGGAAGACATACATGGTGTGGCATAAAAGTTTAAGCCACATTTCTGGAGTTAAGGTTGAAAGATTGATAAAGGAAAGCATTTCTCAATTGTAGATTATAATGATTTGGGAACATGTGTTGACTGTTGCAGGGGTAAGTTAACTAATAAGGATATTAAGGTCAACTCATGCTTTTGACTTATTGAGTCTAATACATAAAGATATTAGTAAACCTTACATAGTTACATTATGTAATTATAAATGTATTCTGACATTTGTTGATGATTATTCCCATTATAGTTATGTATTATTGCTTAAAGACTGAAGGTTGAGAACCAATTGAGAAAATTCATTAAGATAGTCAAATTTGATCGTGGAGGAAAATATCATGGCAAACATGGTATTTCAAGACTTTAAAAGGTATGTTTACAAGATATTTGGATTCAGTTGGAATAGTGACTTAATTCACTATGTCGAGTAGTTTTGAGTAAAATGGTGTGTTGTTGAAAGGCATAACTATATCTTAAAGGACTTGCAAAAGTCGATGCAGATCAGGGCTATTTTACCTAATTATCTAGAAGTTTGGAAACCCAGCCTTGTACACATTCGTATATGAGGCTGCCCTCCTAAAGTAGTATAATCCTTATAAAGAAAAATTGTATGCTCGTTCCGCTCATTACTATTTAGTAAGATATCTTGACCATTTTAAGGCTACAATTTTTACTGTATAAAAAGTGGGACCAGAATAATGGAATCATAAACATCTAAGTTTTTGGAATATAATGTCTATGATGATGATGGGCTCTTTGACCCTTCAAATGATAGCAAGGTAGATACTACAATTATCATGTACTTGCTACTTATACAGTTAGATCTTATGGATTTAGGTCTCTATACCGTGCCTATATAGGAATAAGAATCCATACCTGTACACACAGTGGTTCCTGGGGTTCAAGATATAATACAGTTAGATAAATCCACCATAGTGAGATGACCTACTATCCCATCCGATTAAATAGTCTATCAGGTATACAGGACTATGATATTAGATATGTTTTGAAACTAGTTAGTTTTATTGAAGTTGTTTATGGACCCAATGCGGATGTATGGTGGGATACAATGAATAAAGAGATGAAATCTATGAAGCATAATAAGGTTTGGGAGTTAGTTGATTTACAACAAACCTACAAACTCGTCAGTTGTAAATGAATATTAGACCTAAAGGATTTCAGGATAAATTTTAGTGGTTTATGAGCACGTTCAGTTGCCTAATAGTTTACTCAGGGATAAAGGTTGACTTTATATTACCTTTTCTCTCATATTCTCATAAGATACATTTTAAGTGATTAAGGCAATTGTAGCTCATGATGATATATAGTTACATCAGATGGCTGTCAAAATTGCTTTCCTGAGTAAAGACATTTATGAAGAGGTATATATGGTACAACCTGAAGGATTTTAGGATCCAAATAGAACTGACATAGTATGCGCGTTATGCAGATCAATATATGGTTTACATCAAACCTTCCGAAAGTAATACCTTATAGTTGATGAGGTTATGACCTCTTTTGACTTCTTGAAAAATAAAGTTAAAGGATACTTGTACAATGAGATCAAGGGGAGCAAAATTATCTTTATATTACTGCATCTGGACGATGTATTGCTCACATAAAATTACTTGACCATGTTGTATAAGGTTAAACAACTTTTGGTCAAGAACTATGACATGAAGGACCTTGGCGTAACATCTTTTGTCTTAAGTATTTAGATTCATCGAGATAGATCTCAACACTCATCAGGCCTCTCATAGAGTGCATAAATTGAGTATGTGTTACAAATGTTTAATACGGTTAACGTTAAACCTGTCATAGCAACTATCTCTCATAGTGAGAGATAATCTTTGGAATAGTATCTAAAGAATAAAGTAAAGAGATAGGTTATGAGGAATGGTCCGTATACTAACACGATTGATAGCCTAATGTATGCTTAGCTATGTACCAAACGGGACATTGCATTGACTTTTTGGTCAATATTTGGTTAATCCAGGCGTAGACCATTGGAATGAAGTCTAGCGAGTGATGAGATACTTAAAGGAACTAAGGATTATATGTTGACATATAACATAATCAACACACTAAACCTCGTAGGGAATTCAAATTCAGATTTTAGCCATGTGTTCGGATGATCGAGAGTCCACTTAAGGTTACAATTATAAGTTTGCAGATGAAACAATGTCGTGGAAGTGTGTCAAGTAGACATGAGTAACTTCCTCGACTATGCATGCAGAGTGCATGCTATGGGGCTACTTTATAGACAATTTAGCTCAGAAACTTGATTTCTGAGTTATCTGTAGTTGATTCAGTGGCTAGACCTATTCGGTTGTTCTGTGATAATCTTGTTGTTGTGTTGTTTAATAACAACTAAGAATATCAAAGTGTCTTAGTAGTTCGAGGTCGATTATTTGACCATAAAGAAGTTGTTACGAAAAGGTGACATTAATGATTAAAGCATTTAAAGACTGAGGAAAAGTTAGTCGATCCTTTAATTAAATGACTTTGCCCAGTTGTGTTTGTGACATAAGTATACAGTATAGGTGTTGACGTCCTTAGACACTGTTAGTTAGAAGATCTTTATGTTTGCTCCATGTACATTTATACATTTTATATATTATGACAGTATGATGGTTCATCAATAAAGATGATCATCGTTTATCCTCAGTAATACATATTATCGTATATTTTCATAATACATATAGATGTCTTAAGATTTGTGTCGATCCTAAGCATTTAAAGGTAATTAGGCATATATACGGATTGACCTTGTACTTATGTCATATAGACGCATACAGTTTTATATAGATATCTATGAAGTTTGACATGACATAGGGGGATATAAGCTTTTTAATCCCATAAAGGTTCTTTAATGCAATTTAGCATTCAGTTGGAGAACATAAAAGTTTTCTCTAATGCAGTTTAGCATTTGATGAGAGAAAATAGGAGTTCTCTAATGCAGTTTAGCATAAAGTTGGAGAAATCGAGACTTACAAACGAAGATGATATGATTTATATCATAAAGGTATCATCCTAGTTTTTATACTTCATTTTTCATATTAGTGAGGTATTAGGTATACATTATTGTATTGGATTTGTGTCATACATGACACATGCACTTGATACTTTTCAGTATCAAAAGCCTAGCAGGACGTAACGATGGACTTTCATTATTTTTGGATCAAATGTTTTGTTTTTTAAACTTAGTCAACTACTACAGTAGTGTGACGTAACCGAGCTTTTAAATTGTTTTAAAACTAAAGTCAACATTGTAATTAAGTATTGTCTAAGGGGGAGATTGTTAGACATTTTTGTAATTTCCCATAAAATTGGACAATATTTAATTGCATTTTTTGGTTTTTAAATAACTTATCAGTTAAGTTACGTAATTTGATCAGGATAAAGATAAAAAGTGACCTAATAAATGATCTAAATCAATGGGTCAAAGTTTGGGTGAAAAATGGATCTCAATCAGTGTGGACTGGACACATATCAAGCATGTGATGGAAAAGCCTGATATAAAAGTTATATATAAAGGTTAAGGTCTTCTGCAATTGCTCATATATCAATCGTAAGCATAAGGATTCTTTAACCTATTAAGAGAGCTTATGTTTTGAGAAAACTGTAGAAAGACCTTACCCGCGTCTCGGAGAGCAGTTCTCGTGAAGGTGGCCATGGATTCACACTCGTTTGAAGTTGTGGAATTGAAATCAAGTGTTTTTCACATTTCTTCGTTTCTTTCCCTTTCATGCTCAATCTAAGATACGTAACTAAGGTATCATTACATGTAACAGTGTTTACATGAGAGATAAGTAAGTCATATAGTGAATCTTGTAAAATCATCAATGAAAAGCAAATCATAACAACGACTATTAAAGAAAATAAATGGAGCTGGTCCCCAAACAGTATAGTAGATGATATCAAAAGGTATAGTACTAAACTGTTGGATAGCTGTTAAAGGAGATTTTTCTAGTACATAACCTATTTGACATTTGCGAAGAATATAGAGGACAAAAAAATACTAAAAGAAATAAGATGGAAAGTTCCTGAAAGGGATATCCAAGTTTGATGTGCCAATTTGTCATAGAGAATTGTTCCACATTTAGAACTTGCATGCATGAAGAGAATAAACACCATGCTCACTTGGTCTTCGTGGCAAAATCCTTTTTATGGCTTGATCCTTAACAACAAGATAGTTTGGCTTAAAATCGAAGAGGCATAAGCTATCATAAGTGAACTTTTAAGCCAACAAAAAATTTGTTAAAAATTTAATAAAATTAAATAATTTGAAATATAATTGAAAAAGATTATTTTTACCCATAGAAAATTTAAAGTTTAACTAAAAAGAGATTGTTAAATGAAAAATAATTGATTTATTTTAGTTTATGAGAATTTATTAATTTACAAAAATTAGCCGATTAATTAATAAATTAATCAAATTTTAACAACATAAATTATTAAAGTAAATTGAATTGAAAATTGAAAGCTGAATCAAAAAATTGAACGATTCAAAATTTGTACAATTAAATCGATAAAACCTTTTGAATTTTTTAATCATTAGTTGGCAATGTAAAGGACTTTGACTAAAAAGAGAGAGAGAGAGAGAGAGAAATTGAAGAGATCTTACTTTTGCTCAAAAAAGAAAACATTTTCTATTATTGGGCCAAATCTTTGGATAGAACTATACTGTACAAAAATTGGCCCTAAGTAAGGGTGACAAATTCTGACCCATGGCCCAAAATTTTGTTTTTTTGAATAGATCGGCCCAGGCTCAAACTGATTGAAAACTTAATTATTCTAAGCAAAACAATATCGTTTTACATAAAAAGAGCTGGTCCTCGACTAAACCTAGGCCTGGGTAGCCCTGACTCGGATCCAATTAAAAAAATTAGTTGTTTTATTTTTAATTTAAAAAAATTTACAAAAGACAAGCCTATTGCCATCCCTAGCCCTAAGGCTATTAGAATTTAGTAGAAATAAAACCACGTCTATTAGTATTTAGTAGACATAAAAATCACGTTATTTCATTTTGTTATTGATTGTTTTTTGTAATTTAATATTATAGAACAAAAGTTACCATATTTGATTACACTCTTACATAATTTTATACAGGACATGTTTTATATAATATCAAGGCCAAAAGAGCAAAACAACCTCCAACATTTACACTGGTATCTAAAATAGATCTTAATGTTTCAGGATGTTTAAAATGAACCCTAATATTTGCAAAATGTTTAAATTGAACCCTAACGTTTAGAAAACGTTCGAAAAGAACCAATAATAATGATAAGCCATCATCGGTTATCTGTTGACGTGGAATTTTTTAAAATAGGTGGGTCCCATATTATTTATAATTATTTTCTTCATTTAGCAGCATAGGAAGGTTAAAACACTGTGTATGAATTTTTCATTCATAAAAGCAACGTTTCCTTTTTAAACATAGCAATTGTTTCCCTTTGGTTTTGATTCTTAAGCGTAGCGTATACAGGAGAGCCGTCATTTTGAAGAATCAACAACACGCAACATTTGCTTCTTCCTCAAATGATTTCAGACAAAGGAATAATGGTGAACATCTTTGACGATCTTGAACTAAAAGCCCTCAAGGTCCTTTTTAACAACTTATATGTCCCTAATGGCAAAACCCCACCAATTCACTACATCGGTCCCTTTGATTACTGGTCAAACCGGAGCTCAACACCATTTCCTTTCATGGCTTGACAAGCAACTGAGTAAGGGTGTGGTGTTTCTTTGCTTTGACAGTTGTGGAATGTTCAGCATGGGCTCAACAAGTGGCAGTGCTTAACCATGATGCAGCAGTGGCGTTTGTGACTCATTGTGGGTGAACTTGATGTTGGAGGTGGTGGTCACTGGAGTTCTAATGGTGTTTTGGCCTCTACAAGCAGAGTAGAACATAAATAGGATCCTGTTGGTAGAGGAGATGAAGTTGACGATTAGGGTGGAGCAGAGAGACTGTTAGAGAAGTACTCTAAAGGCAATCACCTTTAACACTTATTGTACAAATCATTTTATGATTAATAAAGACATTTTTTATTATTTGTTCAAATCATTTTATGATTAATAAAGACATTTGTTATTATTTCGATGTTTATACATTTAAGGATTTGATGTTGATCATAAATTGATTTAATGAAGTCCTTGATACAAAACATAGCATGGAGGAAATCATAATGAGACTATGATAATGAGATTCCTATTATGTGTAATCATGTTAGTATCTAAATTTTCCTTGGTCATAAGATTAATGAGAAGAGATATCATTAATTCAGATAGACTAGCATATATTATACTCTTTGATTGGATCAAGCAGTAGATCTCATAAGCTATAGATATTAGTTGTTTAGAGTTAAAATATGGATGCTTACTAAGGTTAGTAAGTATATTAGAATAACCTATTATGAGATAATCATATGGATATTCTATTCTAGTGTCAATGATAGTCTCATCATAGCAATGGTGCAAGTATCCTTTGACTTGAAGTGCTTAAGGATATCTTGGATACTGATCCTGTGCTTTGACTCCATTCATCGGTACCTTTTAGGGGTTACTCATATGGTGGTGATTAGGTACAACTTGAGATATTTGGAGGTAATTGAGTAGCCAACAAAGGATTCACCACTCCTAATAGAAGGAGATGATACCGACGACCTCTTGTCGAGGTCATTACTAGGGAGTCTCTGCCCAGAGCAAATAGGTGTCATGAAGAGAGTCTTCAATGATACATAAAGTAATGAGATCCTTAGGACAAGATCTTATATCAATTAGACTAGATGTGACATAATCAGTCTAGTCGGAGTTGACACTTTGACCATACTATGAACCAAGTGGGGTATAGATGGTAAAAGGACGAATTGCATGGCAACATTGCATTTCATAATCAAATCACTGACTTTTCGATCAATTGGAAGTTATGACATGTTATTAGATACCACTCTTGACTTACTGGAATTAAGTGTTAATTACAGTTGCCAACATAACAGGGAACCTAATGGATCACACTTATAGGAGATCCGAAGGATGAATAAAATGGTCTTGAATGGTGATTCAAGATAGGAGAAAGTGTTTTAGGATTGTATCGTCATACGATCGTGGTAGAAAACGTTGCAAGGAATAGATTAGAAACAAGTGTTATTAGCTGCCAATTTGGCCATTAACTTCTTAAACTTCCATTAATGCATGCTATTTATAGTCATTAACTTCTCATAACTTCCATTAATGCATACTATTCATGACCATTAACTTCTTATAACTCTCCATTAGTGATAGGGGTTATGGAAGGCCAAATGTTGCATAAAATAGAGATGATTTTCATGCGTCTTGTGTAAGACACAAGTGAAAAGAAAGTTTGTTTCTTACACACACTCTCTTTTCTCTCTAACTCTCACAAGAGTTCTTGTCTTTGCTAGTACAAGGAAAGAATTCTAATCATCTTCTAGTGAGGTTTCATCCTTCTATCTTCGTATGGACTTTTATTAAAGACAGTCTACATTGATCATTGTGGTTTACGACAATCTAACGCGGAGAAGCCTAAAGAACAAAGGAGATCGTCAGAAAGGTCTATAAACATATTACATTTCATTTTTTGTTTTCTATATCTATATGCATGAGTAGATCTGTTTTTTAGTTCTGTTTTATTTTCCACTATGTATATTTGATATATATTATGTATAATATTTATTATCGGAACCTTACAGAGATAAGGATGGAAATGTGAACACGATGGAGGTGGAGAGGAGAGTCAAAGAGATGATGGGTTCTGACAAGGGTAGGGAGTTGAGACAAAGAAGCTTGATGATGCGAATGAAAGCTTCACAGGCTTTGGGAGAATCTGGGTCGTCCTTTAAAGCCCTTGACAAGTTGATTTACAGGTTGAAGTGCACCTAAGAGATTCTATGCCTCTCTAAGAAGTGATAGTCATGTAATATTTCTACTTATGTCATGTTCAAACTTTGTTTTCTCCAATTCATTGCTTTTGTGTTATAAGAACTAGCAACTATTCCTTCAAAATAAACAAGTTCAGCACATGCAATTTTGGTATTGTTTGTTGCGTGCTCCATAAATATATTTATCGAGATATTACTTTTTAGAAAGTGATTAATTAGGAAAAACTTTAAATTGTATCAATTAAATATTTAAAATTGTTATTTATTTTCTTATAAAGTATATTGTATAATATTTAATTAATGTAATTTTACGATTGAAAAAATGAGTTCTGTTATGTTATGTGTCGCCTTTAATGTTCCTAGAGCTCTTGCCAAGGTTTTGGCATTTTATCAAGCACACATTCTGTCCTTTCCTTTTGCTTAAGTTAGTTTACCAAAATCGATACAAATGCTAACTCTCAAGATTTGGCATTCTAGCAAGCACATGTTTCTAGCTTTAATGGTTCATCTTATTCTCCTTCAAATAGTGCTTCTAACCATTTTGTTGGAGTTGAATACAATGGCGTGAATCCATTCTTACCCAGTTCACCACTACTAGCAGGCGGGCGTTGCATCTGCTTCCCAAGATCTTATTTTTCTTTTTAATGGATAAACAAATTCCATGTAGTTCTTTCTTTTCTTAATCTTCTTCTTGTTAAAAAAGTTCACCACTACTAGCAGGCGGGCGTTGCATCTGCTTCCCAAGATCTTATTTTTCTTTTTAATGGAGAAACAAATTCCATGTAGTTCTTTCCTTTCTTAATCTTCTTCTTGTTAAAAAAGCTTTAAAACAGGTAATATTTTGATGTTTTTGTGTTTAAGAATCAAAACCAACGGAAAACAATTGTTGCATTTAACAAGGAAGCGTTACGTTTATAATTGAAAAATTCATACATAGCGTTAAACCTTCCTACACTGCTAAATGAAGAAAATAATTATACAAAATTGGGACCCACCTCTTTTTAAAAATTCGACGTTATCAAATGGGTCCCACTTAAAATTTAAAAAAAAAAAACCATGTCAGTAGATAACTGATGGTAACTTAACACCGTTAGTGGTTAGGGTTCTTTTCGAACGTTTTCCAAATGTTAGGGTTCAATTTGAACATTTTGCAAATGTTATGGTTCATTTTGAACACGTTGAAACGTTAGGGTCCATTTTAGAAACCAATGTAAATGTTAAGGGTTGTTTTGCCCTTTTGTCCATAATATCAATATCGTGTATTTTAATCTTATAAGTAGTATAAGTAAAATAAAATTTGAAAAATTCAAATCTTATAACAATACATCTAATTGGAACTAATGCCTTTATTGATACATTAGATATATATTTAAAAGGCTACGAGACGCTGAAAGATTCACTTTTATGATGAATTCCAAGAGTTTATTTTGAAGATGATTGTGAATTTATAATGTTTATAAGAAGGTCAGTAGTATAATTATCCTCTTCAACCAAAGTATGTAAAGACATATTCCTCATAGGCAGAAGAATAATTAGTATTTTCAATTATTGAAAATATAATTATCTAAGAACAATTTATATTAGATATGAAAAAGCAACAACTTAACTATGAGAATTAGCTCTATAGAGATAGATCGGAAGTTATTTATCTATTTTACTCCAAGAACATAGATAATGTACTGAAGATGTTTATTATGTGAAATATATGATACTTTTGAAGTATTAAAGATATTCGCTAGTTTATATATAAGTCGATATTTGACTTTGAGGTTAAAATGATATTAACTTTAGAAATAAATCCTAATTAAGGTATATTTTACTTGGAACAATTCTATTTTCAGATTGAAATGTTCAATGTAGAATTAATTGCAAATAAAGCTAAAATATATTTTCCATTTAGTATAATTTAGAAATGATTAATTGGATCAAGGAGTTTTTCAATGAACTTAGATAGTTCCTTGCATCGTTCATACAATAATGTTCTGTAGAACATTAAAGTCATTTTGCATGCAAAAGGAGTTAAGGTCTCATCAAATATTTAAGTATGTAGATAATTAAGATAAAAGTTGTAAGATTTAAGTAAGTGCTCACCATAGAAAATCTTGTAGATTTTTTTGCGCTAAACTGTTATCTTAGTAACAGCATGATCATCATATAGAGATATTATATAAGATACTTAAATGATTAGATTAGTACAAGTGGAAGATTGTTAGCTTATACCCTACAATCAATTAGTTATTTGTAGCTTAGTGAAATAATTATCTAAAGATATTCTTTATCTTATAAATATTTATATGTATATAATAAAAGCTATAGGATAAATATACAATGCAAATAAAATTATGATGAGATCATATAATTATGAGATTTATATTGTTTTTATGTATTATTTATAAATTATTATTAGTCATTGTTCTATTAAGACTAAACATTGGTAGAGCGTAAAAAGACTAACACACGTTATGTTTTTTCTTATGAAGGAAGTAGTCGATCTTATAGACTATAAGTCTGAGGATACTTAAATAAATATATGGGTGCTCGTTGGAGAACAAGTTCACTAAAGTGACCCTATATTGAAAATCTACTTGGAACATTGCTTGTATGTGTATAAAAATTCTAATTGTTATCATTGTATTAATGATCTTTTTAACATGAGATCTCCAAAGTTATCTTATATAAGGATTGATATGTTTTGATATTATTTATGACATATTTTGATATTATTTATGACATATTTTAGTCAATGGTAGCTCAGTTGGTAGTTATTAGATATAAGATGAATTATATAAAGGTAACTAAAATTATAATTTAATTTTAATTAAATAACTAAAAACATCCAAAATGTATTATAAATAGGCTTAGACTCTAAGAGAGTTAATACTGCTTGCATAATCCTCTCTATAATAATTATAGTCTTCTCTCAATATGTTCTATAAAAATTGTCAAATATTGGACACATGTGCAGTTATGGTGATTATGATGAGTCTATTTTAAAAACGATTCAAGAAAAACGACAAGAGAAAAAATTAAGCTTCAGAATAAGTTACAAATTAAGATTTATATTTTATTAAAATTTGTGTGTTAATTATTCTATAGAATTTAAGTGATCTTAACTTTGACAAATCAAAATGAAAAATTTTTGTATTTATTTCACTGACCGCAAGATTTGATTCTATCACAATTTTACAACAAGCACAACTTTTTATTGATTATAAATACAAATACAAATACAAATAAGTGAAATATCACCCAATTGAGTAAGATACTATTCACAAAATTTCTTAATCCATTAAAAAATAGATAAATTTGAAAAGCTTAGAGCTTGTTTGTTTCCATTTTTAAGTTTT
>JANIHY010000006.1:62758365-62791683 GCA_027479065.1 Erythroxylum brevipes | reverse complement strand
TCTTGATGATATGATAATTCAACTAATTAAACTTGACTCAAAATAATGGTTTAAATAATTATAATAAACTGCTATTTTAGATCAAGTTTAATTTGTTGGAGTTGAATTTAAAAGTTGAGTTTAATTTTAAGTCAGTAACATTTAATTGATGCACAAAATATGAAAAATAATTACTGAAAAAATTTACAATTATTAAATTTTAGTAGGAACTTCTATCTCGAGTTTAATATATTTGAGACTAATTATAAAATAATAAAAAGTATGCTAATTTTAATTTGATTTAATAAAAATTTCAATGAATAGTGAATATATGTTTTTTTAATTAATGTAATCGAAAACAGAAAAATGGTTAGAGATTATTGATTATATTTGATATAGTATTTCAATAAAGTCAATCAATTGTAAGTTTATTTATCAAATTATTTTGTTTCAATTTAGTTTTAAAAAGAAATAAGAAATGAAAAAGAGTATGTCAATTTCTAAACAAATGTTATCTAACTTTTTTATTTCCTTTTATCCTCTTCTAAAATAATAAATGGAACACATCATACATGACATAATATAAACTGATTAGGATTATACAATTACTAAATGCATGATTCTTATAATTCTAGAGTGTTATTATCATATATCTTTGTAAAATTGATGAATAACATCTTTTTTGCTTTTTAGTTTCATCCCTTTCTTAAAATTTATGTGACATTGGACTTTCCACTTCCAATATTATACGTCTATGTTATTACCCCAACTTTAGTCCATAGTATTATGGTGAGAGGTAACATTGATGGAAGATGATAGATGAGTTAAATAGAGGACATATCATTATTTATATTACATAAGTTCTTACTTTTATAGGTAGAGGACATATCATTATTTATATTACATAAGTTCTTACTTTTATAGTTAGAATAATTGTACACATTATACCTATTGTTAGTCGAATATGGATAAAATTTTGTTTATATTTTTTGAAACAATTGAATACAAATTTTTGTGTGTGTATAATTTTGAATAATCTTAAAAATTAATAGTTTTGACATGTAAATAAATAGTATAAATTAAGCAATTAAAAGTTAATTTATTATTGTTAGAAAGGATTCGAAACCCTAACATAGCATAATGATATTATAGCTCTAAAGAGAATGGAAGCTAAAGTTTCGTCTTCAACCAAAGTTAGAATTCTAATGAAGCTCTTGCACTCCCATATAATATTTATATTGTTAGGGGAAGATGAGTTAGAGAAGTGATGAAAGGCGGAAGACAATGACTAGGAGGAGACAAGAAGAATAAGCAACAACGTAGTAAAGAGTGAGATAGCTAAAGTAAACGTTGGTTTTGATGAAATCAGAGTGTTAAACATGTGTAGTGCAATTAATGGTTAAATATAACAGGTGAGAAAGTAGTGAAAAATGATGTAACAAAAAATAACAAAAATTTCAACAAATAACGAATATATTCTCTTTATACTTTCTTCTCCATTATTTCTACTAATAGTCCTTGAATTACTCAATACAACTAGGTTTCCAATAATCACATATGATCAAATTGGTATCAAAACTCACAAATCATCAAAAATGCCAAAAGGCACATGCTCCAATAATTTGAAGCAGATGGAGGAAAAATAGACGTTACAAATAAAAGACTCTTTACTTTCTTCTCTCTTGTTTCTACTATTAGTTCTTCTTCAATTACTCGTTGCAATTAGGATTTCCAATAATCATGTATCAAATTAATATCAGAACTCACGAATCATCAGAGATTCCAGAAGGCATATGCTCCCATAATTTAAAGTAGATAGAGGAAAATATGAAGTTAAATGGAATTATAGTATGAGAAAAGATTACACAAATTTAAATACTAGGTGGTGCATATGATGAAGAGAGGCAACTAGAAGGATCAGGAGGATAATGGGGGTGATCGAAGAGCATTAGAAGTTGAAAGTGGAGGAATCTATAGTAGTTACTTGTATTCTCTGCCTACTATGTCCTAAAGATAGATTTTCCAATATTCAAGGGTGAATGATTGAGGAATTGAGTATACAAATGTGAACAATTTTTTATTTAAACAAACCCTCCTAAAATGAAGGTTAGAATGGCAAACACATCTTTAAAAGGAGAAGCATTAGTGTGGTATCAGTTGTACCTAAGGAACATATTAACAGTTGAGGAACCAAGTTAGGGGGAATGTTTATTGGCTTTGGAGTAGAGGGTTGGAGACAATTTTTTTGAATATCCTATTGGAGATTTGAAGGAGTTGAGCTAAAAATGGAATGTCAAGGGACATTATGCTAAATTTGATCTTTTATCTCAAAAATTAGTAACACTATAACCCTATCTACTAAGCAAGTTTTTAAAAGGCCTCAAAACCTGAGATTGACTATCTGATGAAGATTTGGGCACCAAAAAGTTTGTAATAAACGAACAACTTAGCCAAAAAAAATGAATTAGTAACACAAAGGTGGTACAAGGTTAATATGAGTAGATATAGAATTTTTTGAGTGAGTATAGGTCAACAATTCAAATATAAATGAACATAAATATTGGCATGACCTATAGGATGAAATCATATAAAAAATGGTAAGCAAAGGTTACTAGCAATAAAGAGTTGGAAGAAAAGCAAGCAAAAGGTTTATGCTTTTGGTGTGAAGAGAAGTATAGTCTTAGCCACCAATGCAAGAAAAGAATGCAAATATATACAGTTGATATAGGAGAAGAAGAGATAGAAGATGGAACAACCAACAATTTCTTTATAGGCAATGGTCGGTACTACCTCGTCTAACTTTTAACAAATGAAGGTAGTAGGATGATATAAAGGAAATATCATTCATATATTAGTGGGTGAGAGTAGTATACATAATTTTATGGATAGAAAATTGATAGAGGTACTTGAGAATGGAGTAAAGGAGATAGATCAATTAATGATTATGGTAGGAGGAGGATTACAACTTCAATATAATCAAAGATGTAAAGAATTCACTTGGATTGTGAGTTGGCAGTAATTTACTATACTACGTTTGTTATTGATATTGGAGATATTGGGAGTGCAATGGTTGTCTACAATGATATAGTGTGTAATTACAACAATAATGTAATGAGATTTAATTAGAAAGGCAAATTAGTTGAGTTAAAGAGTTGAGGAAATGAAAAAATTACTAAAGTTAAAGGAGGAAATGTGAAAAATGACTGGAAGGAAATGAAGTGATTTGTCAGTTCTTATTATTGTTGTTGCAGGAGCACATGTAAATACCAACTCAACATTAGTCTGTTAGGGAGTTAATTTCATGTTTGTTAGAAGTTTGTTATTTTATTCTTTCTTGTGTATAAGAGTTGTATATATCTCTCCTCTATATATACCAACAGAGAACAAAATAATAATATGAAGTACACAAAATCCTCTCTACGTATTCCTCTCTACTGCTTGTTGTTCTCTGCCGAAGCAAATCTGAAATATTGAAAACATTAAACAATTACATGGTATCAAAGCTACCAATTTTTGTGAGTACTTCTTTTGATCAAATTAATTCATTTCTTTTTTAAAGAATCTAATTTCATTTTAGCTCTTTTTTTTGGTCGATGCATTGATTTGCTTCATCAATCATTTAGTGTACATTAAACCTTTCAATTAAAATTTTACTGCAATTTTTTCTCTACCTCTACACTGTTAGCTAATATTACTTATAGATTCCATATTTGTTTATTCAACTAAAATGATGTCTACTGAAACAAATTCTAGTATACATGTGACTTCGATTACTCTTACTCCTTCTCATGCATTTTACTTGTCAATTGATGATCATCTTGAATATAAGCTCTCAACCAAGATTCTTACTCAAGAAAATTATGGGAATTGGAAGAAGTCATGTGAGATTTCTCTTATAACGAGGAACAAATTAGGTTTTCTCGATGTAACATATACCAAACCTGATTTTGACTCTCCTATGTTCCCTTATTGGATTCGTTGCAATAGTATGGTGATATCACGACTATTAAGGTCTATCATTGAAGTCATTTTCGATGGTTTTTTGTATTATTCAATTGCAAAGCAAGTTTGGGATGAATTGGCACAATGATATAAGAATAGTGAAGGAATGAGAATGCTTTAGTTGCAACAAGTATAACATGTAATCAAGATAATATTTCTATTTCTAAGTACAACATTAAACTCAAGAAGTTATCGGATGAATATATTAAGCTCATCGACATTCCTACCTGCAAATGTGAGGTTGCACCATAGTCGCAAAACTCTTACAAAATCAACAACTCATGAAATTCTTGATGGGATTGAAAAAGGATTACAAGAATGCACGAGGCACCATTTTGATGATGAATACTTTGCCACACAAAAATGAGTGATATAATATGATTTTGCAAGAGGAAAGGCATAACAATATTCAACCAATCTGTGAAACCTTAGCCTTTGAATCCTTAGCTTTGATAAGCCAGCATAGAGCTTATGAATCTTGCCAACATAAGTGTTTTGATCCCTCAACCTTAATGACTCAACAGAAAAGTACTGGAGGTCATTACAAGTAGTTTTTTCAAAGAGATCCTTCCAGGTTCCAAACTTCAGAAAGAAAAGGAAATGTGTCTTGCAACTATTGCAAGAAACCAGGCCATACCATTGATAAATGTAACAAGCTGTAGAACAAAAACAAATGAGTTGCTGCTAATGTTTAGACCATGGAATCATTTTCAAGTTTTAAAATTGTTAATCTTCGGGACTCACTAAGTTCCAATCAGATCTCCCTACTGATCTCTACAACTAACTAATGGATCTCCTTAGCAAACACAAGCCTGAATTTACTAGTTCAGAGAAATATGACACTTTTACTGCCATGTTAATAGGTAATATTTCTTGTTTCTTGAATTCAAAGCTTAATTGAGTTTGGATCATTGATAGTGGAGCTAGTGATCACAATACCCCTTATTGAATTTTTTCACTACATATTCTCTTATTACTCATCCTTGTTATATCACTATTCTTAATGGCACTAAAGCACGAGTTAATATATTGGAGATGTCAGGTTAAGAGAAGATTTACTTCTTAAAAATGTGTTTCATGTGCTAGATATTCATTTCATCCTACTTTCAGCTAACAAACTCACTAAACAACTTGCTTCTGACCTCATCTTTACCTGAACTTCTTGTTATGTTCAAGACCTTTTGATGAACAGGTTGTTGGATTTTAGTTAAGAGTAAAGGGGACTTTACTATTTTTCTTGCACATATACTGACTATATTTGTCCTCATGTCGCTACTATTCATTCTAATAAATATGTTGATAGAACCAACCGTAGCCTTTGTAATTCTATTAGTACCGTTCATAATACTATTGATTTGTGGCATTGTAAAATGGGTCATATGCCTTATCCTAATATGAAACATATAGCATGTATGCCTACTCTTTCTGAATCGAATAAAATTTGTCAAGTTTGTCCTCAAACATGACAGTGTAGAAGTTCTTTTCTCTCTAGTTCATCTCTTGCTTCTCATGTTTTTGGCATGATACATACAAGTATTTCTTGACTATTGTGGATGATAGCTCTAGGTTTACCTAGACTTTTCTTATTTCTTATAAAATTGATGCTTTCCCCACTCTAAAAACTTTTCTTTTTTATATTGACAATCATTTTCAAGTTCATGTCAAAGTGATTAGATCCGATAATGCTTTCGAGCTCACAGAAAGAGATGCTCTTGTTTATTTTGCTCAGAAAGGCATTGTTCACCAAACTTCTTGTGTTGGAACATCTCAATATAATGATAGAGTTGAGTGGAAACATAAACATCTTCCAGAAATAGCCCGAGCATTATATTTTCAATCTATTGCATTCTCACTACCACCTACCTTATAAACATAATGCATCTCTTAGTTTTACATTTTCAGACACCTTATGAACATCTCCATAAAACCAAATTTACTAACTCTTACCTTAAATCCTTTAGTTGTTTATGTCTTGCATCCACCTTAAAACCTCACTGAACTAAATTTGACCCCAAAGTTGGACCCATGCATTTTTATTGGTTATCCTCCTGGTAAAAAAGGTTACAAACCTTACAATTTCAAGACTAAAAAAGTCCTTATTAGCACAGATGTCATTTTCCATGAGCACTTCTTTCCATACAAACATTTCACTTCCTAATCTTCAACCTCGCCTACTTCACCTTTACCTAACTTCGTTTTTCTTAATCTCGAGTCTCCCTCTCATATATAACTTCCCACTTCCACCAATACTGAGTTCCCTACTTCTGTCTCTTTTACTTTTCCTTCTCATAGTCCTTTTCCTCTACCTACTAGGTGATTCGCTAGAACAACAAAACCGCCTGGTTACCTTCTCGATTACATCTATCATTTTCCTTTAGGAGCTTCGAACCTAGCTGCTTCTTCAACCTCGACCTTCACTACTCTTTCTACTGTTCATTGGTGCAATTTGGTTCAACATGATTCTCTATCTATTGCTTTTCATTCTTTTCTCACTACATATACAGAACCCACCTCTTATAAAAAAGCTTCTCAAAATCCAAACTGGGTTTTAACTATAAATAAAGAAATAGATGCTTTACATGCTAACATTACGTGGTAGGTCTCTGATCTTGCTCCTGGAAAGAAGGTTATTTCTAGCAAATGGGTGTACAAAGAAAAGCTCAGATTTGATGGTACACTTAAACGCTATAAGGCCAAATTAGTAGTCAGAGGTGATACTCAAAAGGAGGGGGTCGATTACCATGAAACATTTTCTCCTGTTATTAAACTATCTACTATTAGAGATGTTATTATTGTGGCAGCATCTAGAACATGGAAATTTTTTAGACTAGATGTGAATAATACTTTTTTACATGAAGATTTGGATTAAGACATATATATGCAAATGCCCAAAGGCATTCCTAACCCGCTCAACATAGTTTGTAAGCTTCAAAAATTCTTTTATAGCTTTAAACAAGCCTTACAGCAGTGGTTTGCTAAATTGAAGATTTTTCTTAAGCTGTTGGATTATACATAGTATAAAAATGATTATTCTCTATTTTTGAAACGCATGGCTAATCATCTCACTATTGTTACTATCTACGTCAATGATATTTTAGTCACTGGCTTAGACATTACCGGGGTTCATCAACTCAATTCTCTATTGAATTCTACTTTTGGCATCAAAGATTTAGGGGAGCTCTATTATTTTCTAGATCTTGAAGCTATCCCTTTGCCTACTAGAATTCTTCTAACTCAATGAACCTTTGCTCGTGAACTTCTCAAAGACATTGGTTTTCTCAACAAGTCTATTGCCTCCATGCCTCTTCCTGTAAATCTCAAGCTTTGCACAAATTTTGGCGAACCTCATCCAAATGCTACTCATTACAAAATAGTAATTGGGAAACTCAACTTTCTCTCTCACACTAGGCCTGACATCCCCTTTGTTGTGAAAACACTCAATTAATTCTTGCAAGCACCTAATCAGCCACATCTTATCGCTCTGTAACATGTCCTCCACTATCTTAAAGGCACTATTCACGAAGGTATTTTTCCGAGAGTAGCAGATCGACTACATGTCCAAGCCTTTAGTGACTCAGATTGGGCTATTTGTCCAACTACTAGAAAGTCAATCACGGGATCCTTGGTCTTACTTGGTAATTCTCCCATTAATTAGAAATAAAAAAGCAAAACATTGTTTTTAGGTCATCTGCAGAGACAGAATATAGAGTCATGGCTCATGCAACTTTTGAAATTACTTGACTTGTGCGGTTATTAACAGAATTAGGGGTCCTAAATTTAAAACATGTTGCTTTGCATTGTGACATTCAATTAGCTCTTCACATTGCCAAAAATCCAATTTTTCACGAAAGGACCAAACAACAACTTTCCGACATTTTAACTAAGGCATTGTCCACTCCTCAGTATAAGGATCTCATGCACAAGCTGGGAATGTTTGATTATCAACATTCCTCAGGGGGGGTGTTGCAGGAGCCTATGCAAATACCAACTCAACATTAGTCTGTTAGGTTGTCAGTTAGTTTCACATTTATTAGAAGTTTGTTATTTTATTATTTTTTTATACATAAGATCTGTATATATCTCTCCTCTGTACATACCAATAGAGAATAGAATAATAATATTTCTCTCTACTGCTTATTGTTATCTGCTAAAACATATCTGAATTAGTGAAAGCATTAAACAATGACAGTTGCCGCTAAATTCATAAAGTAAATGGGAAATATATTATAAATGAATCTTAGTACGATGTGTATAATTTAGCCTAGCTAGTTCGTTGCTAGAGCAAAAGAAAAATGAGTTATATCAGATATTTTTTTTTGGATTCGAGGAAACCCTGTAGGCGGGCCAAGCGGGCATACCTTTCTGAGGGCCCAACTGGCGCACCACCCCACAGGCGGGCCAAGCGGGCGCATCTCATCATTGAGGGCCCAACTAGTTCTCCATCTACAGGTAAAACCCCGGCTGCCCCAGGCTCCTACAAAAGGGGCTAGCATGGAATCGAACCTGGGACCTAACCAAAGTCAAGCCCCGCTCTCAACCATCAAGCCACACCCTTTGAGGGCTTATATCAGATATTGCTAAAATATGAATATGTTTTTAAAGAATCCACATGATTGTTGTTTATTAGAGAACATGATCACATAATCAAATTGAAAGATGGAGTAGAGGCAATGAACTTAAGGCCTTACATATATGCTAGAGTGTAGAAATAAGCTATTTAAGAGTTGGTAGAAGAGATGCTTATGCAAGGAATCGTTAAAGAAAGTTTAAGTTCTTTTGCTTCTTCTATTATTTTGGTTAAAAAAAGGGATGGTACGTTGAGATTTTATGTGGATTATATCCTTGAATAAATGCACTATCAAAGATAAATTCTAATACCTTAATTGAGATTTTGTTAGATAAACTTAGTGAGAATAAATATTTTACAAAATTGGATTTAAGGGTTGAATGAATATTATCAAATTCAAATGAATCCCAATCATATTCACAAAACATCATTTAAAACTCATCAAGATTACTATCAATTTTTGGTGATATCATTTAGATTGATGAATGCTTGAGCAACTTTTGAGAATTTGATGGATGCAATTTTCAAGAATTATTTGAGTAAACCAGTGTTAAATTTCTTTGATAATACATTAGTACATAATAGAGAATGGGAACAACATATGATTCATTTAAAGAAGGGTGTTGAATCGCATAATGGAGACTTATCTACGTTGTATGACCTGTAATTTCCCTCATTAATGACATAGCTGTTTAACTTTGGTAGAATGGTAGGTATTATTATCCTTTGCATATATCGTATCGAGCTAGAAATTCAAGTAAGGATGACAATGAGCTGACTCATGGGCCTAGATTCATATGTTTTCAATGGATCAGTCTATAAGTCAGGCTTAGGTTGAAGCCTAGATTCAGACTGACTCGAGACTCAACTATTATAAATAAAGAGTTAGATTTCGGGTAGGCCCAAACTTAAAAAGTCCAAGCTCGAATTCAATTAAATAAATATTTTTTACACTTTTAATTTAAAAAATTATTTTAAAAAAATGGTGGAGCCCAGCAATTGTCATCCCTAAATTCTGTATTATATGCTCATTAGGTTATGAGAGAGAAGCAGAAACTGGTCCAATTTTCTATGACACATGCTCATAATCGAATGAACCAGATTGTTGACAAACGCAAAACAGATAGACAATTTCAACCTGGTGATTTAGTTTATGTAAAGTTGCAACCATATTGCCAGCATACTCTTCGGAATCAAAATAACCAAAAGCTGGGATCTATTTATTTCAGCCCTTTTCCAACAGCTCAACATATTGGCACTGTTGCTTATCGTTTGTAACTACCAGAGACAACTCGGATGCATCCTAGTTTCCATGTTTTCAACTCAAGAAACATGTTGTTCCATTCACATGAGTAACCAGACTCCCATCCATCCGTATTAAAGTACCCAATAGCAGTGTTGGACAGACAATTGATCAATCGGAAAAAAAAAAAAAAAGTCTGCTATGCAACTTTGATTCAATGGTCAGTATATAACGCAGAAGACTGTTCTTGAGAGTATTCTTATGTTGTGGTCAACGTCATCAAAGTGGAAGGTATTTTTATGGGAGGATGAGTTAGAGAAGTGATGAAAGGAGGAAGACGATGAACAAGAGGAGATTCAAGAAGAATAAGTCAAGTAAAATCGAATCAGAATGCACAACACGTGTAATACAATGAATGGTTGAATGTAACAAAGTAAGAAGGTAGTTGAAGACAAGAAGGTAGTTTAAGACTATGTATCAGGAAAAAACGAATTTTTCAACCACTAACGAACATCTTTTCTTCTTGAATTACTCAATACAATTAGGGTTTCCAATAATTACTTATCATTAGATTGATATTTGTCAGACCCTTGTGCCCATGTTGTCAATCTTCGTTTATAGGTGAGTTTGAAACCAAGTGAAGAACAAGGACATACAGCTCCGCTTGACTTTGAAACTTCAGTGTCAGCTTGATATGACGTTTTCATATACTTGAAATTAGAAATCTTAACTTGGAAATGTTGCTCTGCTTTGATTTTCTTCAACTTTGATTTGGAAGATGGTGCATAGAATTTCTAGATAAGAAATTGGAAAAGAGGCAAGTGGTTGGTAGAAAGTTGAAAGCGCTTTTCTCTTCATTGTCTGTTCTTCAAACACTGAATAGGAATTTGTGATGATTTAAGTTTTAATACGGGGAAAACCAATATGAGATTCAGATTCAGATGCTATTATTCTTGTTTTATTCAATCGTTGAATACAAGATTACTGACATGTTACATAACTAGCGGAGAAAGGAATAGAGATTCTGGGAAACAAGTATTTCATTCCATCATCTGATATATCCCCTCCAAGAATCATTTCATTCCATCATCTGATATATCCCCTCCAAGAATCATTCTCATTATGTACGGAATTGTCTCAGTAGCTCCTTTCCTTTACCGCTGAAAACCATACTTCTTTTAGCAATACAAAATACAGAATTCACTTCAATAAAGAAAATCCATAAAGACTTCTGCGGGAGTACCAACAAATCAATGGATGTTTCAGTGGTTTAAATCTGCATTAATCCTTCAAAAACTTCCATGGCAGAAGCTGGCAAACCCAGAAGCAAATTTATGCTTCTCCTCTCTTTACCATGAGACAGGAATAGAACCACTTCCTTCTCAGGCAAAGCCACAGGCCCTGATGAAATAGGTTCTCCCCATCCAAAGTCTGTGATGTGGAAGGACAACTTAGACCAAGTTGTGATCAAAAGAGTTGCAGCAAGAGAAGGCCTAGCTCTTGTGACCTCAAAATAATCAATGGCTGATCTCATGTAATCGTCATTAACCATTTTAACTGCATCATGAACTAGACCTACTGCAAAGGACAGTGAATTCTCTAGTATCTCTCCTGCTTTGCACACAGCATTTGCTAGGACAATTCCATTACCACAATATCCTTCTGGTAATGGTGGCACAAATTTAGCCCTTCCATCTACTGCAAACAGCAGTTTTGTCTGTTGATCAGGCACCATTCTTAGTGCTTGACATCTAGCTCTCCAGACAAAGGCTGAAAGAGCCTCAAATGTCGTGCACTTGGTTAAAACTCCATCTTCTATGGCCTTTCTCTTGAGCTTTTCAAGCTTCTCGGGATCAAAACAGAAGGCCCTGTACTGCATTTCTTCTTCATAAAGCTTGCTTGTTTTTGATATGTCCTCAATCTCCGCGAACTCATGGTGTGGAAACTCTATCTTAGGCGGGTTACGGACTTTCAGTAAGTTTCTTTCCAGGAACGGAGGGACTGTCAGCGGCAATCCCCTGGCAGTTTCGCCCCAGGAATTCACAAATTCCATGGCACCGATTCCATCGAACATACAGTGGTTCATGCACAAGCCAAGAACAAATCCTCCAAATTTGAATTTTGTTACCTGTGAAGCAAGATTAAATTTTGACGAAATCCCAGGTTGCGAACTATATATGCTCTACCATAAGAAAGACATGTACTTGTCCTGAGAACTCTGATGAAATTAACAATAACTGTGAAACGAAAATGCCAATTTGGACCTGATACTATTGCTCTATCCTTACATGTGTGATCGATCAAGTTCATATCTTCTAAAAATGAAGCTTTATATTGAATAGAAAGCAAGAAACGGCATAGTCTTTCCTGTTCTTAAAAACAGACTTCTGGCATTCAACTATGATCATTCTCTTCAGGTTAAAAGAATTGAAAAAGAAACTTGCCACATACCATAAGAACTGAAAAGAATATCCGTTTCTGCTGCATAGTTGTAAACCATTCTTCCTATTGTTTTAAATTATCACAAACTTGTTCCAATGTATACCGCGAATGATTGCAATTTTCTAAGTAACCAAATTTCAAAATAGACGTGTTTAGAGTCGAACTAGACCTGCTTAAGAGTCGATATAACCCAAGTCATCAACATCAATACGATTGAGAATCAGTGCCACAGAATTCGCATACCTGAGCCACCAGAGGAGGAATCTGCAGTATGTTTTGAGCACCAGGGATGTCGTAAACCAATTTCCCAAGTGTCGCAGGGTCAGGTTTTGTTAAGTCTCCTAATTGTTCTATTGTACAATCAGCTTCAGCTTCCACAAACACTGCACCCTCTCCAGTGCAATCAACTATAAGCTTCCCTTCTGTGCTAATTGTTAATCGACCTGCCAGTGGATAATAATGAACAAGAACTTTTGACAATGCATTCTTGATAACATCCACAGCATCCTCATTTCCTCTGTCATCAGCTTTGAAGCAGTAAATGGTTCTAACTATCACCGCAATGTTTTGGTCAAGGTTCGAGAGGAAATAAAGACCCTTTTCTGTCTCCTCTGCAGGAGTCACAAGAGTTGGTTCTTCTTGCTTAACTGTAAGTTGCAAGGCCTTACTGCTTTCAGGTGCCATTGGAAAGTTAAGACACTAATTGAATCCTGCCCAAAAAGGAAAGAGTGATTTTGGGAAAATAACATACGATGCTATTGGCAGAGAAATAAAGTGACAATAATTCGTAGGAAGCACACCTTCAAGCACAGCAATATAGAATTGCAGACAAATGAGCAGCAGAGAAACTGAGATCCTTGGTACAGATTTTGAGAAAAGTAAGTGAAGTTATATAGGAAGAGATAGGCCAGTAATTGGACAACCGCGAGTTTTGGTTAACAAAATGCTACAAACATGACAGTGACAGGTGGAGAGTACTGATTTGAAACAATCATATACGTAAGGTTGTTTTAATGGAGGAACGTATCCAAAATCAGAAGACAAAACAGATTCTTTTCGTTTACCCTTTGATTTGAACATTTGTCCTCTCTGCAATATCAACAGAAGGTGTCATATGGGTTGGGGTAGGCTACTGGCCGAAGAACCAAAACATTACCTGCAGCCAGCAATTCCTGAAAGCAGTGTGGAGCAAATCTAATATTAGTTGGTAGGGTTGGCGTCCAAATTTTGATTACTTGATGTTTTTTATCATAATCTTTTTTAAACAATAATTGCTTTTGGTCCATGCCATCATCAATTATAGATTAAGGCATAGTTGATCCCCTCTTAGCTACAGTCCAATACAAATTATTTTTCTGAGGCCGAAAGTTAGTAAGTTACTTAGGGGCAAGATGTTTACCACAAAATGGTATTCAAGAAACCAACTTTTCCTACAGTTTTTGTTTATCCTGAAGCTATATCTTGTGCAAAGTAGGAAGTGAATTTAATAATATATATACTGCCCTGCTAGTTAAAACTTCTTCACCATACATCAAGTGATAGTCTGATCAGAATATGTACAAGGATTCTAACAAAGATGGATCATTTATATTTTCTGTTCCATTATTCCGAGTCCAAATACGTGTATGTTTTATTTTACAACTAGATCAAAAGAAGTCTTCCTAATATATGACACTACAATTTTGATTTGTGCACCACAATTTAGCTGTAATTAAGGAACTGTAGCAGCTAACTTAGGCAGGAAATTTAATAAGGATATAGTTGACTCAAGGGTCGAAACTTGTAAAGTCTTAAGAATTAACATAAAAGTTTTACTCAGTCGAATACAATCAGAGTATTGCTAATTGAGTAGGTAGACAACCTCAACAGCCAAAGATGGGCAAATTACCAAGTGCGACACGACCTGGCCTCCGATGTAAAGCTTTACGCCAAAGGTACGCCGTCTACAAGCAACGTAAGCTACTATCTTTACATTAGAAATTTCTGCTGTGAACCAATGAAATTAGAACTTTGAAGCCTTAAAAGGTAGTTGCGAACAAAGATTTACACCTAATGTTGAATCAAGAAAATTAATTTCTACTCATTTGTTAAAAAAGGCAGTCAACAATTACATCTAAAAGGGCTAACAAAAGGGTGGCGGAACTGCATAAATATCTACTTAAGGTCAGGTAAGTAAGCACTTGATTTGAGGACTAGTATGGTACAAACAAACTCAGTTGTGTGTTTCTTTTCTTTTCTTTTTTTTAATCTGGAAACCGTCATTAGATCCAAATGGCGATCCTGGTATATCATCAACAGGTACAGTGTTGAAACACTCCTGGGAGATCCTGTCTGCATAGTACACCACAATTCATGTATAAGGCTCAAAAGTAACCTTCTGATTAAGGTTGATTACGCATCATCATCTCCATCACCATCCTTGTCTGCATCATCATCAGCCTCAGCGTTCTCTTCAGCTTCTTCCCCTTCATCATCTTCATCGGACATGTTATTTATCACCTCTGTGATTATATCTTTAACCTCTGCTTTTCTATGCATTAGGTCCACACTGAAGTGGGTACCTAAACAAGAATATACAAGTATGATTAGTGAACATGAATCAAACCACAAGTGTTGTGTGCCATAGAAAAAAAGATAAGCCATTAAACATACCAAGTTGTCTGAGAATATCGGATAAAGTTGCCTGCAGATTGACAGAAAAATAATTTAGAAATAATGGAACTATACTAAACCTTGAGCATTGATCCAAACCATGCAGCATGCACTTACAGTATTGAAATCTACTTCCTTCAGAATATCCACAACAACAGCATGCATCTCCTCTCTGGTGGGTTCTGCCTTGGTCTTCTTGCTAGATTTAGCTTTGCCTTATTTTACAACATTGGAACGCAAAAGACATAACCGTATGATCAATATGCATTGCATGATTGATAATGTAATGAATACCAAGACAAGATGCTTTAAGGTAGAAAATTTAACTAAGCTTCTTAAAAACTAGAATGAAAAACTAATACACTACATGAGACCATCACCAGTCAATGACTAATCTTTGTTGAAGACTGCATCAGGAAAAACTATATCCAAACTCAAGGAAAACCGTAATCACATGAACCACATTATTTTCTAAGGGAAAAAAAACGCTATAATCCAAACTTATTACCCGTTAGATGTTACAAACAACCGCATGTGAAAAACTCTGGATTGAATTTTTATTAGTACAACAAGTGCACTGACTGGCTTTAATGCCTGCAATCAAGCACTAAGAAAACCACCACTTTCTAAGGCTTGAATACACCTTGTTCTCCAGTTCAAGCAGCCTTTTATTGGAATTCAAATTCCCATTTTACCAATTTTGGTACTACCAAGTATTTCTTTCCCAACTTTATAAAAACTGAGGTGTTGACTAATAGATAATGAATAAAATGTCAAAAGGTTTTACAAAAGTATAGAAAAAAGCAAATAGGTAAAACCTATAAAGATTAGACAAACAAAGCCCTAATCTGGTTTATCAAACACAAAGCACTAAAACATCTGCAAAAAGAGAGGGAGAAGAATTCACCTTGATCTTTCACAGAACCCCTTGCTGATGACTTGCCTGACTCTTTCTTGCTAGCTGCTTTGTCCTTGGTGGAGGCACTCTGTTCTTTAGTTCTTTCCTTTTCAACCTTCTGCTTCTTAGATGAAGACCCCTTTGTCTTAGAAACAGATCCAGAAGTTCCATCAGTATCCTTAACTCTTCGTTTTGATGATGAGCCAGAAGACATTTTGGTAGATTTTGAAGAACTTTTAACAGGCTTTGCAGTGGTGCTCTTCGCAGGTGTAGATTTATCCTTTCTTTTAACAACTGAACTCTCCGTCTCACTTTTCCCTGCTTTAGTCTTCTTGGTAGACATTTGCTCCTTTGGTTGATTTTTCTCTTCCTCTGATTTGCTATCCTCATGATCACTCCCATCTTTTTCAGACAAATCATTGCCATGCTCATCTTCATCCTCATCTTTAGCATTGGGAGATTCAACTTTATCTTCATCCTCACCCTTTGACAAATTCTTTCTTTTTTCCGTGGAGGATGGGGTTGCTAGTTTCTTTTTCTACATAACAGTAAGACACAAAATATATTGAAGATTCAACCCCAAAATAAAAAAGACTTACAACATCAATGATCCAATATCTAAAGATAGTTGTAATAAAATCAAATGATTATCATTAAGATTAATCCCTACAAAGTAAAAAATAATAGCATAACTGGACAGCAATAATAAAATGAAAAATACAAAAAAAAAGAAAAATAAATACTATGAGAACCTTCTTAATTAATTCATAGTAAACCGTACAGTCACAATAATGCAACAATAATTCAGATATCAAGAATCCTGAGGAAAACCATGGATAACAAATGTCAAGAATACAAACGTAAGGACTTCTATCCATAACACAGATCTTCTGCCCAACAATTTTCTTTTTCATTTAGAATGCCGTAAGAAACATCAAGTTTAAACACCTAACATAAACATAAGAAAGCACCTTTCTCCAAACACCAACATGTCATTAGATTAAAAAAAAGCTACAGTTTCAGAGTTAAAAAATGTGGTTCCCATGCATTCCAAGCATAACCTTACATAATTTACTAACAAAATAAAAGGCTTCTCAATGCAAGGGCAATTCCACAGGACACATACCTTGGCTGGTGTAACTGATGCCTCTCCGGAAATCCCACCTTTGCCAGAAGAAACCTTTCGCTTCTTACCCTTCTGAAATCAAATCAGCATCATCTATCACTATTTTTTTTAAAACCAGAAAACTGTAACACTTTGCAACTAGAAAAAAAGTTAAGAACGGGAAACCTGTTCCTTCTCAGCAAGTAAGAGGTCAGTTGTAGGATGTGGGGATTCTAAAAACTCAAATATCTTTACAGTGAGTTCTTCCTGAAAAGATATGCCGATAACAACCAATAAATTCAAGATAAAATTAAATTCTAATTATAATGAAATAGAAATATCCAGACATTGTTCACAATCCAACCTTTCTGACATTGGCTTTATTTATTGGAACATTAAGCACATCACAGAAGTCCATCAACTTTTCTTTAACACACTTGTCAAGCTTTTCCTTTACTTTAGCCTTCTGTTTTTCCTGCAAAAAGTTTTGAAGTCTGCATTAAGAATTACTTTTAGCACCAGCAATAGTTAATGCATAAGTTGATAGTCGTGCAAATCAGCAAACTTCAAGTAAGCATAATTCATGGACATAAATCACATGCATAAACAGGAAGATTTGAAAAATGAATAATTTTCAGCACTTAGTTGAAGACCTCATTCTCAGCCCAAACAAAGCCTGAAAATTGGCCTATGTTCCTCTTCAGATTGTGCACCTGCAAAAAGAACAATAGTTGAAAATCAAAGAGGAAAGCAACAAATAAATGAGGTTCAGAGGAAAAGGAATATTAAAAAAAAAAAGAGATACAGAGAAAAAAATCAAGGGTAACCATTCAAAAGATAGATCTGGTCAAGCACCTTAGCTTTCTTTCCAAAAAGTATTGTATGAAGCATTTGCAGATTGTCATCAGGTTTTCTCTTGGACAACTTGAAAGCCACTGAAACAGTTCACAATATCAGACAAAAAATAAAGCCAGTCTGCTGTCACAACAAAGTCATAATAAGTAAATAACAAAGAGAAAAGAAACAAATCTTTAAGTCTCTTCAACGGAGAAATATATGCTTCATGCCAAGAGATAATATGAAATCTTCATGTCAACTGTGTTTACCCTAGATTTACACAAGAATATCCATCTTCCACATCTTCTAGCAGTTGTATCATTACCAATAAGATACAAAAGTATAAACAAGAGAGTATAAAGCAGGTAGAACTAAAAGTACACCAATAAACTATATCTAGCTCAGAATGATAAGGGGCCAGGAGTTTCATGACAGTGGAAATTATAGGTAGAAACAGGAAAAGCTCTTCCCCTATGCCCATCATATCATATACGATAAAAAATAATGACAGCAACAAATTTTACAAGCCTGCATCAAGAATCACCCACGGTGATGCTTGTTATAAAGTGGACTTTTAATACATTCATTTCACACGGAAACAAAAGGATCTCTTTGCTCCAATTAAGATAAAACTAAACATTTCAATCAGTTTCAGGACAAACAATTTAAAGAAACTCAAGAAAGCAAGAGAAAACTACCATTTGGGATGTCCTTCAAAGGTGCGCCAGTTCCCTGAAATAACAAAAAACTCGAAAATTACTACAACTGCTCCAAAATTCGACACCTAAATTCCATAAAAATACAACAAAGAAGCAGTAGGCTAGACGGAGCTGACCTTCTGAATAGACAAGGGCTTAGTAGCGGATCTCCCGGCCTGAGGCGAGGAGTAGCGCTCCACCGTCTTTCTTTCCCTAGTAGGCCTCTCGCTGCTCGGCGTAACCACCTCTTTAGCTTTGCCTTTTTCACTCTCTCCGTCCTCCTCCTCCTCCTCCTCCTCCTCCTCTTCCTCCTCGTTCATTTCCTTCTCTTTCACTTGCTCACTCTCAACCTCAACATCTTTCTTATCCGAAGAAGCTTCTAGAGTCTTCTTCTCTTCTTCTTTTTTTTCTTCTTCAGGCTTCACTTCCTCTTTCCCTTTCTCTTCCACAGGAACTGCAGCTTCCTCCTCTGGTTTCTTTTCCTCTAGGGTTTCGCTTGCCATGGACCACGCGACCAAATCGAGAAGAAACCAAACAACAAGTATTGATAATCAAAGAAAACCCTTAATTCGGAGAAACCAAATAAATGCTAGGGATCAGGGACACTGAATTTGGTTCAGATTGGGGATTTTTGGAGGAAAAAAGGGCGGGGGTTCAAAATTTTCCTTTCCCAAATAGAGAGCGGGCTTTAGCGGTTTGTTTGGACCTCCGTCAAAGACACCGAGCGCAAGGTCTTTCTTTGCTCCCGCTTGTATTCAATTTTTTTCCTCTATACGACAACGTAGCACTTCAAAAATCTAATTGACCGGTCACGTGGGCGTACTCTTACTTAGATGGCCAGTCACGTGAGATACTTAGACCCTATATTCCGCTCCACGCAAGTTAAGTCTTAAACTACTCGGCTTAGATTGGAGATGGAGAATCCGAATCCAGTTCCGACCCGACCCTGTGAACCAGAACTCGACCTCTACACCATTCCCAGCTACTCTAGTAAGTAACCTCCTTTCTCTCTCTCTTTGATTGTTTTCTCAGAAAATAGTTTCTCTCGGGAAAATATTCTATTATTTTGTTTATGATATTTGGTTCCTTTAGGTTGGTTTACATGGGACGACATACACGAGACGGAGAGGAGCGCATTGAAAGAGTTCTTCGACGGGAGGTCCATAACGAGAACTCCCAAAGTGTACAAAGAATACAGAGACTTCATCATCAACAAGTTCCGCGAAGATTCGTCTAGAAGGCTCACGTTCACCGAGATTCGGAAGTCGTTAATTGGAGACGTTAACTTGATCCACAAGGTGTTTCGCTTCTTGGAGAGGTGGGGACTTATTAACTTCGGCGTAGTTTCGTCTCGGGATGATGACCCGGACAGTGACGAGTCGGGAAACGTTAGGGTTGAAGACGGGGCTCCGAATGGGGTCCGAGTCGTGGCCACCCCGAATTCTTTGAAGCCTCTCTGGGTGCCCCGCCGACATGTCGGCGACGTTGTTGAGAATGGAGTGAAGTTGCCGCCATTGGCTTCTTATTCGGATGTGTATAGTGACTTGGCAAAGCCAAAGAGGTTTTTGTGTGGAAGTTGCGGTGGAAATTGTGATTCTGGCAGATACGAGGACGATAAGGTATCCTCAAAAATTAAAGCTTTTCATTGAATTATTCTGCAAATTCTTGTATTGTATCTTATTGCGTTCGTATTTCACTTATTTGGAGTATCCTAATCACCATTCAGCAGGGTGGCTATGTGATATGTGTAAAATGTTATAAAGATGGAAACTTTGGGGAGAACAAGAGTAAGGATGATTTCAAGTTTATTGACAGCAGCTCGAAGGAAGCTGTTTGGACCGAGGCCGAGATTTTGCTTCTTTTAGAGTCTGTTTTGAAGCACGGGGACAATTGGGACCTTGTTGCTCAAAGTGTCCAAACTAAGACTAAACTAGATTGCATATCTAAGCTTATTGAGCTACCATTTGGGGATTTTTTGTTGACTTCTGTGACTGGAAGGGGTAATTCCGGTGTATTGAGTGGAAAGATAAATGGGACTGAACAAGTTCCCTTATCTCCTCCGGATCATCTACAGGAAGTAAAGAGTGAGGGTGAATTGCATGAGAATACGGATGAAACTGAGCAAAATGGAGATTCGGTGACTGAGGCTCATCCTTCAAAACGACAATGTGTTGCTTCTGTTTCTGATGGTGGTAGTTCTTTGATGAAACAGGTATGATCAGTTACTTGAAATCTAGCGCGGAGATGTTTAATGTGTCTCTTGTTCAATTTTGTTTTCATCTTAATTAGTTGAGAATCGTGTCAAGGGTCTAATGCATGACTAATTTGTTGGATGAAGTGATTACTTGGCTATTGATCTGTTTTGTAGAAAGTTTAAGGGAACCTTCTATAGTAATGGGGGTTTCTTCTACTATTTTGGCTACATACGGGTTCTTCATCTCTTTACGTCAAAAGTATCATGACTCTTGTTTTTTCTTCCTATTCATGCTTTCCATTTTACCATGTACTCTGCCTAATTCCCAATCTTTTTTTAGGTTGCTTTGATCTCGACCTTGGTTGATCATGATATCTCAGCTGCTGCAGCTGATGCTGCTGTTGCAGCCCTTTGTAATGAAACGTCATTTCCAAGGGATATATTTGATGGTGAAATAGACTTCCCGACCAACAGGTTTTGTTCTTCGGATGTCCATTCTGAATTAGAGAGGTTTATATGAAATTGTCTCCTCTAATGTTAATAAGATTCCTGGTTTTAACTTGTTTACCAGCATGTCTTTAATTATTTATAATTTATATTTTCAGACCCTGTCCTTATGAAGATTCAGAGATGAAGGAGAGACCCACTCATGCAGGTAATTTTAGTAAATGCATTTTTGCTCCTCGATCCAGGAGGTATTGAGAAACGAAATCACTGCAGTGCTGTCTACACTGGATTATGCTTGCGTGATCACTATAAATCAAGATGGAGTCATTTTTCCCCCCCTTTAAATGCCTTTATTTTTCCTTTTTCTGTTTTGGTTAAGATGACCTACTATGTTATTTAAATTCAGTTGACCTACTATGTTATTTAAATTCATTCTCTTCATTCACCTATATCTTTTTCAGATACTACAGAAACATCCCAAATGCAGGATGATGTACCTTTAACTTTGCGGCTTAGAGCTGCAGTAGCAACAGCTCTTGGATCAGCTGCTGCTCGTGCCAAGTTGTTGGCTGATCAGGAAGACCGAGAAATTGAGAATTTGATGGCAGTCATACTGGAGACGCAGGTAGAAGGATGTTTTTCATTTCAACCTTCATTTTATGCAATGCAGAGTTAAAATTAGATAATTTAGGAGTGGCTACTGATACGTGCTCTTTTGTGGCTGAATCATCAGTTGAAGAAACTGAAATACAAAGTAAAGCATTTTGATGATCTGGAAGTTATAATGGAAAAGGAGTATGCGGAACTGGAGGAATTAAAAGAATCTCTAATTGATGAGCGGATAGATGTCATACAAAGAGCAATTACTTCTGGCATACCTAAATGGAGGGATTATAGTGGTGCAAAACCTTACAGTGGGAGTTAGATCATTCTACTGTTGAGAAATAGAATGTAGATCTAGCATTTATAGGATTCTAATGTTCAACTTAAGCTTAATTTCCTGCTATTTTGAAGCAATCTGCTTACCTAAGCCTAGGATGGGTGTATTTGACACAATTTGCTTATTACCTTGTATTAATGAACTGCTAACAGTCCAAATCCGGTATTCATCCTACATAGTCTTTAATTTTAAGGACTTTAGTTTTTTTTACCATAGAAAAAACTACAAGGCACTTTAACATTCTTTACATTTGTAAGCCACAGGGACAAAGCTGCTTATTTCCTTTGTTGTGAATGTGATACTGATTTTAGTATGACTACAACGTGTGGTAAAGTTTTTGTTCAGAATTATGGCTTTATGTTAATTCAGCATAGAACAGAAATAGCAGTCACTTTCAAGCTGGTCTGGACTCTGTTTGTGTCCTTTTGTGGTTTCATCTGGAAAGATATTTGCTACTTACATTTCAAAGCCGAAGACAGTACAAGTGTCTGGATTTTTACATAGTATTGCAGCAACTAAGATTACAGAAGTCTTGCTGGAAATCAGACCAAAACTACTAGAAAAACACTCCACGCCACACACACAGATTCAATCTTGTCCAGATCTCATCCCAGACAAATACAAAACTTGCCTTGAGACCCCGTTGCATAGGTTGCGCTCAGATACTTTTCATGCAGAACTTTCTTGCATTCAGCTACGCACTGAGCAAGTGTGCATGGGTTGATTTGTATGCTAAACGCTCCCTCCACTGTTTGTGGACCCAAAGCCATGAACACAAGCACCAGAACCATAACCATCATTCCCAACTTCGCAGCTTGGCTCTTCATGTTAAAACTTCTTCTGCTTGCTTACTATACTACTCCAATCTTGTCTGGAACATGACCAACACAGCCCCACAATTTATAGAGAGGGCATAAACCTCTAGAATGATTACCGTTGATGAGCGACACATTTAAAAACAGATCATTAGCACACCAATGTCCAATGGCCTGAGGACCTGATGAAACAAACCATTCACATTCTAGTGGCAGCTGCTTTTGCAGCAATCCACCAGGAATTAGTATAAACCAATTAACGACGAGCAGATAGCCCAGACTCTGCGCTACGTGTTGGTCGTGGATTCTAATGTTCACTTGCCAATCACCGTTTAACATTACCCTCCCACTTGCGGCTCATAAACGACATTGACGGGACGGTGATTGGCCAGTGTTTGTTAATATGCCTCTATCAAATTGCCGACAGATTGGGCGGCAGAGAGCATCGGGTCAAGATCATTGTATTCACTCAAAGGCACTAAACTCTTCGGTTAGTTATGGCGTAAAAAAACACCGTCATCGTAACCTCAAGGCGCAGATGATTTCTTAAAGGAGGTTGTGACTTTGAACTTTTTTTTTTAACGTAAGTAATCGTTTAAAATCTGAATAACAAGGAATAATTTGGATGTGAATGATTTAAAAGTGTTTTTATATAATTAGGACCTTCCTGGAATATCTCATTAAAAAATGATCATCATTAAATTTTTTGAAATTTTTTATTGATAATAATTATTTTGCGAAATGCAAAACATTTTGTTTACAGAAAATAACGTAAGGGATAAAAAAAGGTTTAACAAATAATTGTTTTTTTGTTTACTGATTATTTTATTTAACAAAATAATAATTTTGGAAGACTAATTTTAAATTTTAAAAGTTCAATTTTAATTAAAATTAGAAGATTTTCATATTGATATAAAAAATAAAAAGTCTTGATATGCTTAATTTGAAATATAAAAGTAAAATAATACGGAATTTTCATGTAATTTTTATTAGTTTGAATTATTTTAATAGTATNNNTAATATTAAAAGAATTTTTATTAAGCATTTATTAAATTATTTTAATAAACATAACCGTGCAATATTTGTTATTTAATTAAAACATAAAAAGTTATTTATTATTATCATGATTGACGAATTTAAAATTCAATTCGTTTACCGAAATCTAAACAGTCTTGTAAATTACAGGCCCAAAATGTTCTTTGACCAAAAAAAAATGAAAGCGGTCCGTTTAATCATACAAATGCCGCCAGTTTCCCTCCTTCCCAAACAAAACAGCTCCAAGTGCAACCTACACTCCCAAAACGCAGAGCTAATGCCCAGGCGACGCCTCCGCCTCTCCTCTTACTCCGACGAGGACGATGACAATGACATTCATCTCCAGGAATCCGCCGCTGAGCAACGTCCTTCCGTTGCTAACCCTAGCACTCTAATTCCAGAGCCCGTCCCTATTTCCGACGACGAGTTCATCGACGTCTCCGACGACCTCGACACACCTCCTCCCCCGGAGCCCGAGTCTGAACATAACTCGTACGAGTCTCGTCCCGCACGTCGGTTGAGCTCCGACGAGGGATCCGGTTGCCCGGTGAGTGATTGTCTTTCGAGGATGGGATTGAGATTGAAGAGAGAGTGGTTGGAGTCTTGTATTCGTGGACTTAACCTTGATGTTGCGACAATGGCGAAGCTGTGTTTCGAACAATTCTTGTTCTCCGATATGAATTACTTCGGCGGAGGTGTGCTTCCTCCGAATGTTGATTCCATGCATCTCGTTGATCTCTCGGGACCGTTTGTGCTGCAGGTAACCTTAATTTTGAGTGCTTTTGTTTTTTATAAAAATTTTGAACTCCTAAGAGTTTAGCATTCATGGTACAGAATTATTTGTCACGTTGAAAAGTTTCAGTGAACTAGGACTTGGTACTCGTACCGTCGTGATACGAAGTTAATAAATTACTTGGAATCGGTTTTTCGGTTGGCGTTTATTCTTACCCTGTTAATCAATTCGTTTTTCAGGTAGATGAGATAGTTAATATAAGTTGTCCTCTAAGAGACCGGTATCAGGAAGCGTCTCCTGGAAGCAAGAGGTGTCTGAAACTGTCTATGACAGATGGTGTTCAGCGGGTGTTTGGCATGGAATATAGGCCTATCAAGGATCTCAAAGTCTTGGCTCCTGCAGGATTAAAGGTTTATCTTCTGTGGACTATATAAATGGTCATACTTTTAGATTATTCCTTTTATAATAATGACTGTTAGCTCTGCTGACGGTCATATAAAATTTCTCAGATTAAATAAAACAATATATTATCTTTTCAGGAAATAACACATTTTCTCAGGCTTTCATAGTAAGTCGTTCCCTTTTAATCATCTGGCACCTGACTGCATGACTACACAAGCCAGGCTGCTAGCAATTGCCTCTTTAACAGTATGCCAAAATATCATCATGATGATTTTAAGTTAATAGAGAGATCGTGGTGTTTTAAACTTTATCACGAATCTAGTTCATAAAGTTGATGTCCCGGATAAACAGTAAAAGAAGGTCTAGGTGGAGAAAGGAAACTGATGCTGAATATTCTTCTCGAAAAATGCCTGTCATAATTAACTGTAAGCTTAATTTTTTTGTAGATTGTGATCTGCAATGTTCATGTTCGACGTGGGCTTCTATTGCTGGTCCCTGAAGCTATAGAAGTTCTTGGAGGAACCGTTCAAGAGTTGGATGCAGCTCGCCAACGCCTTGTTAATGAAGTAAATAAACCACCAAGGGGGGAAAGGTAAATTTTATACGTATCTAGGATGTCTTGAGTTGTTAAACATTTAGAGTGGCAATTCCTGCTGCATATTCTGCCATTGTCACCTAGAAAGAAAATAAGAAAGGGCTAAGGGCATGATTCAGCTGTTTGTCCTTCTGCTTTTTCCTTCTTTAAGTAAATGCAGAATGCAGAATGATCTGGCACATGATGTTTAAATTAAGGGTATCTCGATTCTATGATATCCCTTGTAGGAGAAAAAAATATTGATTTAAAACAGTCCCAGAAAATGGCCATTGCTAAGCTATAAGACTCTTTTATCCCTATGCAGGGTTCATATCATCATACGTTATTGATTGTTTTGAAGCACTAGTCTTGACCATTATTGGTTGTTTTTTTTAATTTTAAAACAGACTGTTGATAGTCCTATCATTCATTCTTCATGAGTCTCAAAATATAGATGCTTTATTTTGTAGTAAGTAGTAGCATGCTCATTTAATATTGTTGTATGAAGAGTCTTTAATTTGCTGTAATTCTTTTTGGTGGTGAAATATTCAATTATTAATTTCTTATTACCAAACATTCTTGTCCTGATTTAGAAAATTTTTTGTCGTACTCAAGTCGTTGGTACTGCTTTAATGTACTTACTATTGGCCTATTGCCTTACAGATCAAGGACAGGAGTAGTCCCTCCTTTGGCAACCAGAGCATCTCTGGCTGCCTGGCCACAGGTTTCTCAGAGCACTGATAGTTCTGTTAATAATCAGGGGCATATGGGTAGCTCTGTTTCTGCTTCTAGACATGGGAATGGCTTTGTTAATATTCCAGGACAGAGTAACAATACTATTGATGGCCCTGGGCATACTGATTTTGCTGTCAATGTTACTGGGAACATAAGTAGTTCTGCAGTACAACCTGCAGATCTCCAGCAGACCGATAATCAAGGTTGGGTTGGTTTCATTTTATTCTCCTTTGAGTTTGACATTGCAATAATTCTAGTGAATAGGAAGTTAACTATTTAAATTTACCATTCAACCCCAAATATCTACAAGCTCTCTTTAGATAACCACTTGCATTATCTGAAACCTTATGTGAGAAAAATTGTGGAATTTTTCTGGATGTATGTTGGCCATCTTCTTTGCCAAAACATTGATAGTTGAACATATAAACTGATTTTTTAGATAGAACAAGTTGTTAGATGTTGATATTAATACATACTTGTCTAATAATAAATTCTTGCTCGGACTGCAGTTCCATGATAAATTACATAGTAATCAAACATTTTGACAGATTACATACCTATTGATTACCATAAGCTTTGTTATATGATAAGCATTAGCACAAGATACCAGCACAATATCCTTACCAGATCGCAGCAGTTAACACAATCGAATATTGTTAGCAATAGACATTTCGTAATCTTTGACTAGCTTCTACAAAAAACTTCATGTTCTTAAAAATGGAGCACCTGTATAATAAAATACATGTCTGGTCATATTTATATGCTTGTATACAACAAAACTACACTACTCTAGGTTATTCTCATATGAAATGCCTTTATAACCTCTCAAAAAAAATTCGTTCTTTTTTCCTCTTTTTGTTTGCATGTACATCTTCTAGGCAGCTGCGATGTTGCACTTCACACTGTTACCAATCAATGGACTAGAGAAGAATCAACTATTTCAATGAGTGCAGAAAAATCTGCAGCTAATCGATTATCTAGTGTTGCTTTTGAGGTTGAGGAGATGCGTATTGATACTCCTGTTAGTGGGGAGAACTCAGGACCTAATGACCTCTCCAATGGCCTACCAGCTCACGGAGACATTGGTATGGTTGAGGAACATGGGCAACCACTCATACTATCTGGAGAGAAAGCAATCCCATTCACATACTTGGCTAGTTTGTCAGCTCAATGGGCTGCAGTGAGGGAGAATACATCTTCAGTTCAGGGAAAAGTTAAGGTATGCATAATATAATGTTCTCTGTAACTGGGTGCACATATCTGTGTGCGTGAATTCTTGTAAAGGTTCTCATGGTTTGATGATTGTTTGCTAATACTTGTGAAAATTTGTAGTGTTTCCTAACTGGTGTAAAGGCATTTCAATATAAGCAAAGGACAAGATATGAGCTCCAGGTTTACGTTGATGATGGTAGCCTCATCTCAGATATTCTTATCGATCATAATGTAAGTTTTGAAGTTAGTCTTTCATGCAATTAAATGAAGTTATCAATAATAAAATGTAAATAAAATATTTCTTCTCTGCAGTTGGTACAGAAAGGAATAGGCCATTCCCCTGAGGAGGTCACTGCTGCTCTCTATTCTTCAAACAAAGAGAACGCTAGAGATATGAAGGAAACTCTGAAAAATTTCCAAATGTTCTTGGTGAATTTTGAGGTAATAAAACATTGTTCAGCCTGTGCTCTGTTATGAATTTATCTTTGTGACACTGCAAAGTATTAAAAGGCTGTTTTCATCTACTGACTTGGGATCTTTATGACTCTTTGTATTTTGATTCTTCATTGTTTGGAAATGTTATGGTCCAGGGGGTAATGCTTATAGAGATGAATGAAACCTCTTCAGTTCCAATCGCTCTTGAGATGAACCAAGGCTGCACTGCTTCTGATGCATGGTTGCTAATCAGGAGACTAAAGGCCTTGGCTCCAGTACAAACACCACAGAATTCAACCGTCAACAGGGTTGATATCTCACCTTGATCGTCTCCACACATATAGAGCTCTGTTTCAGAAGAAATTTAGAAGCTTTATGAAGTTGAGAATGACGGGACTTCTTAGCAACTCTCGGCTAAAGGAAAGATTTAGAATGCACTGGAAGATTCATGGCTCGTAATGAAACCTGTTCTGGCTAAAGAGACATTTAGTATAATTAAGAGGGAGTTAATGGATATTGATGATGAGCAACACAGTGGTACCTGAGATGAATTAAAGTTATGTTGGTCGAAGCAGTTGTTAATGGAATAATGGCCCTGATATGGCAACGTCTTGTGATTTAATAGGAAATGTGTTCCTTGGTTTGACGCTGGAAATATGACAAATCAGAGGGTACACGATGATATCAACTAATCAAATCATCAATGGAGTGAGGTGGATAGCTTTGTTTTTGTTAACGGAAAAGAAGCAAATGATTCTAGCTGAAAACACGAAACCCATCAGAGATTAGGAAGAAAAGCTGTAAGATCAAGGGTGGCACCAGTCTGTTATGCCTTTACTGCGTTTCTTTCGACTTTTTGGTCTCAACAACTTAATCATCCACTGTCTTTGTTTGCATTATAGCAATGACCAAGATGATTAGTACTCTGGTGAAATTACAATGGTTTATTTCTTAGGATATGAAGATCATCTGAAAACCTGCCATTTCTTATGTGTTGTTGCTTTATGCACAACACACAGAGTAGCTATTCCTTCTGATTCATGTTTGGACATTGCCTAAGGACAATTGCAATTTAGAATGGCTGATATGCATGATGCAGATAAAGATATGAAAAGACCATCATCCCATGAAATGGGAGCTACCAGGTGTCAGAGAATTTTTATTTACCAAGTGGACAATCCTGTATCTCTTTAAGAACTACCTCTTCCAGGGAGTGGAAACATGTTACTCCACTCTATTGTCTCAAGGATAAGCACCTTCCAGAAAAATGTTGCATTACAAGCTGGTTCTGCCATGCAATTGTTCTGTCCAGATGGACCATTTACAATTCATTTGGGATACTTCTCAGTGGACTCCAGTGGCATCCCATTTACTTGAACCTAGCAGTTCAGTGAGAGTTGTATGCTGACATAATTCAATGATATCTACTCTTTTTTTAGTTGCTTTGAAGTGGAAATGTACATCTCTCATTCTCTATCAACTTCTGATAAATTTGCCTCCAGTCATTTCTAACTCGATCGATCCTAGGTAACAATTGTTATTCCAACTTCTGACCCCAATTTCATCCTCTCGAGTTTCCTATATAGCAAGAAGAGCTGCTTTTCTTGTTTAAAACAAATAGAGGGATACAGTCGAAGGACAATGTTGTATGAGATGCAGTTTATCTACGGAGTTGAGTGCTTGCGTTATGGAAGGCCATCCTTCTTGCAGACAACCATGCAAGACATGAAGCATTTAATATTTTCCTGCGGCATCTTTTGAGGTGCGGAATTTTAAAGTAGGAGCTATATACTGAATCCCAAAGTTAATTTCCTCTGCATGTGTAATCTGAAAATTGAGTGTCCTTAGTTGCTGTTGTATGTTGTATTGAACTGTATCAGCAGGCGATATCTGAGATTTATGAGCCTCGAAAATCGTTATGACACGCGGAAAACAGTCAACAAGGTAGATTATTCATCTGGTAGCTTGTTTATTATATAACCAATTGTCTGTTATCGGTTTCGTTTACTTGAATGAAATCAATTTAGCAATTATATCGATCCTATACTCTTGTGATTGGACGCTACTTATAAATTCCATTGGACATATGGAGATCACAAGCCTTTACATCAATCACATGGAGGGGCTGATTAAAGGTAGTGAAGTAGAGATACATAATAAGGTACAATAACAATTCAGAGGTCCTCTTACTAGCATACTGATTTTATTACGAACGCAGGAGTTGCCTATGTGTACATGCCAATTTGAGTTGTGGTTTATTAGTTTGACTTGAGGTCATCAATTTGGTTGACAGAACTTGGATTCAGCTTTGATTTGTTGTTGTAGTTGTACCTTAGAACAAAGGCCCAGCGGTTGCCTAAGTCAGCTATCTCAGGATACCAAAATCTCCAGGGGAAAAGGAAAGAAACCCACGATGGCACCACCAAGTAATTGTCTCCACGGCAACCACTTCTCACTATTGCCTTCCCACAAGCTTCTCTCGATACTGATGGGATTATGAAATTCTTATTACTCTGCATTATCAGAACATCGGCAAATTGGACGTAAGTAACTACTAACAAACCTTTATTAGTATGATTTCTTGGTTTCACTCATTCTAAAGTACTCTTATTATTTAAGTTATTTTTAACAATAATTTGATTAAAAAAAGCTTAACAGATTACAAAGTGTTTTTAAAGTAATTTAGAATAATAAAGATGCTCTTCAAAATCAGTTAATACAGGAAATTCATCAAGTCCAAAACGTTCTCGTTTATAGACTTTTTCTAATATGATGAGATGAATTGTTACCTTTTGAGTCATATCTGTTCTTATATTTCCAGGAGTCACAATTGTCACCCCAATCTCCCCACCAAACTCACTTCTCAATGACTCACAGAAGCTTATTAGAGCTGCCTTGCTTGCCTGATAACAAGAACAAGCTTGGTTTCGGCCACCACTTTGTGATTGGATACCAACATAATGTACATAAAGGATAACATTCTGAGTTCTTACACTGTAAAAAACCGATTTTGGAATAGGGTACCGTCCAAGGCATGAAGCCACCGCGATTATCTTCCCTTTGCTCTTTCGTAGATGTGGAAGTGCAAACTGTGTGCCATAGACTGCACCCCAGAAGTTTACATCCTGCATATTAAGTACTGTATTGGAGAATAGATTACTAGAAAATATATATACACAGTAATCTCTTCTTTAGCAAACGCAATTGGATACCATCAATCGCCGAAGTTCTGAGATCTTATTCACATATCCAAAGTCCTCTTCTAAGGCCATCCCGGCATTGTTCACCAGATGATCCACTTTTCAAGCCAATTCAGAGAAGCAGGTTAATAATAGGGTTTAAAGAACCGAACCCCAAAAGCAGTTAAACTTACATTTACCGAAATGCTGCACAGCTTCATTAACAAATCTCTCACAATCTTCCAACTTGGAAACATCAGCAACAATGGCTATAACATCCGGTGAGCCTAGAGCCCTGGCCTTGTCGACCACAGGTTTAAGACAGTCCTCTTTAATGTCAACCAGAACTAAACAAGCTCTTCTCTTGGCATACTCGTAAGCAATTATCTCCATGTTTAGAAAGAAATATATAGCTTATCAGTGTTCAAATCCTGATTAGTATATTAAATTTAGGAATGATAAAAGAAACAAATTGACTTTGTCGACTACTTAAGGCCTTACCTCACCAATTCCTGAAGCTGCCCCAGTAACGATCACAACTTTGCCTGCAACGTTCTCGCTGTGAAAATGCCTTCTTAGAGAGTCAATAAGCTTGATTATAAGATATAGAGGTAAGACACAAAGGAGAAGGATGGTGTTTAAAGGAGGAAGCAAAAGACTGAACAAGTTATGAACCAAATCCATAGCCTTAGTTTTGCTTCGGGTACTGTCAGATGGTGAGTCTGTACAACTTCTATAAAGAAAAGGATTGAGGGCGAGGAGTTCTTTATGGAAGTCTCACAGCCATAGCACTCTTAACGTCAGGTAGAGAAAAGTTACTGTATTAGCTCCCAACGGTCTTGTTGGATTATGGTAAATGTGAATAATAGACAGTTGAAGAAGGTTAAGCAGCTGGACAGTCAAATTTCTGGTACCAGGGTTTGAATGGTAGAAGAAGGGACACATCTAACATGCGCAGTAGCCATTATCAGCACTGACCACCGAGCTATTGGCTGAGTAGATTGACTGCTATAAATTTATGGTTTAGCTTCTGAAGTCAAGCTCATGCGCAAGTGGAAAGACATTTATAACAATCAATCTTGTCAGACATTTAAAAAGTTTGGTGATCAGTTACTTTCTTCGGGATCAGATACTTTATGAATTTTTTATCATATTTTATGAAATTATATATATATATATAGATAAGGTTTAATAGAACATTGAAACACTTAAGGTTAAAAACTTAAAATAAATGATTTCATGTGCCCTTCTTCTACCATTCAAACCCAGTTAAATGTCTTTCCAGTTACGGATGATCTTGACATAATTAATTAAAATATTATTATTTTAATTTTAAATTTCCTAATATATAAATTAAAATGACGTTATTATAATTAAAAAAATTGTATTTTCAAGTCTTTCGTTTCATATCTAATCTTTTAGGTTGAGTCTAATTGTTAACTTTAAATTTGTATCAACCCTAATTTTCTTCATATGAGTTGATATGCATAAATTATTGTTTCTAAAAATTAAGGTCAAGTTAGTGATGTTGTGATTTTATCCGTGAGTACAAAGACATTTAAAGCATTTTTGTGATTTTAAAATTACCAAAATAAAAATAACCAAAGTATTATCTCCATCTCAATCAATTCTTTGATCTGGTTAAATTAGTTTTAATCCTTTTAAAAAGATATTAATTTAATTTTTTATTATTATTATTTTAATATTAAATTTCCTACATAAATAAATTAAAATGATGTTATTTTAATAATAAAAGTTTGCATTATCAAGCCTTTCGTGTCAATTCTAATTAATTTGAGCTTAATCCGTTAATTTTAAATGGGATTAGATTGCATCATTTTTATTAATCCTAATTGGTTGATATCCATAAATTATTATTTCTAAATTTCAAAGGTCAAATTTTATAATTTTTTAGAGTTTAAGGTTAGGATTTAGAGTTCTAAGTTTAGGGTTTAGGTTGTCTACATTTTTGTATTTCTGAAATTCGTTCTCCACTTTTTGAAATTTGATCATTTTGTTATTGTACCCAAAGTAATGTATATGATAATCTAATTCGTTAAAAGAAATAATTTATTATTTTCCAATAAATAACTTTGCAGCATAATTTAAATAGTATATTCATATTAAGAATATTTTTTGTATTTTAAATGATTTAATATATTAAAATCTTAGCAATGAATCTAGCCATAAATAT
>JANIHY010000006.1:62741260-62758353 GCA_027479065.1 Erythroxylum brevipes | reverse complement strand
CATATAGAAAAGAGAATCGAGTCAACAAAACATTGTAACAACCACATTACTTATAAATGCAACAATCGACTGCCTATTCTAGACTATTAAATAAAACTAACTTAATATAAAAATTAGTTAGTTTTAAATTAATTAATAAATGACATACTTTTAATTAAAAAGATTATAAAAATAAAGTAAAATAAAAAATTAATCAACTCAAAATTTTTAACTATAATTTGATTTTTTATTTTTTTAAATCAAAAGGAACTAACAACCAACAAAACCACTTAATTAAGCGAAGGAAAGAAATCCCTGCTATATCCTCAATGATGATTCTAATACACCCTAAAAGAGGGCTTTGAAAGGTGGTGATACTGAAGTTGAAAGATTGAGTATAACTGGCCAACTAATCCAAACATCGGTTGGCTTCTTTATAGATATGTCGACGTCGTACTATCCAATCTCTAACAAGCAACTCCTAAACAACCCAAATCAAAGAGCTAAAGATACCCTGTTGCTTCTCTGGAGAGGAAAGAATAGTGATAACCACAAGATAATCAACCTCCAACTCTATTCTTCTGTAACCCAAATCCCAAGCAAGTGATAGACCCGAGAAAACACTCCAAAGCTTAACACATTTTGAACAAAACCTCCTGGCTAGGCTCTTGTATAGTCTCTAAGAACACCACTCGTGGAAGCAGTATTAGAAGTGCGCTTACTAACGCCATCTGTGTTGAGACAAGTCCACCATGAGGGGGTGGTGACCAACCAATAAGTTTCTCCACTCGCTGGTAATGATCTAATAAAACCCTAGAATGCATTTCGCTAGCCTTGTAAATCTACCCAACATAATCAAGAATAACTTGCGTAGGATTAATAGGCCACGAAAAATCCATGTCAAAAATACTCTTATTCTACTAAAACTAAAGGAACCAACAAATAGTGTCAAAAATGATAGACCAATCAAAACCATGTATCTTCGTATGGGTCTGTAAATTCTTCCTTAGCCAGTCTAATTTCGACATTGTAAAGAATTCTCCATATGATGTCACCAAGGGAAAAATTAACCAAACTTACTGGACCCTGGGGCAGTCACACATAACGTGCAAATAACATTCACAAATCCCACATGTAGCACAAGCAGCATCCAAGGAAAGATGTCAAAAAACATGCTGATTGTTTGTCAAGAGGCTTTCATAAAAAAGAAGCCATAAAAAAGCCTTGATCTTTTGTGAACCTGACCATTTCCAAATCAAATTGCAAAGACCACTCCTTTCCTCTAACACAAATCCTTTATTTTGATATTTATGTATATATATATACATAAATATATAAATGAGGTTTAATAGAACATAATTGAAACACTGGAGTTAAAATAAAGGATTTTATGTGCCCTTCTTCTACCATTCAAACCCATTAAATGTCTTTCTACTTACGGATGATCTTGACATAATTAATTAAAATATTATTATTTTAATTTTAAATTTTGTAACATATAAATTAAAATGACGTTATTATAATAAAAAAAGTTTGTGTTATCAAGTCTTTCATTTCATACCTAATCTTTTACGTTGAGTCTAATTGCTATCTTTAAATTTTTATCGACCCTAATTTTCTTCATATGAGTTGATAGTAAATTATTATTTCTAAACATTAAAGTCAAATTACTGATGTCAAGCTTATCCGTAAGTAGAAAGACATTTAAAGCACTTTTGTGATTTTAAAATTACAAAAATAAAAATAACCAAATCATTATCTCCATCTCAATCAATTCTTTGATTTGGTTAAATTAGTTTTAATCCTTTTAAAATGATATTATTTTAATTTGATTATTATTATTTTAATATTAAATTTCCTGCATAAATAAATTTACATGATGTTATTTCAATAATAAAAGTTTGCATTATCAAGTCTTTCGCGTTAAGTCTAATTAATTTTAGCTTAATCCGTTAATTTTAAATGGGATTATAAAACTAAACTAAATTAATCCGTTAATTATAAAAATAAGATAAATTAAAAAAAATTAATAGGCTCAAAATTTTTATTTATAATTTAATTTTTTAGTAATTAATTGTACCATCTGTCAAGTAATGAAGGGTCTTTCTGCTATTAATAACTAATTGTATCATTTAGTTTGGTCCATCTAAACATTGAAAAGTAATCCAAATCGGCACAGTACCTTAGACCTAAAGTCCTAAGACGATCAGATCACTCTTATCCTATTTTTTTATTTAAAGGGAGACTAACGAAATAAATTACACAACAAGTCTAAGGAAATAAATCCTTGACAAATCCTCTAAAAGGATAGGGTGACACCCAAATGGATGTGGTATCAAAATAAGTGACTCCTACATCAAAATGACCTGCATAGTTCGCAAGTCAATCGACGCATCTGTTACTCTCTCTATATATATGTCGATGAATAACAGTTCAGTTCTTAGTAAACAATTCGTTAATGTCCAGAACTATGGGATTGATTAGTCATGGATCGATGGTCTGAGGAAGAGAGGATATCAAACACCGTTTTAGAATCCACTTCAAATTCGATCCGTCGATAGCCTAGATTCTAAGCGAGCGTAAGCCCGATAAAAACATTCCAAAGTTTCACGATCACTGACGAGCACCGGCCAATATTTTGTGTGAACCCTCCAAACTAATTACCTGCACTGTTTCGTAGAAGACTGCCTGCGGTGGCTGAGGACGAGGACCGTTTACATGCTCCATCAATGTTTAGCTTTATCCATCCAGTAGGAGGTTTGCTCCATCCGATAAGATGTTCTTGTCAAGGGCGATAAGTGGAAGTATTAGCTCGACTTTGCCACACGGTTGAATTGTGGAGCAGACCTGTTTAAGACAAAATGATAGAAATTGGTGAGGAAGGCTAATTAAACTGTGTATCGAAAAGGGTCATATTCTTACATTTCCATAGGAACCAACAAGTAATGCCGAAAAGAATTGACCAATTATGCCCAAGGACTCGATGTTGGTGTTGGAGATTTTGGATGAGCCATTCCCGATTCGACCTAGTGAAAAATTCATCAGAAACTATATATGGAGGGAAGGTAGTCCACACTTGGCAGGCTTTAACGCATTCATGCATTGCATGTATCAAGGATTCCTCAAGTCTACAATGATAACAAGCTCCATCAATAGTGAATTGCTTATGGACACGTTGTTGGTTCGTGAGTAACCGATCGTGAGCGAGGAGCCAGAGAAAGGAGCGAATGCATTGTGGACCCTTCTATTGCCAGATTACCTTCCAGACACCATGGGTTGAGGCATCGTCATGATCCATGCTCATGGAATAAGTGGAAGCTACAGTTAATTGACCATTGTCAAAAATTCCCCAGATCAACTTATCCTACCCTAAGTAGGGCTTCGGGGGAAACGTACCTACTTAATCTGCAAATCGAAGACGGGAGATAAGATTGAAAAGCATCCCAATTCCAATTATTGTCTAAGTCCGCAAAGTGTTGGACACTGAGGTTAAGAGTGGAATCAGGGATTGGGGTTATAACATGGAAAATAAGAGGTTTTGTTCCCAAAATCCAAAGGCCTAACCAGAACCGAGTTCTAGTGCCATCGCCTATCATCCATTTTAATCCTTGTAGAACTAGGTGCTAAGTTACCTATATGCTCCTCCAGATCATTGAACCTCCTGTGGCATCCAAAGAGGTGGGGATAGCGTTGACATCAAAGTTATATTTGGTGGAGAGGACTTTTACCCATAATGCATTAGGTTTAACAATCAGAGTCCATCCTAACTTCGTTAGAAATGCATCATTGGTTGTTCGAATTTTCCAAATGCCAAGACCCCCCCCCCATCTCTTTAGGTTTACAGAGTTCCTCCCAATTGAGTAGGTGAATCCTCTGTTCTCCCATAAAAATTGTCGCATTAATTTCTTCAACTCATCACAGAGTCTGCGGGCCAACCAGACTGTCTGCATTGTATAATTAGGAAGAGCTGCTATGACTAATTGAGCTAATGTGATGCGTCATGCCAAAGACAAAAGGTTGGCCATCTAACCTGATAAATGTTGTTGAACTTTGTCAAGAATGGATTAATAAGTTCTTCTGCTGACTCTTTCATGCAAAAGAGGGACTTTAAGGTATCGACCGAGATCATTTGTCTGTTTAAAATCCAGAGCTCTACTTAAGCAGTGTGTCATCAAAGGAGAAACATTTTTGGAGTAAAAGCATCTAGATTTGTCTTGGCTGATGCGTTGTCTTGAAGCATCACAGAAAGCATTTAAGACATCCCTAATGACGATCATTTGTTCAATTGAGGCTTCGGAGAATAGGAAGAGGTCGTCTACAAAGAACAGGTAAGAAAGAGGTGGTCCATTTCTGCTTAGTTTAATAGGTTGCCAGCGGTCGTGGGTCACTATTTGAGTAATTGAGTGACCTAGTCTTTACATACACAGAACAAAGAGGTAAGGTGATATGGGGTCACCCTGTCGAATACCTCGGGAGGTGCTAAAGGTGTCACTAAGTTCCTCGTTCCAATTTACTTTTAGGGAGACATTAGAAACGCATTTTATTATGAGATTAATCAATGGTTCAGGAATCTAGATGTCGATTAGTGTATCTTGGATGAAATCCCATAACAACCTATCATACGTTTTTTAATCCACCTTTAAAGCCATTATCCCTTTCTGACCTGTTTTCCTTTTCATTGTATAGATAACTTCTTAGGTGATAATGATATTATCCAAAATCAGGCACCCTAGGACAAAACTGTATTAAGTCGGAGCTACCAAATCATTTAGGTAAGGTTTAAGTCTATTTACAATGATTTTGGTAATAGCTTTGTATAGCACCGAACATAAAGCAATTGGCCTAAATTGCGTAATCAATATGGAAGATGGAATCTTAGGTATAAGTACCATTATTGTGCGATTGAGTTCTGATTCTCAAATTTCATGATAAAAAATTCGTTGAATGAGTAAAGACAGAGAAGGGTCAACAATATCCCATTGGGATTGGTAGAAAAGAGCTGTGAAACCATCGAACCCAGGTGCCCTGTTGGGGGTCATTGTTGGCCCCGAATTTTTTTTTATGAATAAGCATGATTAGATAAATATTTGATTTTTTTATGTTGGGATTAATTAGTTTGTTAATATGAGTAAGACTATATGAAATAAGTAAATTGAATTAAGTGTTAAGGTGGTAAGTATGTATAAAGGGTAGTTTAGGAAGACCACTTGAGTTGTGAAGTTGTAAGGCTTAGAAGGAAGGGAAAATTGGTCATTTTTAGCTTCATTAAAAGGAAGAAAGAAGAAAAGAATACTTGTTTTGTTTTGAAGAAAGAAGAAAACGAAAATTAGAAGAAGAAGAGGGAGAGTGTTTTGGTGGAAAGGAGAAAGAAGAACAACAACCTAGGTTTTAATTTTTCTTTGTTGTAAAGAGTGATTTTTTTAGAGTTATTTAAGAAGAAAAAAGAAAGAGGAAGGTTAGATCTTCCATTAAAGCCAAGAAGCAAATCGTTGGGTGGAGATTCAAGGTAAGTTGATTTTAAATCTTTTGAAATTTTGAAGAGTTTTTTGTTCAAAAAGCTTAGGAATTGCATGGGTATGAGTGTTCTATGATCAATTTCATCTATTTGATTCTTTGGGTTTTCCAATTTAAATCTCTATTGATTTGAGATTTTTGTAAATGTGAAGAAAATCAAGGAAGGCAAGAAGAACAAGAGGAGATGCATCTAGAGCAAGTTTAAAGCAAGGAATTTTAAGGTGAGTGATATTTTTATAATTGAGTAAATGAGCTAGTAAAGTTTCTTTCAAATAAATGGAATTAAATGATTTCCAACTACCTTGAAAATATGCATTTATTACTCTTAAAGATGGTTTGAGAATGTGTCATATGTTTTTGTAAATGAATTTTGGGAATGATTTCATATTGTGTTATTAATTTATAAAAGTATGTGAATGACTCTGAAAGGTACTATTGTTAAAAAGTTTCTTTTCAGAAATGTGTCATTTTGGGCAATATGTTTGAAAAATGTGAAATGCATGCTTATGTGAGTTTGTGGTGGTCCCTTAAGTAAGTCAAGTGCACTTGTCTATAGGCTTCTCCCGCCTGTCCGCTAATGGCATGGAGCTCCTCATGGACTCCTCTCAATTCACTGCTACACAAGACTGCTATGCGAAAATGTGTAGTACGTTTTGTTTTAGATCCACTCGAACCATTTCCGATGTGTATGTGTTTATGATTTGTGATCATTTTGATGCATTCATTATGTTTGATGTTATGAATTGCTTGATAAGTTGTGAATTTGGAAAATATGTGTTGCACAGTTTTCAATGTAAATTTTGCTATGGAAATAAATGATTTAATGGTTTTTGCTTGTTTCTTAGTTATAAGCATAACAATCCACGAGCTGTCGAGCTCACCCCCTTTTTCTTCCCATCCACAGACGATGAGCAAGATAATGAGTGACCGAGCCGAGGTCAAGGCATCACTCTCGTTTGCATTTTGATTTTAAAACTATACTTTGTAAACAAAGCTTTAGTTGCATTTTTGGAGCAAAAATTATTATTCATGTGCCTTTTTTGTATTTTGACTCTTTGAGACATTGATGTATTGGGGATGAAAATGCCCACTAAAGCTTTGTAAGAACTCATATTTTGATATTAGTGAAAGATATGTAGATTATATTTGTGTTATGCCGTTGATTTTCCCAAAAGTTTACTTTGCAGTTTTTTTTTTCAAGTTCTCATAAGAGTAGTTTTTGTATGTTCTGGCTTTGAGGGAAATTCTATATTGATATAGGCTAAATTAGACAAAGTTGTCTCTTGCAATTTGTAGATGAATTTCCTAGCTTTTCAACGATATATAGTATGTCATTTTTGGATGTGGCAGTTGAAAGATATGATGTTTTGAAGCTTGAGATGCTGTTTGGGATAACAATTTCAGACAGCCATATTGATGTGAAATTTAGACCCTGATAGAGGTAGAATTTGTCTTCGAATTCTTCATAGAAGTTGTATATCTTTCTTTTAGTCTTCTATTGGTATCAAAATTGCAAATTTTAGAGTTCTAGGTCAAAATATATGAATTTTGGAAGTTAAGTAGTCGAAGGAAGAAGGACCAGGAGGTCGCGCGCGTCGCGAGGGCGACGCAGCCCTTTTCCTCCCTTAACCCGACCTCCTTCCACGCTTTTGGTCATAACTTTTTCATCCGATCTCCGATTAACCTAATTTTTGAAGCGTTAGATTTCTAAGATATTTCTCTACCTCTTCATAAAAATTTGTAGGTTTTGATATTAATGTGAAACAGATGTATTGAATCAAAGTGAGAAGACCGGTTAAAAGAGTAGGAGTTGGACATTTTTTCCGAACATCCTTCAGTGTTTTGGTGATATCTAAATTTGTAGAGCTCTAAATGAGTTGATTCTTATTTATAACTAAACTAGAGTCATGTATCTACAAATTATCTGAAGGAATTGAATTTCATTTCGGCCCCTAAGACTTTCAGTTTGTGGAGTGAAGTTGAGTATAGTGCACAGTCTCGGTTTAGTAATAGTCGGAAAGTGTTTGGGGCATAATTTTTAGAGTTCTAAACCAAATTGAATGTTTTTAGTGTCATTAGAAACTTAATGAAAAGAGGAACAAATATTATGAAGAAGTTCTTTTGAAATTCCTTTTTGAGTTGTTCCAAAATTTGTTCGGAAATAAGTGAGATGAGTACTTTTGTTGACGTTTGGCTTGGTGTGGGCACACCTTCCTTGGGAGATACACGTCCAGATGTCACGTAGGACGTCGGGTATGTGACTCACAAGGATGGGGTCCCAACAGTCATACTGAAGAAAGCTCTCTTGATTTCGTCTGGACTGAGAGGACTGCCTAGATCCTCATGAGCTTGTTGACCAAGGGGAGGGAAGTGACCATGGAGTTGCCAGTTTGTGGGATGCTGGTGTTCAACCCTGTATAAATTCTCGAGGTAATATTACGCTAAACGTCTGATGTTTGTTGAATCTGAAATTACATTTCCATTATCATGCTTCAAAAAAGTAATCCTCGCTTGTCGTTGTCTAGTCATTGTGATGGCATAATAGTATTTGGTGTTCATGTCTCCCTGCATTAACCATTGGCTTCTGGATCGCAAATGCCAAAAGAGTTATTCTTAAAACAGGACCTGCTCTAATTCTAATCGAAGGTATTCCTCAAGCTCTCGGAGAGAGGTGGAGTCTAAATCATCTAGTCGTTTATGGATGCCTTCAAGTTTTGCCATGAGTCGTTTCTTTCGATGGAAAATATTGCCAAATGTGGTAATGTTCCAAACCTGTAATCTTTCCAAGAAACGTCTGATTGTACCACTTAAATCGTGACTTGTTGGAGTCCAATTTTTAGCTACAAATTGGCCAAAGCAATTATGGGTCAGCCAGGCTGACAGAAAGCTAAAGGGCCTAATCTCTGGAGGAGATTTCATGCTATTATTAAGAGTAATGAGGATAAGCCGATGATCAGAATTCAAGAAGGGTAGGTGGGTGACAATAGTGTGGGGGAATGAAGAATGTCAAGTGTTTGAACAGAAGGCACAGTCTAATATGGCAAGAATTTGGCCTATCTGTCAAGTGAATCTAGGCCTTGAAAATCCTAGATCTTGAAGATTACAACTATTTACATAGTCTCTGAATTATGAGTTGATGATAGGATGGAGACGAGACCCTCCACGTTTATCAATGCTCTCCAGTTTAGTATTGAAATCCCCCCCTCCCCCAGTAGTCAAGGGTTATAGGTGATCTTGGCAATTTTCCTCAGATATTGCCATAAAAATTTTTGTACCGAGTACGTCAGGCTATCATAGATGGCAGTGAAGTCAAAAGACAATTGGTCCCACTCAATATTGATATACACAAATTGGTGATGAGCTAGCAATATTCGAGCCACAATATCAGCTTTCTAAAGAAGCCAGATACCCCCGAAATAGCCTTCAGCTTCCACCCTGAATGAGTGGCCAAAACCCAAACTCCTAATAATCTTTAGTGCTTGGACTCCACTTATACGAGGCTCCACCAAAACGACAAGAATCTGTTTGTGAATGCGAATATAATTTTTGATAATAGCTTAAAGGTCCTACTTCCAGCCCCTTGGCAGTTTCAAATTAATATCGACATAACAACGGGTTAGGGAGGAGCAACTATTCGGCAATAGAGTTGACTTCATTATCAATCAGCTCCCGACACTAGATTGCCAAATGATCCTGTGTAGTCTTCTCTATATGAGTGTCATATTCGATATTTGTTTCATTGACTGGAGTAATGTCTTTACCCGGGTCAGGTGGTCGCGAAGGGGGTAACATGTGGTTTTGATTGGTCGAGGACGAGGCTTCACGACGACAATCTTCATTGGGCTTGGCTTCCATGTCCCAACAGCCCAAGTCCGCTTGTGCGGGCAACGTCATTGACTGATCTTGTATTAATACGTCGGCATGAGAGGGGATCAATAGGGCCACATGGTTCGAAAGTGGGCTTTGAGTCGCTGGTGAGGTGAGCTGGGCAAGCAGCGAGGGAGAGGTCTGCCCAACATGGGCCTTGGTCTGGAGGGGCTGGGTGGTGTGCTGGCCCATAGGCAAAGGCTGAGGTGCACCGTGCGACGTCATTTGATGGTTTAGATTAAAAGATCCCTGGCTTGAATTGAATAACGCATGTTTCATTCGGGGATCTTTAGGCAACGTCTGGTTTAGGGATTTTACCTTACCTTTGTTCTTCGTCATCATATTGTGGTTTGTGAGGTGGATAGTATCCTCAATCGATTGTGTTGTGTCTGTTGCGGAGTCTAACAGCTATATTCCTGTCAAAGTTGTGTAGCAGGAGCCTTGTAGTCCCACATGGGAGGAGGTAATGTTCTTGTCTTGTCAGTGCGTCGTTGGGATGGACGATGGTCGACGCAGGCATCTCTGGACCAGCATCCAAGACCTGAAATCCAGTTGTCTGGTGTCTCCAAAAGGAGTTGTGTCACATCTTTTTGGGTGGGTTATCGCTTTCTGGCCATCAATGGGGGATGCGGTGTCGGTTTGTTAGATTGGGCATGAGAGACAAGTCGAGACTTCATGTCCGACTAGGTCACAGGAGAAGCATATTTGGGGCAAACCCTCATATGCCACCTTAATGGGTTCCCTGTCCAGCTCGACAATGGATCTGAGCGGTGAGCTGAGGTCGAGGTCGACAGTTATCCGTGCAAATTTGCCTCGGTGAGTATGTTGAGTGTTGTTATCAAATTTGACTATTCTTCCCACCAAATTACCAATGGTGGTGAGAATTGATGGGTGGTACCTAGCAACAGAGAGTCCGGGGAAACGTACCCAAGTCACCAAATTCGTGATTATCCTAGTAGACGGACAAAATTCCAGGTACCAAGGTTGGATTGAGAGGACATGGCCAACGATGATCCACGGGTCATGTGTGAGAGTTTGAATGTAGTCTTCCTCCTCCATGAAATTTATGAGATAAAATTCATTGTCTAAATCAATCAATTCTATGGGACCTTCAGGTTTCCACAATGTAATTAGTCTGAATTTGAGCATGTTTAAACCTAATTTTCGGCAGAATAATTTGATCACCACTGCGTTTGGTCAGGCTTGTTCTCGTTTTCCTTTGAACGTGTTAGATAGTTCTAGTCCTAGTCCGTATTTGCCTTGGATGATGGAAATGTCTCCTTCGGCTATTTCAATTAATTCCTCCTCAGGTCATTCCATGTCCCTCGCTCCTAAGCCAGGGTCAAAGTGGCGTAAGACCATAGCACTGTAGCTAAGTTGATCGTTTTGGGCAAAAGGTGCAGGAGGTGGGGGTCTTCGTCCCTTTCACGTATACATACTTTCTTCGCGGCATGTCCATCAGAACCAGTTGAGTTGAGAGCGTTCGTATTGAGACAGAAGTGTATTCTCAGTTTTCCACTCTTATCCTATTTTATTTCGTCACACTTAAAGAAAGACTCGAAACTAAAAGTTACACACTTTCTGAAACATTAAAGCATTTCAATTCGACATTGGTTTCATTCCTTCTTCAGTTCAGACATTTGGATGGACTCAGGATAGAGATACCTGTGAGCACCGGTACGATCAAGAATTTTCTTGCTGGCTGCTTCTGCCTAGAATACTCTGTACATCCATTCAATGACATCAGGAGCTAACACCTTCCAGCCCGCAGGGCGTAGCTTAGTTGGTTCCGGAGGGGTAGATTTGTTCCAAGGTGCATGGTTCGAATCCCATGGTCTGCAGTGTGGGAGCAACATCCTTGAGTCCCTTGTGAGCTTTGAGGGTGGGCTCCTTGTAGGCCTGTGGGTAGTTCACCTCCCCCTTAGCGGACCGCTGAGTACCTGATTTACATCCTCCCAATTGCTTCGTCGGGCCGGGATGTGGAGGGCCCTTTAGGTTGGGGATCAACCTTTTGCTCCAAGGAGCCAAGGAGCTAACATCTTCCAGAGCCACGTTATCTTGAACCAGCATGGTTCCGTCAGGTACTTATCACCCCTGCAGGCACTGTTTACTATAGCCTTGGCACAACTCCTTGCTGTTTCAACAGGAATAATGCTTACTTGAACCTACCAAAACAAAAGCGAACAAACAAAAGTCAATTGGGTTTCTGTAGGATTGCACAGGCACTGACCCAAAGAGATATGAGCTTCTGAGTTCCAGGGCCCAAATATGGTTCTCAACCCGATTTTTAACCGAAAAGGCTGAACTTGATCTCAGCGAGGAAAAACGTTGAAAAGAACATAGAACATACATCCCTCGTGTCTTGATCAATGTCCATTATGCCTTCCTTCGTCAAAAGCTTGCCTTGAGTCAATTCAGACTCAATGAAGCTAGGTGTCACAATTAGTACATGAATATCAGGAGATAGTTCAATTCTTAGTGTCTCAAAGAAGGACACGAGTGCTGCTTTGCTTGCCTGGAAAACATTCAAAGGTTACTGTTAGCATGAAAAAGCTTGATGATGGAAGTAGATTAAAGGGATGTTAGTCTGAGAAGCAATATTAAGTTGTAGATACTCATTCTTGGTGTCGGCAACCATGAAGCAGAAGAGGACATTACTATGATCTTGCCTCTGGTCTCTCGGAGGTAAGAAACTACGTACTTGGTGGTATAAGCTGAATCCCATAAGTTGGTATCCTGGTTGTACAGAAAGTAAACAAAAACAAGAAAATATAGATCTTAGACGCAAGACATGCACAAATCTTCAGCCAATAGCAGCAGATTTCTACTTCTTGCAAGTTCAATTTGTTATCTATAGTTTCATTTCTTCTGGGTCGTTACTGTTGCTTTTGAACAGTCATATACCTTTACCTTGAACCATCGTGCCCTTTGGTTGTTTTGATGGAAGACACCATAGCATATATAAAGATTGGGTCCCTAGGCTTAACAGAGAATTCTGCATACACCATCATTTGCGTTTGTTAAAGCTTAGAAGAACCCTCTCACATTTTTTCAAGATCTCTCAACATCAATGACAGGAGGTATGTATTAATATTCCGCATTTATTTCTATAATAGACATGTATACAGATCATTATCATGTCTAACACAATTTAGTACTAAACTGCTTTTTCATCCCATAAACCAACATTTATAGTTTCCCAACTGATCAACAAAGTCGAAGTTTGAATTGATCTACCATCACAGGCCTGAAAGTGTTGATATCAGTAGCTTCTTCGAGCATGCAGGCAGAGCTGATTCCAGCATTATTAACTAGATGATCCACTGCAAGTTCACACAATGGTCGGTTACAATTTGTCGTACTCTGTAGGAAAACAGAACAGAGATGATAACGTAAGCGCTTACATCTACCAAAATAATTCATAGTTTCCTCGACAATTCTTCTGCAGTCCGCGGCCTCCTGAACGTCTGCAAGAATCATCATAACATCAGGGGAACCAAGCTCACGTGCTATAAAAGTAACTTCTCTCAATCTTCCCTCTCTCCGGGCAATAAGGGCTAAGCAGGCTCCCTTCTTAGCATACTCGTACGCCAAATGCTGCAAAAACTTGCAAGGATCAGATAGTTCTCCTAAACTCCTCTTTGTCTCTTAACCTGCAATTTGAAAGTGGTAGCTACTTGTTCTCTAATTCCATTGAACATTACTAGCCAGAAAAAGAATCGGAAGTCCAAAAGCTAGTTCAAGCACCCAAGGGCTTCGAGCCTCTCACCTCTTTAGCATATAGTTAGTGTTATTAGCTAAGCGCTTGCTTTAATCTTCAAATTTATACGTAATGGAAGAGATGTTAAACCATGAATTTTGTCTACTTACCTCGCCTATACCTGAGGACGCACCGGTTATAAGAATAACCTTCCCGGCAACATTTTCTTTGAAAATGGTGTAGAAAATAGTTGTGAAAGCCTTATAGCAAAGATAAGGTGGCATGAGCAAGCAAAGAGAGAAGAACGTAAAAGGAGGAGCTACTAAATTCAGAAACGTGTGAATGAGATCCATAGCTTTTCAAGTTAGAACAGAATCACCAAAGCAACAATCTTTCTAAGAAATTGAGTGCCAAGATCAATTTTTGATCAACTGGGTGCATGGAATTGTGACTTTAAGATATAGCAAACACTAAAAAGAGTGTTCTCGTCGTGGCACCATTGCATGGCTTCAACTTGACACGTGGGTCAGACAAACCTTGATGATGCTCTATGTTTTTGTCCTGGCTCTTGCCGCTTCCCTTCAGTTGATGGATAATTTCTTAAAGATGATTATTCTTAATGTAGAGATAAGGATTATAAAGTTTGTAGTTTCAGAAAGTCTTTACCTTGTCTGTTGTTTAATCCAAGTCAACTGACCATTGCCAACAAGCTACCACTTAAGCCACAGTTCCTCTGTTTCTTTACTTACACACAAACAATTTTCTTCCACTTTCTACACTAAAGGTTTCTGGCATCGAAGGGATTTCTTAATGAGGACTTGTTTTTGATTCAGGGTTTCTACAAAGACTTGATCTTTAAAGTTTGAGTCTGCAGGTAATGTCACTTTGTAAAGTTTGAATCTGCAGGTTATGTCACTTTGTGATTTACTATTAGTACTCAATGACATATAAATAAAGTTCAACGCGGCGGGAGAATAGAACAAATTCTTTTGTTAATTTTAGCCAACTTCGTAGTAGAATCCGAGAAACTTGGCTGTCAGGTTTGAACAGAGTCACAATTTGCAGTAAGAAAAATTATCTCGATCCCACAGGCATCTGAGTCTGTGAGAGGCCTCTTAAAGACCTCACGAAGGCTTTACTACAGTTAAAATAAGAAAAGATCTTTCTTTAGAAGAACCTAGCGTGTTCAGTAAAATTTGTAAGGTTTGCGTTGAAATAGTATTACAAGTATTCTTAACCTGTTCTAACTTACTGGTCTGGTCCAATCCTTTGATGAAAACCCCAGTTTAATCAGGTTCAACAGATGGATTGCTAGTTCTTTAATCCAAATAGCACAACTCAGAACTGAGTATTTCTGGAGATTTTAGATAACAGATAGCAACAAGTTATATGATAGAGAATCTTTTCGGGGTTGGAAGAATCTTATATGATTACGAAACAGAAGCCGCATCAGTGCTCTTTTATTTTTACAACTATGTCACGCAAACAGATTTATGTACTGTGGCAAACTGGTATTCTAGCTTCAAGCATTCTTTGTCTATTGACCCTGGCAATGAAATCGTCAGCTCTTTTCTTCAAATCTTCTGTAGGCAAACCAACCCCATCTTCTCCATCACCATCTTCCTTCTCACTTACTTTGAGGTTCTCAGTTACCTCTTCCATTCCTTTCCCTTCCGCTTTTGTTCCATCTTCAGAGCTCTTGTTCTCCAATTTCATACCTTTTTTCTCTTCCGAAATAGCTGAAGGCTGAAAGCTTGTTTTCTGGTTTATGTACTCATCATAGTAAGCATTGGTAGCTGGAGAAGGGTTTGAAGCCAGGAACCTGGATTCTCCTATCAGGGCAATGATTATAAGGTTGCCAACTATGAAAAGAGACCTTGGGCTAACAAGAAGAGATGTGATTCTTGGAAGGAAACCGAAGACGAATATCTTCAGATATGATAGTAGGGAAGGAAACCAGACAGGGCTAGAACAGAAAAGACTGCAAGTTAGTAGTGACATAGAGTACACGAGAAAATTTCCAAGAACTTGATGCTTGTTGGATCTTCTAGTTGCATGAATCCTTTGAAACATGTTAAGATCCATTGTAACGTATGGTTACAGGCTGTGTTGACAGGAGCTTAGGACTGGAAATGGGAAGTTTCCTCTATTCTGTACGAAGAAGAGCTTGAAGGCAAAATTCAGGGAATGGTTCGGAGACAAATTGCACGAAGAGAAATAAAGAGAACTGTTTTATATAGGAGATAACAGGAGGATAGTTTGGTGAAATTCTTCACTGGCCATCTTGATTTCTTTAGATGACTTTATGAAAAGCTCTAGGAGATTGATTGGAGTTAACTGGTTAAGTTTTCTTTCATGAAAATCCAAGCTTTTTTTTTTTTTTTCTCTCTTTTCTGAACAAAGGGCACAGTTTCTTGAGGAATGACTTGACCTAAATTGTCCATGCTGAGCTCTTAACAACCAACAAAGCCTTTTGAAGTTTAAAACTGTAACCTTTCTCCTTCTGCTGTCATTACAACAGAAGTAAACTGTTCCTTTTAGAGTTTTCGCTTTTCAGTTGCAATCACAAGTGATATTAAGGTCTACAGAATATGAATTAGATGCAAAATAGTTGTTACAATTTACCAAAAAGCAGAGTAGTACTTGCTTAGGACAATTGCTCATGTGGACAAGTACCAGAAAAGGTGATAAGACAGATTCCACTGGCCTCAAGCTGGCTTCTTAAATCTGGTTCTCGTGTTGCATTTTATTATTCATTTCCTGTACTATATGGTTGTAGCAGACATTTTCTTTTTCTCAAGCCAATTTCTTTTCGTCTCAGTGGTGTTCGCTTTATCTGTCAGAATGAACTAGTAGAGGTACACTTGGTGGAGAAAAAAAAGTGGGATTCAAGCAACAGACATGGGAAGTGGACCATTTTTAAAGAGTCTGGCATAATAATACAGCATCTTTGCGTATTCCAGACTAGAAAATTTCCTGTACTAAAAGGGTTCATGTGAAAGATGCAATTGACTGCTTAGCAGGCTCATAAATCTTAGTTCTGTGTATGCTGAATTCCAATATCATTATCTGCAAAACTGCTCAGTTCTCTGTCAACTAAGAAAGCAACAGGTTTTAAATTTTATCAAAATTTTCAGAGTTTTTCCTTTTATTTTTTCCTTGGACCAGCAGATAATCCTTCTTCACTGATATCTAAGCCTAGAGAATGGACAAGTTGCTTCAACCTAAAACTTTTGTTTCCTTGTGCTTGATGCCAACTAGTCGAGGTTAGGAGCAATAATTTAGAGATATGGGAAATGACTGTCGAACTGTCTGTAATATTGTCTGAAAACTTGTAATATCTTCTGTTTTGTATCTGTTTAGCCTAACAAGAAAACTATTTTACCGAATAGTTCTGAGTCCATCTGCTCAAGTAACCATGCCAGTTGTTCTCCGTGAGGTAACCGGGCACCATTGTTGCACAGTTGTGACTAAGTGGCAATGACCCAAAAGGAGAGATTTGGTATAAATTTTAACGGCGTTGGGTATTCAGAACCTTGTAGTTTAAAACTAGGAAAGCTTTAAAGGGTGCTTTACGCACATGGTTTTACGTTATAAAAGAGGAGAACAACTGTTAAGAACTTTCCTGGGTTTCTTTTCTTTTAAGTTCACGTGCACAGAGAAAAGTTACGTACGTAGTTGTGTGCTTGCATATACGCCTGAGTACGGGAAGCTCGATACGTTTACAATAGAAAACATACGGGTCATTTGGCAACCAATGATTTTATGTAATTGAATTCAATTTATGTATTTGAGATATTAAAAAAGAGATAACTTGAATTTAACCACGTAATTGAATCTTATTTTTTTTATGAATTCAATTCATATCTCAAACGATATGAATTGAATTCTGAATTGAAGAGTCAATTCTTTTCAAAACATTAAAAATAAATAAATATACACATCATAAATATAAAAATTACTACACACACATTGATTATATACTATTTTTAATTAAGGATAAAAAATCATAAAAAGTAGTTGAATTCATTTT
>JANIHY010000006.1:62680183-62696883 GCA_027479065.1 Erythroxylum brevipes | reverse complement strand
CCCCGATACCTGACGGGTATTTTTACTAACCCCATACCCGCCCCACGGGTAAAAATTTGCTCTCCATACCCGCCCCCATTCGGGTAATTTTATCGGGTACCCATCAAGTTCGGGTATAATTGCCATTCCTACCCCTGAGGCCATTAAGCTATGTGAAATACACCAAGTCCAAGATATACGTGAGTTTCTCCGCATGTAATGACTTTGTTAACATATATACTGAATTCTTAGTTGTAAATTATTTTTGTACAAAAATTCATCAATGCATCCCAATTTATATCAATATGGTTTGACCTCATATGATAAACATGATTTTTCAACTAGACTCAGTATACTTTGACTATCACTGTAAATAACAAAGTTTTGCACATCCGCCCAAATTATTAATAAGACCACACAACCATATACCTTATGTAACCCCTTTTATTAATGACATGTATTCTACTTTTATTGTAGACAACATAATTGTCAACTAAAGTGTTGTCTTCTAATTAACCACACATCTAAACAAAATAAAGATATAACATGTTAATTGATCTCCTTCTCAAGAGATATTTATTCTGATCAAATTATATATAACCAATAACACTACTAGTTGCTAGAACCATAAACCAACTAAATATCGTTTTTACCTCTCAGGTATCATATAACCCATTTAATAACTTTCCAGTAAGCTTTCCTAAGATTAATCATAACTATGCTTATCGTACTAACTACATATGCTAAATTTTGGTTTTGTATATGCTATTAATTTTAGCCTTATTATTAGCTACAATTAACTTATCATCAACGTATATCAACAAATAGATCCACAAACCACTTTTTTTAAAAGTAAACATAGTTATCAAACTGATTTGTAATAAAATTATGAGACAATATGAATGCATCAAACCTCTTGTACCACTAGATTAATGATTATTTTAACCAATATAAGGATTTCTTCAGCAAATTTACATAGTCCTTCAAAATTAAGAATCCTTCTGATTGTGTGATATAAATATGCTCTTCTAAATTCCCATGAAAAAAACACAATTTAAACATGAAATTTCTTGAACTCCAAATCACATATGCTTACCATGGCTAAAAGAACTTATATAGTCTTATGCTTTACAACTAATTAGAACACCTCATGATAGTTAGTTTTCTCTTTTCATAAAAAATTTCATGCTACCAATCGTGCCTTGAACCTAACTGGCTTAACTTTAAGGATACCTTCTTTCTTCTATTGCATACTATTGGCTTTTTATATAAGTATTGCATTTCTTCATTCATGACAAGCAAAAATTTTGATGTTTTTTTAATATCCACTACCTTTTTATAAACCCTTGGTTCATTGCCATCTGTATTCTCAGTAATTTCTAAGAGATAAGCTATATGATTAATTTTACCATTCTCATTTTAAGATAAATACCCAACAGGTTTCTTTATTTCTTTTATTGTCCTTCTTACTACTATACTTTATGCATATTGTTCCTCCTACATATTCATAGATTGATTTACCAATGTCTTGCTTAGAGTTTTAATTTCAAACTCTACTTTTTGATTAGCACCTGATCCTTCTTACTTGTAAGATCACCAAGCCCCTTCTTCTAGCCAAACATAGTATATTCATAAAAAAATAACATCTTTGCTAATAATAACATTTGGAGTTGTCTTTTTTAGTACACAATAATTTATATTCTTTAACTCCAGTAGTATACCCTAAACATATATATTTCATTGCTCTAGACTCTAGTTTACTATCATTAACATGATAATAAGGAGGGAACCAAATATCCTCATGGCAGAATAATTAAAGGGAGTACAGTACCAAACCTTTTTAAGGAGTCTTAAAATCTATTACAGTTGATGGTTTATAAGTCTAACATTTAATCATTTTTATTGAGCATGTTATAAGAGTATTTAGTTATTTATTATGTAACTTCATTTTACTATGGTGTATGATGTATAGTACAATGGCTCATTATACCTTCCTTTTATAAAATATATCAAATTACTTATTAAAAAATTTCAAGTTATTATCTCATTTTAAGTATCTTGATTTGCCATCTGGTACGTTTTTCAACTATTATCTTCTATTCCTTGAACTTTTCAAGTACTTCATTCTCTAATTTTAAAAAATACAACCACACTTTTCTCGATTGACCATCAATGAATATGATAAAATAACTGTGTCTTCCATAGGTTTGAACTAAATTTGTACCCTATAAATATGAGTAAACATGATCACAAATATAGGTGAAAGTATGATTACTGAAACCAAATTTGACCATTAGTTGCTTGTAAAATGCACAAGACTCTTTGAACTTCATCTTCTTTGTCACATCTTCATCTAACAACCCTTTCTTACTCAATGTCTTAAGTCCTTACTCACTTAAAAGACCCAATCTATGATGCTACAACTCCATACTGTCATTATTCTATCCTGAGGATTGAGACACAACTACAAATCCCGTTACTATCTTTCTTATTAAGACATAAATATTATTTTGTAATTTATATTTCATTACAATTAATGTACCCTTTACCAAATTAAGATTCCAATCACTACTAAAAAACTTATACCATTAACTATTAAGCTATTAAGATTACCCATGAAAGTCATAGGCATATGAACCTTATGCACATATTAGGTGTTCAATGTTCTAACAATCTCATCATAATTTTGGATCTACACTAAACCATTTCTTTGAGTATACAATCTTTACCATTAACCAATTTGATTGAATTGTTCCATTCTTTAAAAGTTTATAATCAGTCCTTATAAAGTTATATGATAAGATGTATCTGTGTCTTTCACCCACTAATTTGCAAAACTCATCAAAATATCATTGCCTCTTCCATCTTCTTCATAAGAACTCTCCTAAACCATAACAATACTTTATGTTCCATCTACTTCCTTTCTCTAATTTTGCTTGTTCCATTATGAACAGTCCCTCCTAAAGTGACCTTTTCCTTTGCATTTAAAGCATCAAACAACTTCATCTTCGATTTAGATCCTGACTTGATCCTGTTTTTAGTCACTTGTGTACTTTCTCACATCCTTAAATATTGCTTTTAATATAGATAATCATAAATAATCTCTTCTGATAATTATTTAAGTCATTTCTATAATGAAGCAAAGATTGTTTCATTAACCATCTTTTTCAAGACTTTGTCTCTTAAACTGGACAATGTTGCACTATGTGCCTTTAATGTCTCTTTCTTTTCAAATGGCACCAAATTCCCTAGCCGTCTTTTTTCTTCTTTCAACGCTATTGTGCATCTCTGTTGATCATGAACCACCCTTTTCTTCATCGTCCATAGAGTGAAATCATTGGATTTATTGAGTTTCGCATTATCTAACTTGTGGAAAGTCATCCCAACAATATCACCTTGAATCTCATACTAATTTTTAAGATATAAATTACTCTGATCTTAATTATTATGCAAATGAAAGTAATATAAGAAGAAAATAAATAAAGTAAAATATAAGAATTTATGTAGTTTAGTCAATTGGGTGACATATATCCATAAATAAAAAGATAAACGTCTTTATTATTGTGAGAAGGATGATACAAGGAAAAGTATGATAATCACCATAACTTACACAACCTTTAACAAGATATTTATAAATGGGGGTTACATGTAAGAATTATGTCTAGATAAGTCTAAATCAATGAACTTTTATTTTCACGTATATCTAAAATTCGTAAAATCTTATTTCTGTCACCCCTTTGGTGCAAAAATGGCTAATTTTTAGCTATAACTCCGTCTGAAATGATTGCAATAGAACATATTTACGAGTCCAAATCTCCTGTCTAATATTATGATATCTTATTGTATCCAATGAATCTCAACCGTTTATTTATGTGGATGTTGTGTAGATCCCGTATAGACTCCACATGAGTCCCGTAAAATAAATGACTGAGATTTCATGAGACAAAATAAAACAGAGTAATATTGGACAGATGATCTTGGTTCCATATTTACAAGGGCAACCAACCTACTCAGTAAAACTCAATTGCCCTCTAATGCCTACATGTTAATTTTATGTAAATATTGAAAAATACAAATTTTAATGAACAGTTATGCCTTGCACATTTCAATGTTGTTTCAAAAGTATATAACATAACAAAATCGAAAACTTAGGTTCAAAATTTTTTTTCTTCCAAATGCAAATTCAATTGGGTATCCATCTCGTCTTTAAATTGCTTTGTAATTGTAAAGAGACAGTAAAGATTGAGTTATTCATTGGGAATTTGTACCACTCGAATTTGAGCCACTTGGTGGGGAAGTATGGCAAGTTTTGGTATTTTTATGTGTTTTATACCATGAAATATAAAATCTTACTATCAAATAGTAAAGAGCTTTGATAATAAGAGATCTCCACTATGTGATTTTAAGATTTCATAAGATTCTTATATGACACAAAATCTTCTTTAAACTCATATATATATATATATATAACTAAACTACTTCCTAAGTTAAAAGTTAAATTAATTTAAAATAAAAGATAAATACTTTGATTTTTAAGTTATGCAAAATTGTATATATACAAATCACAAAATAGTATATATATGCAAAATTGATAAATTAGTGATATTTACAAATTCATTGGTAATTCTTATCTCGACAAGATTAAAAGCAGTGACTCAGACCAGTATAAGAGGCAGCCTCTACCATTTACACCAACCCAAATTGCTCCGGCGTTATTTTATCTGATACTGAGGCAAACTTTTCACCCACCACCTGCATTACTAGTCGTTTATTGTTGGCATCACCAGGCAATAGCTTCCGAAACTTGGAAGACATATTCCTAAGACAGAAGCAAACATATATTCCCTTTCTAAAGTACTATATAATGAAATATTGGTATCCTTATACTTCCAGTTTTGATGCTTACTTGAAGAGAAACATCTTCTTCAACTCATACCCACCATTAAAGCCTGACTTCTAATGCGATTACATACTTCCATGGTTAATCAGATGAATCTTGAAAATGAAAAGTACAAAGAGAAATCAAGTTGGAATTGGAATGACTTCACCTCCATAGCGATACCCCCTTAAGGTCCTTGCTGTGATGAAACCAACTGCAAAAAGAGTTAAAAGGATTCCTAGCCAGGCCATGAAAACCTTTTCTTGAGTCCTAGATTCGCAGGGACCAGTCTCGGCACGTCTCTTCTTTTCTTCAACGGTTTCCACATCCACCATCTCTTTCTCTTCGACCACAACTTTATCATAAGAAATTGAAGAAGGAGGAGATGATGAGAGTGATGAATAAGTAGAAGCTGTCGCACAATGAAGACAAACAGGACTAAAACCTTTTTTGGTCTCTACGTTTTCATTCTCATCATCAGAATAATCATAAGACCACAAAGACCTCTCCTCACTCTCTCCACCAATACTAGATAAACCACTGCATGCTATCTCCTCTCTACCACCGTGACACATATTGTCACTCACACCATCCGCTACCGGAAACAACCGTCTGCCCTTCAGCTTGCCACTTCTCACGGCGGCTCTTCGCTCACTGAGTATCTCTTCAACTGCCAAGTCATTGTTCCTCACCTTCCATCCTCCTCCGTTTCTTTCCGAGGGTGGAGAGGGCGTGTACTGCAGAAAAGACATGAGACTTCTTGGAGAACTGTCAACGAGTTGAAGCTCTTTAATCACCGTGCGTGAGACAGTTGATGATAACCTATGCAGGGTTTTTGGGTTTGATTGGTTTATGGTGTCCCAATGTTGAACCAAATCATTGAACTGATGGTGCAGGGCATCTAGTGCTACTTTTTCTTCTTTACTAGGACTTTCCATGGTGGGGTTACTCTCTTTTCTCAAAGTTCTATAATGATGACTTGATTCCTGTGGTGTTTTTGAACGAAGGATGAAGTTAATGGGTTCTTCAATTTTTGAACTTGAATTTTGTTGATTAGATCACGGTAGATACCCCACGATCTTCCTACATTTTAGGAAAACTAAAACCTAATTTGTTTTCTTCTCCTGATATGGTAAAAACTGAAAAGAGAAGATCTAACTTCTAAGTTTAACTTGAATCCACATCCTGACGTCATAACTAAGCACTCTTTTAAGTTTCTTAAAAGAGGATATTCATCAGAATCATTAGCCTTACACCTTAAGACTTAACACAACTTTTAATTAAATCATTAGCCTTCAACACTCCAGGCAGGCATTGTTATGTGATATCTTCTAAGAGAATTTAGATTATTTGGAAATACAATGCACCTGATCCCGATCCCGGACATGGTTTGTTATGCTATAATAAATTTACAACTCCAGTCGTCTTCGGGGAGCCTGCCGAGCATAATGTCAGGGAGGCAATTGTGCCCCACCAGTAAAAGCTAATTGCTTTTCCATTTTGACAAAAACCCGAATATGATGGCTTTTTAATTTTTGTTTTAATTTATGAGACAATATAATTGCATATCCGCTCACCACCAGGCACCTACATCGATTAAGGGGAGACGGAGAACGTAGCGGTCTCTAATCAATCAGCTCAAGGACCTCCATTGTTAGATTATAGTTTTCATGTTGGTATTGTCCAATATTATTAAGTGACCGTTTCACTATAATAGTTTAAGTTATTGTGTGAGATCAATTTAATTAGTTTTATATATTAACTAGCACTTTCTCTCAAGTAAAAGCTTTCTGGGTTTGGAACTTGTACATGCTCATTTTATCTTGTGTTGAATAATAGGTGGATGGTAAGATTTAGACTCACAACTATTTAGATACAAAGATTCTGATATTATATTAAGTGATTGTTTCACCACAATAACTTAAACTATTATGTGAGACCAACTTTATTAATTTTATATACTACCTAAGAATGATGACAAGAGGCACAAGTCAGAATTTGTGAGCGAGAGAACGAAATTTTTTAGAAAAGAACTTTTGTCATTTATGAAAGAATGAAAAATTCAATACATAATGATTCTAGGCTAGGAGTATTTATACAAAATTTACAACAAATTGTTTAATAAACTCTATAACAAATCCTGACATATAACATAATTGCCTGACTATTTCGTTTTCCATGTCTTAATGTGTGTACATTCCAGTGTGCGATGATTCTTCGGCCTCGGTATTTAATAGCACAAGCTACTGACATGACGGAGGACCGTCTCAGCTCATTTTCGTCCACGCAAAAAAAAAAAAAAAAAAAACAAATCGATCATAAATGAGCAAAATATTAAAACTTATTTAGAAGACGCTTATGTTGGCCACAATGAATAAACGAAAATTTACCACAAGACTTTTTATTTAGTCTTTTACTTTCTTATTTACCTTTATTATTTACCATGTTTATGTTATATTTGGACTTTAATTACATGTTAATGGGCTACTTTTGGACACTAATTAGTTACAGAAAATTAACAGTCAAAGGACTATGAGAAGTCAACATATGACTATCCTTATTCCTTATTTAAACTCATGTTCTTTTCATTTGTAAAAAAAAAAAAGATAGATACAGATTTTTAAAACGAGATGTTTTCCTCTCAAAATTCAGACTTTGATATGTAGAGTTTGATTGTTTTCCGAAAATAATCAAAATGGCTTGTTTGTTTGCCGAAAACATTCAATCGATTGTGTGTTGCGCGATTTTCAGAATTTTGTCCGATTTCCAATTCTTTTTCTCGTTCCTGTGTTTATCAAATCAAAAATTTTCCTTCTTCAAGTTTGTTCCTCACATCTTGAATTAAAAATCTCCAGAAGACATCTTCACCCAATTCGAACCCCAACCTCCTCAAAATTCCTGTTTTCCTCAGCTGCCTTCATTCTATCGCCCAGATTAACATATCACCACAAAATCTACCATAACTCAACAATTCCTTATTCGATTAATCTGATTCTTGTGTCAAAATTGTAGTTCACAAAAAGTTCTACAACTTTTATTCTTTCCTCGAAGCCAAATTCCTAGCCAATTAACCCAAAAACATCTTTGTATTTCCTGTTCCAGTTTTAGCCGATAATATCCAAATTGCCCAAAACGTTTTCCAATAACCATCAGACCTTATTCTGATTACCTTCAGGCCATCCCGCCATCAATTGACCATTTACCGTGTTATTCCATGAATTTCAACACTAAAACCTTCGATGATTCATGAATTATCATATCTTCTCAAAGAAAAGCATATGCTTAACTTTGAACTGAATTCGTAAAGCTGTCTGAATCGTGTTTTTACAAGCTTACTCTTAGTGGGTCATCTTAAAAAGTTAGCATACAGTCTATTTGTGTTCTTGAAATGCATCCTTTGCCGATCAATAACAAAGGGACTGTTGGAACATTTACATCCAATCATTAATACAATGAACTATTTCTTAGATTATAGGATGTAGAGTCCAGAAATGTCAAAAATAAAAAATTTGAGAGCAAATTCTTGCTCAAACTGTCAAAAAATAAGCCACGATTTTCCTGTACTCCAAATTTAGATTGGATATCGATACACAGAGAAAAACCTATCTGCTTCGTTCTGTTATCTCCCACGGCAGATCTGAAAATGATAGCCATGATAGCATCTATCTAACAAGAGCTCCCTAAACAAACTGCTCAGTTTTCTGGTTCAGAGTTGGTTATGTCCTCAATTATACCTTTCCCTTCCATAGCATCAAAAAAGAAGAAATTCTTGAGGGGATCTCCTTTTCCCGATATTGCCTTGATGACCTCCTAAGGATTCATTTCAAGCACATCACATAATACCAAAATGCAAGACTATTAGAGAAGTTACCTGTCCTGATATTGCTTTGATGACCTCCCAAGGAATCATTTCAAGCATATCATGTAACAATATCAAAAAGCGTAAGAAAATAACTAGAGAAGCTACCTGTCCGAGGATTCCCCCGATAATGGCACAAACCGGAGGAAATTCTCTTGCACCCGTCAACAGTCTTTCCAGAACGGCATCTGGAACATGTGATTCACTCACTGACTGAATGTTATAGATAATGCTAGGGTGAGGTTGTGCACCAAGCAACCATAACAGATTTAACAAACTCAAAGTTGATAGAATACCTGTGCCTCGCACAATTCCTTTTTCATCCTCAGAACAGCAGGAAGATCCTGAATACAAGTTTCTCCAGGTTTACGTCCCACAACCTCTTCAAACTTTTCTATCACTGCAAGAAGATAACCAACATGAATTCATATCTTTATTGCCAATAGGAATTGAAAAGCACCATCAACAAAAATCAAGTCCCTATTTCACAATTATTGCTATTTTTCACAACCCCCACCTTCAAAACCAGTCTGAGAAGCCTTCTCCCTCTATAATATAATTTTCCCTTCATTTTGTTTTTCCTTTTTTTCACTTTAGGGTGGTGGAGATGGATTCTTAAAGCATTAATTACTGAATAAAGGATTGCACCTCTCATTGCAAAGTACAGCTTTGACACTTTCCTTGGAAGTGTTAACCAGGGTACTGAAATTGCCTCCTGCAAGTGAGTCAAATCAGGATGCATTCTGAGTTTGCACTGCATAGATCAACTTGAGAGACAGCTTAAAAACCTCAGTGATACCTGAAAACTTGGATATTGTACTGCACATTTCATTGTTCCATCTAGTTTTTTCTGTCAGTGACAAAAGACAGACAGAAAAATTACTTCCTAAGTGAACAAAAAAGATTGTATTTGGAGATTCTCAAAAGATATGGCATTGGTTGCACAAGTTTTGGAGAAGTCGATAAATTCAAAGCTAGAAATTTTAGTTAGGTATTTAATGATTTTGAAATCTCTCTGATGACTGTTGCATACAACAAAGGGTAGCAAGTCAACAACCCATCCTACTAATGAAAAGTCATTACAACAATAAAGCATAGATGCAAAGATAAAAGAACAACCTCATGTCGAGAACTAAAATTTGATGACAAGATATATGCACCAAACAATGAAATAAAATCCTAATGAACTGTGAAGACACACTGTATTCACCTTCACGTACTTATAGTTCTGTAAATCAACAAAGATTTCACCGCACAAATCTCTGCATTCAACAGCATAAAATGCTACACGCTTTGATAACTTCCGACATTTCTCATTGATCAATTTCTGCATTAGACGTCCACAAAAGACAATGAGAACTACTGAAAAAGTGGCAAATAGATATAACTACTAAAAAGAGTGTGACATACTTTGGTTGGAAGAGGGCAGCCAGCAAGAACAACAACATCAAACTTATCAAAGAATTCACCACCAAAGCTTAACAATTCGCCTGTAGTTTACAAAGATAAGATAATTTACATAAGAAGGCACAGAGTGCACAAAATTAGCAACCATGAGCAAATCCAATAACAATACCATTTCAAAATGTTACTGCTATCACAACTAAAGAACATTTGAAAGACAAGACATTGAACAGCCAAACCTTTTTCCACTGAAACACGGACCATGGGGTTGAGTTCCTTTAATGAATCACAACATAGCTCAGCTAAAGATTTCCCAGAATACACACTCTCATCAGGTGGAATCAAAAAGTTCGAACTCAATGCTTCTTCGGTCACAGCCCGGACATCCAATAGTGTCAAACTGCCAACTCCAGCCAATACAATGTTCTTGCAAAACTAACCAAATGATTAAAAAAAAAAAGAAACGAAAATAACCTTCAGTTCATAGATAATATGGTTAATAGAAGCTAATCCAATTTTCCAACTTCCAAGAATCGAAGACATACCTCCGCAACCGTCCCTTTCATTCCGTACACTAATACGTGAGATTTGCTCAGTCTAAAACATTGAGAAAAAAATGAAAAATTAGAAAATGTAACAAAGAATTAAAAGAAATGGAAAAAGTTACCTTCTTTGGGCATCAGCAACCCAGACCCTGATCTGACGATCATAGACAGCAGTTTCCTGCTCCGTCAGCTCCTCTCCGTCCATTTCCAACCTATTTCACCCACCACAAATTCTCAGTGTGCTCTACAAGTACAAAGACTAACTCCAGAGTTATCATTACACAAGCAAGCAATTAGTCTAAGCTAACAATACCAAAAACAAACCCTTTACCAAACTTCAACTGTCAACCGTCAACAGTCAAAGTTCTTAGACGTGAACTGAACTAAGGAAACCCACCCGACTACTCGTTTTGGTCGTCAATTTTCGGATCCTAAATGGGTTTGTGCCTATTTTGGATTTGATTTCTTTTCTCTTTTTTCATAATATACGTTAGAGATCTTTATTATTATTATTATTATTATTATTATTATTATTATTATGTATTTCTACTCATTTTAAGAAATATAATTTCTATCTAAATTACTTAAAAGTACTTGATAACATTCAAGATCTACGGTTTACTTTTCCTTACATTTTTATTTAATTATGTTAACATAAATTATTACTAAAAATAGAGTATGACAATTATATACATTCTGTTATGTATTCAATAATTTATATGATATAAATAATTAGTAAAACATTTAATAAAAATTTATAATTAAATTATTTTTAAATAATAATATTTTTAAAAGGAGTAAAACTATAAAAGATCACTCATTAAATACTAATCACACGTTACATTTGCTACGTGTCATTTACTATTATAACACAAAAAAAAGGTTTTAAAAATGTATAATTGGGGGTGGCAAAAAAAAAACTAACTGGATTGGGCGAAAATTAACAGACATAACTCAAGTTGACTAAAGTTTGAGTCGAGTTTGAACTTTTTTTTTTAATTTTGAGTTTCGAGTTAAACTCAAACTGTCCATTTTAATTGAATTTAAAGCTCAAAATTCTCATTCAAAATATTATCATTTTGAATTTTTAAAAATAAAAAATTGATATTGATATGCTCACACTCGGCCTGGGTATAACATAAAAAAAAAATTAATTACAAAATTTTCAAATAAGTTAAATTGGAATGAATCACAATGGTGACAACAAATTTGATCCAATTTGCATTTCTATGCTATTAGCCTAATTTTTTCATCGCAACTTTGCAAATAGTATTACTATTATAATCACTCTTCCTAACCATATTACATGGAGCAATGATTTATGAAGACCTTATCTTTTAAAAGTTAAACATATCAAGTGTTCATATCTACTCACTAAATGTTAGTGGAACTACCTGAGCAATGCAGGAATTACTGAAAGTTCCCTTGAAATGATGTGGGATGATTTTGATTCCTGCCAAGTACACAGTATCGACTTGAGACCTGCCAATGCTCACAGCAATACAGAAGTAGGAACATAAAATTGCTTTTGGTTAGACATCTATGAACCAGAGAAGGCAATAGTCAAAGAACTGTCAAACAAATTCAGGACATCGTGATACATTCACCTGGACGTTGACAATTATCATTCTCCAGGTTCCTTCCCATGCTTTCAACAGCTAAATGATATAGGATCCTCATCCACCATTCATAGAGTGAGAAAAAGTTGTTCAAGCACTGAGTAAACATACCACTGTACTCGGAAGTTGATCCACGACTAATTGATTTACAAGCTTGGCAAGTAGCGAAACAGTATAGGAGAAAGAAAATCGAGGGGGAAGATGAAGACGAGCAAGAAGTGCAAACAAAACGAAAAAAGAATTGTAGGACAGTGTTTTCTTTAAACCGTTTTGTATGTGATTATATTGTATTAAATGCATAGAATTAATTACAGTGTATTGGTTTCTTCACGAGAACTCGTACAGTATTGTGTAATTAGTTGCAAGTTATTTGCCTCGACGAACGAAACCAATCAACTAGTGGGAAAACCTCGGTTAGAGGAACAGGTTTGTGATTGTTTCGTATAACCTTTATTACCCTTCTTCCACTGCAGTACAACTTGAAGCTAGGGTTGGAGAAACAGAAGTTGGTTTCAGACAATGGATGCTACAGATCCTGTTCACCAGAAGGTTTTAATGGAGGTTTTATTTTCTCATGCTGCCCCATTGTTGATAGCTCCCTACTCTCAGAGAATTTTCCTAGTATCCAAACGGCGGGGTTATCGTGGCAGAGAGATCGAACATTGCTTGTTACTGAATAGTCATAAAAGCTCAGATGATGTATAGCACCGGTTGCCTTCAGTCCAATTCAGATTGCATTAGTTATTAGTTGATAGTCAATTATCGTATGATTTGATTAACAAATAATATTAGTTATTTATTAAAGATGTTTGATAAAATTAGTTATTTAGTATGTATTAATTATTGATACGTAAAATAACTTCCGAGAGCATAATTTAAAAAAATTATAAAGATATGAATAGTATATTTTTTAATATTTTGTTAAATATTTTTATAAAAATTTAGATTTTAAATATTTAATTTTACAAAAATTAAGTTTATAATAATAATAATAATAGTCTAACGTTAAATTCTCTGTTAATATAAATGATGCAGCGATCTTATTAGTATTTTTTATATAATAAGTATAAATTTTATTATTTAATAAATTAAAAATGATTTATAAGGATATTACTTAAAAAATTTATAAGGTCATGGTTAAATATTTAATTTTATAAAACTTAAAATAAAACTTAAAATTTTGACAATAATAAAATAGAACAGAAATTAAATTTTATAAAAATTTACAAATGTTTCTAATCTATAACCGCATAAAGGATAATTTTGACTTTTAATACTTAAAATTTTAGGTGACTGAAGAAAACGTTCCTACGTAAGAGCATTTTTTTCAAGAGCTATTTTTGTTGAAAAAACTATTGAAAAAACTATCTATCAAACTAGGGGTGAGCATTATTCGGACCGGGCCGGGTATTAATTCGGGTAAGAAAATTCTAAATTTCGGGTAATTCAGGCCGGCCCGGATATTACCCGAATTATTTTCGGGCCGGGACGGGTAACTCCAAAAAAATTCGGGCCAGCCCGATTACCCGAATTAGGTTAAAAAAATTATGAAACAGGGTAATTAGGATAATTCGGGTAAATCGGGTCGGATAAATAGGTAATTCGGGTAAATCGGGTCGGGTAAGTTCGAGTAATTGGAAGTTCGGGTTTGGGTCGAGTAAGAGAAAAATTTTTGGGTAATTCGGGCCGGGCTCGAATAGTTAAAATCCGGCCCGAATTACCCGAATGCTCACCCCTAATCAAACATCTTTTATGGTTGTTTGAAAAGTCAAACAACTTATGACAATAGCTTATTTGTTGTCTACTAAACGACTCCAAAGTGGGATCAATTTTACTTTTAAAAATCCACGTCATCGTTTAATTCTCACTTTAATTTTTTTTAAAAAAATTTACATACCGTCATTAATTAACGGAGGCTTAACATTAATTAACTATTACATCCTTTAAGAATTTATTTATAACATTTTTCAAACATTATAATTCATTGTGAATATTTAATAAGCCCTATAACTCATTTTAAGCACCCTAACCCTGTGTTTAGTTCCTGTCACCCTTAGTGGGGACAGTAGACAAAAAAAAAATTCCATTTCTATGACACGTTTAGTTGCTTTTCTCGAATTTTTGTCTATCATCTCCGGTAAATAAGAATAAACTTTTTTGTCCCTCCTAAAAAAGGAGGATAGAGATGCTTGTCTCTGTCTCCCCTTCAACCAATCACTATGTTATTATTAGTTATAACATATTCATATTTTGTCTACCACAACCAAACGCATTCTGTCCTCAAGACGGAGATAGAAATTTCTGTTCTGTCTATCACAATCAAATATCTCACTGCCTTCAATGTTTATTCTGTTCTGTTCTATTCTGTTCTGCCTCCAACTACTGGAGACGACAACCATACGCAACGTAAGCGTTACATAATTGTTTGTTTTGCTCATTTAGCTGAGACAATAATTCTACTTCTTATTAGCCAAATAAGAAAGCGAAAATCTCTCATCCCTTTAATCAGCCCAACAGAAATTGTATGTCCCAACAAACAAACAATCTTCATCAAACCCCAACGCACCAAATATTACTAGTCAAAATAACAGAGCCGGGAGTGAGTGGGCAAAACGATTGGAGCATACGAAACCACAATCCGAGTAAAATCAAACCCCCCCATTGATGGAAAAACAGAAGCAGCACCGAGAGAGAGAGAGAGAGAGAGTATATTACTAAATGTACAACTCCTGTTTTAAAAATCTTATTCTAAGTGAGATCAACAATCTCACAGCAATTGATCTCTTTAGCAATTTTAGAAAACAAAGGTTAACCTTCCAAGAATACGTGATCTGATAAAGCATTACCATTTATTAGACATAATATCGGAACATCATACAAGCACACCAACAAAGAATCCAGACATACCAATACACAGGTGCAACCACCAGAAACTTGATTATTTTACTTGCATTATATGCTACGTTTCTCTACTATATAACAATAGAAAATATAACCACAGAAGAAAAGCAGCGCAAAGAAGATGAACTCTCCAGACTCAAATCTCGTTCGCTATGATGAGTTTTTTAATTGACAGACTATAGACTAAATCCAAGCCCGTTCAGAAACTTGCAATACGTTAACAAATTGGCCAAAACCCTTCACCTTCCTCTGTGGTTGGACATAGTCTTTTTCAGAAAGGTCGTTGGTAACCTCCTATATTAAACAAAGTATGGATGTATGCAGCATCACTTACAAAAGGGAAGTGAGCATAACCACCAGCAAGAGCACACCCTATACACTGCAACAAGATCACGATGTACGCTAATCCAATCCCAGCCCAGTAATGCATCCCAAACCTACCATTATAGTGTATTAGAGGCATAAAATTGCTAGTATACCAGACAATCTGCAAGGCTGTTTCAAGTAGCATGCCCATCATAAGGTGGAATCTAAAGTAGTGAGGCCATTCTTTATTCTTCACAATGCCAATGTAAGCAAAATAGATATACAGCATTGAGAACCACACCGGTAATCTCGAGATTGCTCCTGGCACATAAAATATCAGATCTTCCAACCAATTGTAATGTCCTAAGAAGGGTTGGAGGTAATACCCTGCATCTGACAGTTGCAGGGCTATCAAATATGGTATACATGCCAATGTTCTCCACCACCATTCTGGCTTCTCAGTTATAACAGGGCAACGGAAACTGAAATAGTCATTCTTGCATGCTCTGGAAGGATCTAGGAGTCTTTGCTTTCTAGGTGAGATGGGGCACATGTTAGGAAGACCATCTTGACCTCCAAAAAGTGATGCTGATGTAGAAAAAAGGTGTGAAAATGGTTTACCTGCCAATTACAAGAAAATCAAAAGCCTGATCTAAATGCTTCTAAGAATATTTGTTAACAATGCCTTTTTTTTTCTTTTTGCTGAAAGTACTGTTGTTTTCTCTCAACCAAAAGTAGTTTTCTCTCAAACAAATTACAAAAAATACTCAAATTTCCACTCCCTGTTTTTGCTTCATGGTTGCTTAATAAACCAAATGCATAAATTCATGGAATATAACAAATATCTGTTCATGGAGTTGAGGATTTCTCATAGTCTAAGAGTATAACCATATGTCCTGTCCTTATTTCTGTTGAAAAACTTGGACAGATACAGCCTATGTATAGTTTATTGGCTCCTAAAAAGAGCATATGTGGCTACATGAGGTACCATAACAGACAGCTTCTTCAACTAATATGTGACCGATATTCTTTTCCCAACCATACTATGCATTCACACTCCAACTAGATATTTTCAAGGTATCTCTTCCAAGACCTACATCCACTAGTACACAACAAGTTCCTCCAGGATTGATTCATACTCACATTAACACCAAAGAAGACTAACTCAGGGATCTAATGCTTAGAATCAAACTTTGATTCTAAGCATT